>VZTJ01003580.1:86318-281870 GCA_013397795.1 Orthonyx spaldingii
ACCCACATCAGCCGCCGGCGAGTCCTCGTTCTCCGGGCGGCGGTCCTGGCCCTGCCCGCGGGCGGCAGCGCTCGGCATCCTGCGGCGGCCGGCGCGGCCCTCACGGCCCCTCACGGCCCAGCCACGCCGCTTCCGCGCGCCCGGCTCTCGCGAGAGCGCCGCGCCCGCACCGCCCGGCGCCGGCCGCGAGTATCGCGAGAGCTGCGCTGGCACGCGCTGCCCGCCTCCCCTCGGGGCGGGCTGAGGGCGGTGCCGCTTTCCGCCCTGCCCGCGGGGATGGAGCGGTGGCGGCTGGTCCCTGCTCCCCTCAGCTGTTCCTTCATGGAACTGCCGCCCTCCTGGCCAGTGTCGGCGCTTCCAGCCCCGCGCTGATGCTGAGGCGAACGCTGTGGAGATGGGCAGGGCTGAGGCAGGGTGGGTTTGGTCCTCGCTCGGCCTGCTCCACAGTCCATCGCGTTGTGGCCAGAGGTAACGTCAGAGAATCACAGAATTGTCAGGGTTGAAAGTCAGTCAGTCCAACCCCCCGCCAAGGCAGGGTTACCTGGAGCAGTGACACAGAAACGTGTCCAGGTGGGTTTGGGATGTCTCCAGAGAGGGAGACTCCACACCCTCCCTGGGCAGCTGTTCCAGTGCTCTGCCCCCTCAGTGTAAAGAAGTTCTTCCTGGTGTTGAGGTGAACCTTTGTTTTTTAAAATTATGGCCAGTGCTCCTCATCCTGCTGCTGTGCACCACTGAAAAGAGTCTGGCACCATTCTCTTGGCACCCGACTTGGAGATATTTATATGCATTTAAATAAACATGTTGGACTGTGAGGTGGCCAACTAATGAGTGTGGAGCCAAATTGAAATGCACTTTTGTTCTATTACGCCAGCAAACGTGGCTTCCCGGTGCTTCCCCTGGTAGCAGTTCTGAGCCCTTGCCCAATCAGCCTGTTTATAATTAGGTGTTTATTAGTTAGCTACAAGTAAGTCTGCTGGTTTTGAGAGGATGAGCAATAGTGCAAATGCAGGTGTTTCCCTCCAGCTGGGTGCTTGAAGCAATGCTACGGTTCTGAGCCAGGGCTGGCTGCAGGTGCCAGCTTTGAAATGACAGAAATCAAAGCTGGATGCAGCTGGCGAATCTATAGGTTCATAGATTGTTTATTTTGTACAGGGCGAGAAAGAGTTAGCGGTCCTGATTTGAACTGCAGCTTTGAATTTTCACATTTGACTAACTAATCCCTTTTGCGGTATCGATTAGAGTTCTTCATTTCCTGTCCTACAGTTGTTTATTTTGCAGCACTTTGTACTGCACTGGTTCAACATCTCTTCTCGTGGGAATCCCCTTGCAAAGTTCCCCTTCTGCCTCTGTCTCAGAGAATTATCACTTCACCATGAGGACCGCACAGCTTTCACAAAATCCTTTCTTCTCATGCACTGTTGCAAAGAATTAAAGCTCAGTGACAGAGAAGGCAAATCACTGTAAGTTTTCATTCCTCACCACAAGAAACGAAGTTCTGATGGTGGGGTATTGTGTCCTGTGCTGAGATGCTAATGCAACAGTAACAAAGCAGGTGGATTTCTCTCAGAGTGTCAGTTGTGTCTCTTGTTACCTGTCACGTAGAACCACTGCTCAGCCTGAACCTGAACCAACAGGGATGCAAATCTTGTGCCTCACCACGGAGCAGACACAGTACCATCTGCACGACACAGTGCTCTGCAATTCTTGACTGAATTTCACTGACTTTGCTGTGAAACTCAATCAAAAGAAACCAGCCCTGTAACCCTTATTTCTGTGCTGGGAGCCTTCCAACGGAGAATAGCATGAGTATTTCCTCTGGGGCAAATAACCTGGGAGGTGGTTCTGAAGGAAAACCCTTTTAATATAATGAAGGTGTTAACTGAAAACAAAATTTGGCCATTTAAAGGGAACTATGGCTAATTATTGCATTGCCAAACTTCCAGAAGAAGCAGTGTCCAGAGTTGGGTCATTTGTCCAGGATCCCTTTGTCTTGCAGTGCAGAAACAATGTTTTTAAAGCAAAAATCTGTAATACACTGGAAATAGAAAAAATGGAAAAAATTAAGAATAATTTAATATTTGGTTAAATAAACCCCTCAAAATTCTCCACTTAGCTTGGGTCTGCAGCAAAAATTTACCTCCCATCTCCATCTCCCTGTATTGATTACAAATCCCCTGTGAAGAGCACAAAGCTCCGCTCGCAGGCGGCGCAGCTCATCTGCCGCACCTTCTGTTTGGCTGCTCCGGTGCCGAGAGCCTGCGATGGGGGCACTCGGTACCTGCGGGAACCCGGCAGCGGGGCCGGGGCCGGGCCGGGGAGGAGGCGCAGGGGCCGGGGGAGCGGCCGGCGCTGTCCCCCGGGGCCCGGCCCGGGATCAGCCCATGGCAATGACATCACCCGCAGCCAACCGCGGGGCCCCGGGGGTGCGCCTGGATGCGGGCCATGCTCCACTTAAGTAACGAGACATGACATACCATGTGCTAATGCTAAATAATTTATCCCTCAGGCATACAGTGAATTGCAAAGCCGAGCTGAGGCCTGGTCAACAGTTTGTAGTTCAAATTAAAATTGGCTTTCCCATCTTCGAGGGAGGGAGGGGGTTGTCAACCGTTGTGATGAAAAGTGGAATGCAGAAAGCTCTTTTTTCTCTTCGCTTCGCTTCTCTTCTACTCTTTGTGAAACATGAACAATTTGATCTTATCAAAACACTTTTTGGTGGTTTTGGAGATGTACCCCATATCTCGATCGTACGAAGGAAAATCATAGAGGAAGGTTTAAGACATTGTGAATAATTATATCCAATATATCCTTGAAACTTCGGCGTTAGCACCTGTAATGTCCTCAGCCAAAGCTATTCTAAGATGTAGTTGTATGTGTTTCAAGTTACAAATGTTATGTGGGCGTTTCCATAGCAGAGCCATAAATTTGCCTCATTAGGGATCCAGAGGCGTTTGCTGCTGCTCAGGCTGAAGCTCAGGATGGTGGGAGCCAGCAGCACACAGGGGTGGGTGTGATGTTAAACCACAGCTGAGGGCTGCTGAAACAATGTCACCTTTCCAACTCAGCTTGGCCAAACCTTTGACGTTTGTTAAAATACTGAGCTGATTTTACTTAGATGTGCTAAATGACATTTTCAGCGAAACCACAAGAAGCTGAAAGTAGTCAGCACTTTCCATAACCTGTCCTTATGTAGCATCTTATAAAAAATATGGCTCAAATATTCTTTAATCTTCCAGTGTACTACTGGCCAGGAAATCAAAACTTGCAATATGCACTGTGTTGGTGGGAAGGAGATAAGAATTGCCTTTAAATTGTTTTAGGAGAAGAAATTAAAAGGACCTCTGCCCTATGGAATAAATCAGAACATATTTACCTAGACTCTACTTGTTTGGCAAGTTAAAACCTAGAGAGCATGAAGTGGTACAGAGATAAAAAGAGCATGTGGGGGAAAATACAAAACAAATTGGTAGTGTCTCTGAAAGGTCTTCAGGGAATTCAGCTTTATTGCCACAATACCACACTTTTCCGTGTGCAATTACTTGTTGTCATGGAAATGGATTTTTAAGATTTCTCCTATTTTGGATGCTGCAAAGCATGCTTAATTTAATTAAGGGGTTGCCTTTGATTTTTTTCCTTTCCATATTTGTTTACTTGTCTAGGTTCTTGTATGATTGTCAGGCCAATATCCAAGTTTGCCTTAGATAACAAAAAGAAAAAAACATGTCTCTGGAAAAAAATGCAGGAGCAGCTAAAATATTAATATATATTATTTCTTTTGTAAGTTATGTAAGTTCATAGTGTGCCTTCTGTGATAGGGAAAGCTCTTCTATTAATAATTTCAACCTTGGCAAAAATGTATTTTTGTAATCGATCATTCTTTTTTTGCTAAAACATTTGTACAATGAGTAACAAAGCCTTTGCATCTAGATCCAAGCAGGAACAGAATTTGGCAAATCTCATTCCTTCCTGGATTTTCGCAGCTCTACTTCCTTTAGGAAGTTTTTAGTCAATGGGAAACAAAGGCTTATTGAAAGGATTAAAGTTGCAACTATTCTCTTTGTTTTAGAGCTTCAGTCACGATTTTCCTCTAGTAAACAACATTTGCAATTAATAAAACTTCTAAAAAAACAGGAACTTTGGGGAAGTACGTGCTTATGATAAGCAGCAGGATTTCTTTTGACAGACCTCTATACAAAGGTGTAGTCTTTTTAAGTGAAGACAATGATAACAATTGAGTTTCTCAAAGCATTTTGAAAGTGTTCCTTCTGAAAAACACAAGACAACGCGCTCTGCAGCCAGGGATGGGCAATACATGTAAATAGGAGATATCTTGTCAACAGTTTCTGTGTCCCAAAATTATTTTAAATAGCTGCAAACAGCTCACATTTCATATCATACATAAACCAAGTAGTCACGTCTTAGGTGATGAAATATCTGTGTGCACTGGACATACAGTGCTGCATATATTTATGAACTATTATCCATAAAATGTTTATTGTTTCCTTTATATGGTGCTTGCAAAAGGCATTTGGATAGCAGTGATCTGTGCATCAGTAAGAACACACGGAATATTTAATCTTTATAATTTATTTTTTACTCCTTTTTACGTCGTGAAATGCAGACATTTTCATGTTTATGTCAGCTATATTTCTCTGACTCTCTGTTTGTGTTTACTCCCGAGGAATTCTCTCCTGCCAGCGGGGAACTGAGGGAAGCACGGTAACTTTGGTGGGGGCCCTCCCTGGAGGGCAGTGTGGAGCTGCCAGATGAGTGGGACTGGCTGGCACAGGACATTTGTCATGAACAGCTCAGCTATTGTTCTCACCCAAGTGTCCAGTTCTTTTTCTGGGGTGGCTGATGTCCAAAGGGTGCTGAAAACAGCAAAGTGGAGCATAAAGGGACTGCAGTTCTGGCTGGGCCCTGAAGTGCAAGGACCTTGTTCTTTCTTACATGACATTTCTCCTTTACAAAAACCATCGGAAGCCATTGTCCTTCTGATGATCATTTTTACACTTTTATCTCACATGTAGGCAGATTTTTTTCTTCTAGATTTTATCAGCTAAGTGTTCTGTGTCCTTGCTAACCTCTAATCCCAAGTCAACTTCTGGTGAAGTTATAAATCTTTAGAAACAGAAAGTTTTTATGGGATTCCTGGCTCAGACTTGGTTTCAGCAGCAGGAACAGTGCTCTGTTATCAGTAGATGTGAGTCAGGCACCAGCACTAAGTCTGATCTTTGAGACTGCCCTTTAAAAGTAAGTGTTCTTTGTTGCTGTCTGAAACAAACAAGAAGCAGAGCCGAGTCATCTAAATGATTAAATGTGTCACAGAGGATGTTAAATGCTATTTTTGAGCCATTTTCCTACAGCAATTGTGAACTATTTTGTAAACAAAGTGTGTTATTGGTCAAGGGTGCTCTGTCAGACATTCTGCATACATCCATTGGCTCAGCCTGGGAAGACAGACACTCAGAAGTTTGGAGGTTGGTGCAAAGGGACAGACTGATTCCTAGAGGAAATAAGTGTTAGCATGAGAACAACAGCTGAACTGAAATCCCATAAGCCAGGAAAAACAGCTACACAATTACACTAACAGGTGGTTGGTTTCAAAACAAATTTCAAGGTCTGACAGCTCAGTGCACCTGCTTTGGGCTGATTTCTTTTAAGACTTGGGTTTGGCATGAACCATTGATAAAATCCATAATTCTTTGTGTCTGAGAAAAGTCATCATTACCGTAGAGTGATGATAAACTGCTAAAGCTTTCTAGAAGTTGTACTTAGCCAGAAGTTAATGGGGGTCATTCTGCACACTCTGTCATTAGAGGTCAAGCTTTTCTCTCTCAGACCTACCAGGCAAACACCACAGACCTCTCCTTCTGTAAGCTGAGATAATTTCATTTGCTAGAGTGCTGTGATTTGAATTAGGTATGACTTCAGCCCTTGCATTCACCACCATAAGAAAAACCAAATTTTATTTTAACAAAGATATTCAGCAAATTCTGAGTATCTATATTATATAATTTCTATACTCTGAATAATTCTGAATAATGTTAGAGGTCATACTCTTCTACATTTCTTTTAATTGCTGGCATTTCATTTGGGGAGGTTTTTTCTTTACTTATATTTGTTCTCAGCTTATAGACATTTCTCATGAATTCTGGGCAAAGGAAGGATGGTCATTTTCATTTTGGGGAAAAAATCAAAACAAGCTTTTATCGTTCCAATGTCTGTACTGGTGGTCCTTTATGGATGGCTCCCACACAGCAGTAAGAAATAGGATAAATCTTAAATTTGATTGGAACAGATAGATAAATGTAGCTTTTGAGATTGAAGTTACTTAGTTTCTACAGAATTGAAATGAGATTTTCATAATAGTCTAATCAAGTTCCTCTAATTTTCAGGCAGTGAGATTACAGAGTGCTAATTTCCTCACAGCTCAGTAAGACCTGGGCCTTCATTCTGAACTCCTCCCTTTGCAAACCTAGTGTGTCAGGGTTTTATTTTCTTCTAGAGGCAGTAAGAAGAATATGATGCCAATTTTCAACTCTGAGCAACCAGTGTGATTAAAAGAGATGCAGGCTATGTGCAGACTCACAGCCTGGTACCGTGCTGGGGACACCAGTGTGACCTGCACTCTGCTCACACTGCAGCTGCTCTTCACTCCTCTGCCTCCTCTCTCCTCCTGTCTGTCGAGCAAATCTTGCAGATATTTATAAACTTCATGGTGTTCAGGATTGTGGGGAGTGCACCCAGAACTGCAGGTGTAGTTCTGTAGTGCTGCTGGGGGCCTTTCCCCTCTCCATTTTGCTGGGTTTTTAAGACCTAGAATTATGAATATAGGGTTAACAGCTGGTACCAAAGAAACAGAAAAAAGTGATTAACCTGGCATGTCCCATCTCCTTTTAACAAATGAAAATGCAAATCTACATAATAACAGGTTTTTGTTTTAACTGTCCTTCATTCAGAATGACTAAATACATTACCTGACAGCAGTGGTGGTTGCTTGTTTCTGAAAATTCTGTTTCTCAGGTTTTGAGAGATTACTCTTTTTACTGGATTGCAGAAGGTATCTGTGTTAATTCTCCTTGGCTGCTGTATATGATTTGACTGTGTGACTGTCAAGGTCTGTCTGTTAGATTTTCAAATTTTTATAGTTACATTCCGGATTTCATGATCTGTAGGCTTGAACCCATCTAACTGGAAAATAAGATATGAAAGATTCTAAGTGAAATATACTTAAAACGTCTACCTTTCAATTTGCTGTGTCAGTGCTGTGTCAGTTATCCAGGTTTGCAGTGCCTTTTCCTTTGTTGTAATCATTCAGTTAATAAAGACTGGCATGCCTTTTTCTTTTTTTTTTTTGGATGTCAACTTAGACACTAGCACAAAGCTAAAACTTCAGCTGCCTTCCTTGGGGAGGAAGAGTTAGCAAAACTGAGCATTAGGTACAAGAATGGGGTACAAGTTTTTTATCACTGGAAAGATCAAAATACAGAAAAAAACTGCAGAAGATCGTGCAGATGAAAAATCTGAGGATCTACAAATTTCCCCTCATAAATACATAACACTGAGCCAGGGACAGGTCTTTTCTGCCACTGAGCCAGGGGAGACTCACTGTTCCAGAACTGTGTGACAGGTCAGCTCCTGTGGTCACCTGCACTCACACCAAAGTTCAGTGGGAAGCCACTCTCAGACTGAGCTACTGCTACAAGGCAGCACTATCCACTTCAGACAGGGTCATCCAGGTCACCAAGCTCTGGTGTTTGTTTACCTGGTGGCCTTGCATGAACCACAGTGAGAAACGCTGAGGTGAACAGACAGCAGAGATAAGGGTTAGTGATTTCCTCTGGTAAGGGTTGGCTGCCTCTGAAGTGAGGGTGATGAAGAGCTGAGGAAGAGGCAGTGGGCAGTAGCCTGTAGGGTAGAGCTGTTTGCAAAGGCTGTTTGTCTGTAGTGTGAATCACCCTGGGAAGATGTGCACTTGGGCTTGCTGCAGTTGGACATGGCCTTGCTGTGATTAACGCTTCTGTACCCGTGTGAAAGCTGCTCTGAGCTGTGCTGTACTCAAATACATCAGTAGATTTCAACCTGCTAAGCAGTGGCTCTTTGTTGCTTCCTTAGAATGTGGCTCTAAGCTTTCCAGAGGGTCAGGACATCTCAGGACTTAGTTGTGAATGCTTTTCTCAGAGACCTGACTGTTGAAGAGTGCTCGGATTTGAAATTGAAAGATTTGAGCCACTTTGTAGAGGAAGAAGAACAAATAGAATTGGGAGTGGCAAGCTCACCATTAATAGCACATGAACTACTTCTTAACAAGTTTTAAAATTGCTTTGTTTCTTCCTCTTCTAGTGCTGTAAACATGACAAGCCAGAGGAAGACCTTAGAAAACAGCTCAAGGAAGCTACAAAGGCTATGGAGACAGCAATGAAGCCACCTGGATGGGTTAGTGTCAAACACAGTGTTTTCTAATCTGTGGTGGGGTGGTTTCTCCACATTTCTCAGTAGATACATATCACATGTTTTGAATGGTACAGTGAAGCAAGCAAGGATATTCTCATACAGAAAATTCACTTTTTTAAATGCATAACAGTAGGCTGCATTCTGTTTGGAGTCTTCCTAAATCCCTGGTGAATAGTCACCTGTTTAATCCAAGGTTGAAGAGAAGAGGGAAATTTTAAAGCATTCTTTTTTCATTTAGAGTTTAGTTACTGGACTTTCTGTTAAAAGACCAATTTTTCTTGGTTTAGGCACAATTACTAAAGCAAGCACATTTGGCAATTAATTGAGAAATATGTGGGTTTTTTAGCAATATCAAAATTCTGAACCTCATGCTTAGGAGGCTGTATTGTTTAGAGGGAATGTTACTAGTGGTTTGTGATATTTTATATTTGAAGAATCAAGGGATGGGATAATACTGACAAGTCATGGGTTAAGCTTCTTAGAATGACTTTATAGATAGCAAGTCTCTTATCATGGAGTCATTTAGCTCTTCTTAGTTTGTGATGTCTAAAAAAAGGTATTGGCACTAGGATGTATGGTTGATGAATGCAGGGGATATATCTGTGTCTGTAACTCGAAGTAATCATCTTGTATTTCCAGAGAACCTATTACCAAGGTCACTGTAGAGCCATGTGGCATCCACAGTCTCTGTTCCTTCCTTCCTAATTGTGGATAAGTAGAAGGATGAGTTGCTCTAACAACACCCAGTGGTCAGGGTAGTCTGCACAAGCGTTTGCACTGTGTGCAGTGCGCAGGGGGAAGATCTGATATCTCCTGGCTCCCTGACTGCTTTCCTTTCCCTTCTTTCCTCTGCTGGACAGCCTGTGCCAGCCTCCAGAGTGTATGAAATCCTGCTTGCAGACAAACGTGGTCATTTGGTGCCTGTCAGGGAAAGGCAGGAGGGACAGGTGTTCCTCTCTCACTCTGTTCTACCTCTTGCCACTGGATTTGATCTCTAGCCCTCAGTACTTCGCTGCCTCCTGCATGAAGTCTGAGACATCTCTGATGTAAACCAAAGGAAGTTTTCTTTTCCTGTTATGTCTCCAAGAGCCCAATTCTCCCTGCATACACTAACTCCAATTTGTAAATAGTAAATCTGTGTCTGTGGTTGGGTAGGTTATTGAACTAAATTTCTCCTTCTGCCCTTCAATTTTATTTTCACAAGAGGAATCTGTGGCTCTTCACATTAGGAATCATTTGTTGGAATGTGTTTTGCAAGCTGAAATATTTCTGACAGTGAAAACAAAATTCTCATTTCTGTTAAGGGCTTAGTTACATTTAGAATATAGTTTTATCCAGTACAATGTCCTCAATTTGGAGGGAAATTTGAATTCTGAGGTGATATTAATGAACTTTAACACATATGTATGTACAGCATGAACAAAAGGAAATGGTTCTTCATGAGACACAGCAGGTAGGAAGAAGGTAGGAAAAAAACTGAGCAGGTAGGAAGAAGGAGAATGCTGATTTTGCAAAGGCAATACAAAAGAAAACCTTTTTTGTGGCTGATATAGCAAACAAGAATAATAATCACAGAGACATAAATGTGGCAAACAAGAAAGGATTAAAAAACCATAATGGCTGAACTAATTGAGCTAGAATTGCCTTTGTATGATCTACTGTCGTGTACTTTAAAGCACATTAAACAATAAACATGAGGAAAATGCCTAATAAACTGGTTTTGCCTTTGAATGTTTGAGCTTTGAAATGCCTTTGTTTTGAGTATTTATTGGTTTGTTATATGCACAAATGGTGACTGGTTTCTTCCTATACAGTATCTGTTCACTACAACTAAAGAGGGATGGGACATTCAACCTTTGTCTTTGGAGTGAGCAAATAAGTTGTACATGCAAAGAGAACAGATTGTCTGTTATCACTGTGCCTATCCCAGTGGGTCTATATGAAGCTGTCAGCCTTTGTAAATTGTAAATGTCATATAGCTTTTTCTAGAGTGGGTTGAATAACATCTTAAATTGTGGTCTAATGGTAAAAGTTAAAGCTGTAAACTGAGGTTGACAGAGAATCACAAAGGAAAATAATCTCATGGTAACTGGCTCTGTAGGTGGTACAGCGTTCTACAGAATCACTGAGCCATTGCTTGCTCTCTAATTGTCCTTCATTTTCCTGTGCTGAGAAGCTATTAGTGCAGGATATAAATTGTGTCTGTGCTGGATTTCTGCAGCTAACTGGTAAGGAATCAAATTTTTAATTTGTCACATAGAGCTTCCCAAACACCCCTAGAACTTCAAACAATAAAACTTGCTAAAACCTGAGGAGTTTGGAGTCACCCATCTGAGAGACAGCGTTGATAATTTAAAGGCTTTTTGGCCAATTTCAACTCCAGGACCCATTTTCTTTGCAGTATCCTGCTTCAAGCTGATGGCTTTGTAATTAGTGGGGAAGCCAAACTCATAAGGCTGCTCACTATTTAAAGTATCACAGTTCAAGCTTAAGAGACAGTTCATTACAGCAATAATACTTCTTTGTCTTCACTGCAGTTACAAAAAGTGATTTTTACATGTTGTACTCATTTGATTCAAGTGAAGCCATGGTCCCATCATGAACCCTGTAGCTTTCTTCTGTTCTGCTTTGTGTGTCACAAGCCACTTTCTGCTTAGGTGGTTAATTGTAGGTTTGCTTTGGAAAAGTGTTGGTTCTGGCATATTGTCTCAAAAGCAGTGGCCTTAAACTGAACAGGATATAGCCTGGAATAATTGAAATCCTATTGCTTCCCATAACCTTAACAAGGCTCATAAAATATGACATGAGCTCTGAAGAGATAAATTGAGAGATCCGATGATGAGTGGGAAGAAAAACTTTCTGTCCAGAGCAAATGATTTATCTTCATGTCTCCATTTCCAAAGCCACCTCCAAACAGGATCAAAATCATCCATAGGATTTGCTTTATCTATTACAGTCAGTGTTTTAGTTTGCTGTAATTTTTCACTGGATAGCAGAAAATGTATATGATGTATTTATAAAATTGTTATTCTTTTTCCTTCATTGTGATCTTTCCAGTCTCAGTTGTGTTTTTCTATCTCTCCTTACTCCTGTGTCCCTTTCTAGAATTTCTCTTGATTTTCTGAATTTCTTTCTCAGGAATACTCTCAGCCATAAGTTCTCCATGGTGTGAAGTCCAATAGATTATTTAATTTTTCTTCTTCCCTTCATAGTCTTCATATGTTTAGGCAGCTTGGAGAGGTACTGCATTTGAACATATGCATTGTTAGTGAAGATCTGTGTGTGTGCAACTGAGAGCAGAATTGACTGAAAATCTGCTCCAAAAGGAAATTGAGTAGGATCCTGCAATTCCGCCTTGTTTCCCTTTCCAGCAGCAATGAGCTGAATCAGAAGGGAACTAATGAATTCTGGTCGATTTCCTTCAGCGCACCAAAGCTCTTTAAACACATACTGAAGAAGGGAAATGAAGTAGGATTAGTCCATTTCCCTTTGAAGCCAGCTGTGTGTTCACAGTGCATGTACTGGAACATTATTTCACTTGCCAGTTTCTGGCTGTGGGCCAAACTGTAGTATCATCTTGAATTGATGTAAGATCCAAAAATACGTAGGCAAACACATGGACAGCCTCTGGACAATAAGTAAGAAGTTAGTGACTGTATGGCAAATTATGTTTTTATCCTTTAGTTCATTACCTGTTTGGCAAGGGATCACCAAATTTATTTTTTTTTCATTAGCTTTGTCATGGCCTGAAGCAGTTCTGGGGCCTTATTTTCCCCTTCAGAGTGACTTCAGATGAGAGTGTGAATTTTTAATTTAATATTAAGACACTTTGTTGTTTCTTTACTGCTGTAGTGTTTTTGAGGGAGAAAAGTCCCATGTGTTTCATCTTACACAGAGCATTTGGGGAAGAGGGATGTTAGGAGTTGAGTAATACTGAAAGCTGTGTATGTGTGATTCATGCAAGTACTAACTATTGTTTGCCTGTATATAGCACCTTTCTTTCCAGAAGGTCTCAAAACATTTTGTAAATAATGTGGTGATTTCCTAGTGTGTGACACTCTCAGGGACTGGAGAAAGGACTCTTCTACTCCAAAAGGATGAGACTTTGCCAGTGCATTTGAGTTTACTGTTGCTGCCACACAGCTGAACAGTTCTGGTTTTTTGTGTAGGAGATAAGCAAAAGATAAGAAAAAAATAGCAGAGTCTTATCCACAGCACTACACACATTAAGTACACTGGAATGAAAAGTGTCTGCTATCACCTAAGTACTGTGCTGTAGGGAAAAATTGGAACATTTGGGCTGGAACCTTTCTTCTGCAGAGCTGTTGGATCTCTGTGTCTTACACGGCCTTTCTTAGACTGTGCTCAGTGACAGTGACCCCGGCCTTATCTGTTCCAGGGCATCTGTGATTTACATGTTTTCCCATGCCACTGGGTTTTGCCTGTTTCATTCCAGGACACTTCTGAAGGCACAAACTAAGCTGACAAATGTGCTGCCCTGGTGGCACAAAGGAGAGTGAAGCAGTCATTTCCTGGTGCAGCAGTGGCAGCTGGAGGTGATGCTCTGTCACAGTTGTGTTGACGTAGCCATGCTGGAAGAAATCTGTAGTATTGTGCTGACTCCAGGGATCAGTGGAAGAGGGTTCTTGGCTGCCCTTAAAGTAGATGTGCACTAACCAAATTAGGGAGTTGTAAATTAGAACTGGGACTTCAGACTTGAGCCAGAAGTGAGGGGAGGATTGGTGGAATACCCAGAGCACCAGGGCAATATTAGACTCTGTCAGGCTGAATACAGGGCAGCTTCTCTCTGAGGTTCAGGTTTGCTTGCAGGTTGAGTGAGCTGCTGAGTTGGTACCACAACTGACAAAAGGCAACTAACATAAGCAACCTTCCTATGAAAAACATGCTAACAGGAAATTTAAGGAAATTAGCAGTAGATGTAAGGAAACTTGCCTCTTATCTGACTGCTGTTTTTTACCTAATGATAATATAGTCTGTAATAGGCACTGGAGGATTGTAATTGCAGGGCTGAGTTCAACCACAAA
The DNA here is from genome assembly GCA_013397795.1 of Orthonyx spaldingii. NCBI lineage: Eukaryota > Metazoa > Chordata > Aves > Passeriformes > Orthonychidae > Orthonyx > Orthonyx spaldingii. The sequence continues at coordinate 99,821 of VZTJ01003580.1, forward strand.
ATCTGAATATATATGGGCCTGCCTTTTGAGAAGATTAGGCAGTCCAAAACTAAATCCATGGATAACGCAGTGATCTTTCTTCAGGCTGTGGAAAACCCAAAGGAATTTCTTAGTTTGCTGTTCTTTGTTCCCAGGAAAGCACGGTGAAAGGAGGGGAAATAAGAAAAGCTATACTTGCGTTCTCTAAAGAGGCCTTTAGAAAAACCCAAACAACCAGGCAATAAACAGTCAGGTAGGAAAAGATGAATGGCCTTGAGAATTTAGATGCAAAACTGCCCTGGTGAGAGAGCTACAGGGAAGCTTAACAGATCTCCGTAAGCACTATTAACTCAGCCAAAAGCTAACAGCAAGTTGTCAGCATTCTGCAAGCCCAGGGAGCAGTCCCAAGCGCATGCATGCAGATTAGGCATGCATGACTTGTGGGGGCCCTCAGATAGAAGGGGATGCACCCGATCAGGAGAGTGGGGGGAAAAACAAACACCAAAAAAAAGTGCAGATAATTCAGTACTCCCTAACCCTCAACTCTGGAGATGTTCCCTTTTGTATCCAGCACAAGAGAGGTAGAAATTAGGCCACAGCATCACTGGAGCAGACGGGCACGCTCTGTCTGCGCCGCAGCAGCATGTGCTTCTTTTCAGGGAGTTGCCTGGCGACGGAATGCTGTCCGCCCGAGTGGCTGCAGGAGCCCATTGAAACCTCCGACGGGCAGGGCAGCCACAGAAAGGACGGCAGGAAGGAGGAGGGGGAGAATGAGCTCACCACTTCAGAAATTTCTGGCAGCAAAGCCAGGACACCAAGAATGAGACAGGGAAAGGGGAGAAAAACTCTTGCTGTTCAAGAGTAAGTCTTTCCATACAAGTCTAATTTTACTTCATACAAGTCAGAGAGAGGGTTGTAATTTCCTTGATTTTATAGGATGTGTGAGGGTGGTCACACCCAAGGAATATATTGTTTCGAATATGTAGAATATCCAAGCTTCTGAGAAACAAAAGGTGCTTGTGGAAAGCTGAATGCGCGCTCACAACCTTGCTGCAGGTAGTGGGGGGCTCCTCCAGCTGCAGCCCTTCCCTCGAACCCACACCAGGCGGTGGCTCTGAGCTCCTGCGTGCCCAGCGACGGGACCTGGGAGCTCTCTAACCACGTCATTAAATGCTGTGCTGGAGACCGAACCTGTTCTGGTGACCAACAGTTGGATTGCATCGTTCTGCCAAATGATTTCTCTTAGTGTGGGAATTAGTTAAATATCACTTCTTCTGGGATTTTAAAGATCCTGAGGGAGTCAAGTGTTTAACTCTCACTGAATTTCAATTGCATATCTCTCCGGGAAATTTAATGAGCTGAGTCCTAAGGAGCCTTGCTGTTTTCTAAAGAGCTAAATGTATTGTTTGTTGTCCAAGTCTCTTTTTCCTTTCATATGTGCATCCAGAGTGTTCATTTTTACATGCAGAAACATTTGTCAGCAATTTCAGTTGGTAACAGTTTGGAAATTCGGAGTCCTTGCTTTTACGGAACAAGCTTTCAAATGATTCCAACTAAATTCTGCTGTGAGGATTGTGAAGCAAGTAGTTGAGAAGACAGACATCTTGACCACTTTAAGAGTTAGCAGCTCTAGAAACTCAATGGTTAATTCTCTCAGAAGTCAAGATCAGACTCAGGAAATGAGCACCAAAACAGCCTTCACTGGAGGCTCTTGCAGTATGCTTTCCCAGTGAAAACTCAAGCCCTGGAGAAAATAATGGAATTAGTTAAATATTCACACAGGAAATGCTGTATTAAATCAGACCAATATTCCGTTTGATATGAAGCCAATTTTTGACAGTTACCAGAAGCACAGGAAAGTATATTAGGAATAATTTTGGAAAGGATTGCCTGCAAAGGGTATCTCTTAAACTGTAACCTCCTGGTGGTAGGATTACTTTTTTAATGTAAATGTTAAAGAAAATATATGTCGATATGATTGGTCCCTGTAAGAACTCTGGAAGGGCTGTGAGTCCCTACAGACAACTGTATGTATTGTAAGTTTGAATTATTTTTTTCAGAATGAACAATTTCTATGGTACGTGGTGCCAGGAGCTGTCCTCACACTCAGTTGTTCAATCTTCTTTGGTTTTCCTCTAGGTATGCATGGGAATCCAGCTACCAGTATGAATGTGCCTGATAAATTCAAAGTAATTTGACAGGTGTTATTGTACCTGAGGCTGGTGAGGTGTTAGGGATTGAATATACTCTCCAAGAATATGGATTTGTTGTCATACTGTCCTGTTGTGTGAAGGGACCATTCTGCAGCAGCCAACCACTTTTGAACTTCAGGAGTGGCACTAACAGACTCAGGTGGAATCAGCATGGATCGTTTCTCAATTAAATAATTTTTATGGTGACGGCAGAAGAAACTCTCTTTTCAAAAAGATACACCAAGAACTGGGAATAATATTTCTATTCTGTCTAAAAAATTATGTCCTATGAAGTAAAAAACTCGGTCAATTACACTTTTTTTTGGCATCACAAGCCATGAGAAGAAGCTATAATAAAATAAAATTTAGATAAAGAAAATTATTTTGTTTCCTTGGGAAACTAGAGCATAAATTACTGGGTTTTGTTGTCTTTTAATAACTGTTGGAATCTTTTGAGAAGCAAATTAGAATGGACTATCCAAGTAATGGGTGGTTGTGACAGCTACAGCTGTAGTTTATAGGGTACTGAAAGAAATAAATCTTTTGGGATCAAGCATCCTGTGTGCTCTCCCTATGACATTCATACTTTAATTCAAAAGTGCAGTCTTCTGAGATATTTTTTAGATTCTCTGTTGCTGCTGTCATCAAGCATATCATTCCTATTATTCTCAGTTCACTGGGTTGTGCAAGAAACAGTTTTTCTCCCAAAGCCCAGGAAATGAGCCATGTTGATTGTTCATCAGAGAATACAACTGAAGTTCAGCTTTGTGTTGGACTGCAAGAATATTTTCTGTAATCAAAAACTGAGTATCCATTCTGTGTCTGAAAGTAGGATCAGAAGTTCCCAGGTTTCCCAGGATATGTAATTATTTCAGCCATTCTGATACAATAAGACTGGGCTCAGTCGTTGCTTTTCTCTTATCAGATTTGCCATACTCTGCAATACAATAAACGCCCACACAAAAACAATGTTAAAATAAGGTTAAGGTGAGGACATATACTCACAAAGGAAGGAAGTTCTGAAATACTGTTTTCATTAAAATCTTCACTCAACAAGCAGAATGTTACGAAAGATGAAGGGTCTGTGGCTGAGGACTGAGAGCATCCTAAATTTTTTACTTCTGTGATATGATCTTTTTTGTACAAAAGGATTCTTCAGTGATCTGACTCATCTTGATACTCCCATCCACTATCAAAATGCATGAGAAGTTAGTGCAGTAGGTTAGTTGCAATACTTACTGCTGTGTTATTTATGCATCAGTAGTTTTTTTCTTCGGTGTCTAGAGACAGCATTCAAAACTGGGAGCCTGTGTTCCATTCTGAATTCCTCTGCCTTTCAGAAACATCCTCTGGTCATCCTGTTCCGCATCTGAAGCTCTGAAATGGCAGCTGCAGTACCTGATTTGAAGCCTCAGTTGCTGTCAATTGTTGTTCTTTCACAGCCCCACATTGAGCTATTTAGTCTTGCTGAGACATAGATTTCCAAGCACATTTGCTCAATTTCACTTGGACATCACAAAAACTGCCTTTGATACAAATCTTGTTGAGGTTTCCATAGATTCCACAAATATGATTTGACACCTAGATTTTTTTCTTTATTGACTTCCTCTTATGCTTGTCTTCATTTTGGCATGGTATTGTTCCTACACATCATTTAACATTTACCTAGATTATTTTGAGGAATTTTGTGCTGTTTTGTCTGAGATTACTTTGCTGGAAAGCCACAGCATATTTGAACTGCTATATCGTATGCCAGTGGCAAAATATTATAAAAAATGTAAATAATAACTTTCAATATATTTTCCCTATGCTATTTGTGATCAAGAAACAGAATTTTTCCATTAATTTAATATAATCATCCAGTAAGTATACTTTGATGATAAAATAGTCACCTGATCATAAATATACATCAAGCAAAAGCTACAGTTTGCTAGTAGTGAGATTCTATGGAAGCACCATGAGGAAACAGTAATGACTGTACCAGCATCAAAACCTCACACCTTTTGCAAATGTTCTGTGCCCTCAAATGAACAATGAACAAAAGTATGTGGTGTTCACTGAGCCATCTGAACAGTGTAGGAGGAGCTGTGATCTTTTTCTTGTTAAAAGCAAATTGTGCCTGACAAATTTGCGGCCTTCTACAGTGGGGTTACAGCCTTGGTGGATAAAGGCAGAGCAACTGATGTCATCTGCTGAACTCGTGCAAAGCTCAGTTGGACACTGTCCCACACAACATCCTTGTCTCTAAAGTGGACAGAAATGGATTTGATGCATGGCCCACTTGGTGGATAAGGAATTGGCTGGGTGGTTGCACTCAAAGAACTGCACTCAACATCTCAGTGTCCAAGTGGAGACCAGTGACGAGCGCTGTTCCTCAGGGTTGGCATCTGGACTGGTTCTGTTCAACAAGGACAGTGGCACTGAGGGCACCCTCAGCAATTCTGCTGATGACACCAACCTGTGTGGTGTGGTGGGCACACTGGAGGGAAAGGATGGACAAGACAAGGTTCTGGGAAGACCTTAGACCCCCTTCCAGTACCTAAAGGGGCTACAAGAGAACTGGACAGGGACTTTTTACAAGGTAATGGACGGATAGGTCAAGGGGCAGTGGCTTAAAACTGGAAGCGGGTAGATTTTAGATTAGATGTTCTGAAGAAATTCTTCCCTGTGATGTTGGGGAGGCCCTGGCACAGGCTGCCCAGAGAAGCTGTGACTACTCCACCCCTGGAAGTGCCCAAGGCCAGACTGGATGGGGCCCTGGGTGATCTGGTCTGGTGGAAGGTGTCCCAGCCCATGGCAGGGTGGTTGAAACGAGATGAGCTTTAAGGTCCCTTCCATATGAAACCATTCTATGATTCCAAGGTTGTATACAGGAGATAAATTATAAACTGTATTAAAACAATTTCTGAGGTTTTTCTTGTTGCTGTCACTCTTGGGTGTTTTTATTCTGGAATAAAAATGTCCACATGAAGAGAGTTAGATTTTTGGAATTTTTTAAAAATAATTGTGCTACTTTGAATGTGTATTTTATCTTACTTTGATGAGTGAGTTTAGGCAAGGCCTTAGCTTTTATCAGCATGCTATTCCCATATATGCAGTTTTTTGTTGCAAGATGCTATGGAAAGCTGTGGAACAAGGTAGAATATATTCAGTTAAAAATTCTGTAGAAAAGTCCTAACTTGTATGTATGTTTGTAATCCTGTACTCGAGATACTGCTGCTGTGAGGACATCTGTATTTTTTCTCATTTTACAATATAGGTTTTTTTGGTTTGTTTTGTTTTTCTGTTTCTTTCTCTTATCTGTTCTATTTTTACTTTTTTTCCCTCGTCTTAGAAAATAAAATCGGTGAATTAACAGAAAAAATATATAAGGTAAGAAATAAACAGATTTTCAGTTATAGTGGGCATTTTAATTATCATTAATAGGGATGTGCTTCTTTAATGAACATAAATAACTGTCAAAATATGATGCTTATCAGATTGACAACAAATCTGATTTCATTTATTCTGTGTAGAGGTACAGATCCTTTGTTGTCTAAGTTGTCATAACTGATGACTTGGTGAACTGTGATATATTACTCCAGCTGGGGAGGGGCCAGTGTAAGAATGCTGATGAATCAGTGGTTCAGTTTTTCTTCATTTACATTTTTCTCCCTAGATTTTTCGTGATTTCACTCTCCGGTGTTTTCCTCTGTCTTTTTCTCAGCTGTGTGGTTATTTAGGGAACAGTCATAGTGTTCATAGAGGTTTTCAGTATAATAAATATTTTCACATTTAGTTTGGTATAAAATTTACATATGTTTGGCAGTGCTGTGTCAAATGGGAGTAAATCCTGAGGAGGTGCCCCTGACTTAACCCAGTGTCTTGTGTTATCCAAAGAATAACTTCAAAGCTGATTATTTCACCAAGAGGAACCACACAGGGCAACCCTTTGATTTTCTTTGTTACTGCTCACAAGCTCTGATAAAACAAATTAAAATAAAATTTCTCAAAGACTACTTCTTTATATTTCTAGTTGCCCTAATAAAAGAGATCACCTCCACGTTTTTGGTTGTGCTATAAAGTGCTTTTCTGTTGAGCCAGTGTGATTACCATTTGCACATTCCTTAGTTTAAAGGAAAAAAGAAAGCTTTATAACTTGGAGCTTGTATCACACAGCCCTGGCATTGTGTTTAACGTGATTCAGTACTGCAGCTGTTTATTCCCTTTCTTCTTTTCTCTGACAACAATTTAAGATGTTTTTGTTTAAAGTGAAACCACGTTCCTGTTACTCACCTACGTTATAAAAATCCTGCCATATTTGAAAGTGTCATCAGTTCAGCAAATGTTTGAAACTGCACTGAGAATTTAATAGATCTGAGCAGATGTGTCCCCAGTTTCGATCCCTGTAGTGAAAGATGTGCACTGCTGAGAACCTGCTTTTAAACAATGACTATACCATATGTTGTAAAGAAACACATTAAGGTTTGGGAAGCTGCTTAAAAAAGTACTTTGCATCGTTCTACCTCTTATTTTAAGATATCCAAAGTTACCTCAAAACATGGAACAAATAATTTAAATCAAACAGTTTAGCAGTGCTGATTTGCATTTAACCTGGTGTGTCCTGAACAGTTGTGTGGGTAATTGAGAAAGACTCAGAAAAGTGCTAGTGCTGTATCAAATAGTGTGTTGGCAAATCATTTAACTGGGCTGTCCTGAAGTTTTGTTTGATGTGTGAGAACATAGCCCTCTCACACTGTTTGTATTATGAATGCAGGAAGTAATGGTTATTAGGGCCTGGGAATCCTGTTAATACATATGCTTGAATTAACATGTTACCACTGACAGTAGACTGACTTTGTTAGCAAAGAGCTTGAAGCATTCAAGTAAAAAATACTAGATTCAAAGGCCAGTAAAAGATGAAGTAACAACTTATCTTTTAGTGCATAAAAAGTAACCACACATTTAACATGTGATCTCTGTTAATTTACAGCAGTTGGAACGAGCAAATAAGAGAACATAAAATAAGTCAAGGCTCATATGAAGAAGGAATGTCATTTAGTAGACAAATGACTTAAGTGAAATAGCAGCTGGACTTTTTAGGGTATAAGGTCTTACTTAGGCCTGAACTAAAGCAATTACTGAATATTTTGTTTTGTCTCATAAAAGTATTAACTATCCCTAGACAGCTGAAGTTATTTATATGCACAGACTGGCATAGTTGCAGATCACTGCTACTGGAAACATATTTGTGAAAACAACTTTGTTTTCCTAGTTATCCTCCATTCTCCTTCACAAAGTGCTTCCCCTGCTTTTTGGGAGGGAAGTCAGATACACTGGAAGTGCAGAGTCAATAACAGTGCCACGTACCATGCAATCCCAGTGAGCAGTGGCATGCTTGAGATACAGATCCTTAGATACAGCTCGTATGGAATTGTCATCAGATTCCATTAGACACAGTCCGAATTTGTGGCCACAGTGACTGCTAGAGACTGCTCCTGATGACTCTCCCTCCATAGCCTACAGCTGAGCAGTTATCCTCCAGGGCTGAACCTGTCATAACTTGATACAGTTTTAATTCACACTTTGTAGCCTTCTCACAGGGAAAACATCAGTTGTAATTAATACTTGGCAGTTTGAGCCCTATTCTGAAGTCCTCAGTAAGTTCTTAAATTTTCTTTCCTTCCATCTCTAAGATAGTGGTGTACCCTGGCAATCTTTTCACAGGGAGGACTGGGTCCCTCATTCAGCTGGATGAGCAGTTGTGGTGAGCCGTGGAGTCCAGTGGGCCGTGCTGTCTGCACTGTTTGGCATTCTGGCTCACTCTCCAGGGGTGCTTTAGGCTGTGTCATTGCTCACTGAGATATTTAAAGCATATAACTGCAGTTATTCTTTTAGATTGTGCAGTGTGTATGGCTTTTGAATGGGAGATGAAGGTTTGTCTGAGACACGGAATAATTAGGTGGTGAAGGAATGCACATTTAGGGATGTAATAACATGATTTAACATATGGGTGGTGCAAGCACATCCATCACAGTAGTGCTGTACCTATGGTGATCTGAGAACACAGAAGTACAAGCAAGGCAAGGCTTCTAGGAAAAGCAAAATCTTATTTATGTGAGTTTTCAGCTGGAGAAAAGAATAAGCTTTTGAGAATGCAAGACAGAAAGAGACACCATGTAGAAACAGCAAATGTCAGCCTGTATTCCATTTGGGAACAATTATTTTCATAATTTAAATTACTTAATTACATTAAACAGTTTGAAGGGGAAAAGGTGAGCTGCAGCACAGGGAGAGATGGAAAAGTCATTAGTCACTGGAAGACTGAAGGATGATGATCGAAAACGACAATAAAGGGAAAGCTCAGAAGCAACTACTAAAAAGAAGTGTATTGAGATAGGGAGTTTTATTATAAAAAACCCCACAACTATGTTCTTCCAAAGTAATCCTGTGAATTTTAGTAAATTCTTGTGTGTTGTGTTAGAACAGATTTTCTCCACCAGCATCCTTGCCAGACTGTGATTTACTATCTGTCATGTAATTGTCTTCATGTTTGTATTTAAAGTAACTAGGTTCTTTCTTTGTTCTTTCATTTCCTTAAATTGAATGTTTGCTCTTTTTAAGTGTGAAGGCACTTGTTCTTTTATTTGGTGAGAGAATCAAAGCAGCTCAGATTGCATAGCATTGTTTCTAATCAAATGAAAGCAGATAACTATGTAGTTTGAAAGTGAAACCCAGCAGCAGTTCCAATGAAAACAAATCTCATTAAGTGTAACTATTTTCTCTATTTATATTGCCTTGTTTTCCATCTCCTTGCAAATTGCTCTTTCTTCCTTCTTCTTTTGTAGTTCTAACAAACCAAAATGAAATTAAGCATGCTCTGGTTGCATTTACATCATCCAAAAATTCAGTGACTCATCTCATATGGAAGGTGCATGATCTACAGACTCAGTTATGTGAACTTGGTAGAAAGTTTGTTGTTTGGTATTATCAATACTTCTTCTTCCAGAAATGTGTCTGAAATACTTTCAAAGGAAGATAACTTAAAAAATTTCAAAAGAAGACATGGTTTGAGTCCTGCTGAAGTGCTTTCTGTAACAATGTGATTCTTAGCAAGTGTTGATCATTAAATATCTTTGTTGGTGTATATATTTTATTTTTAGTAATGATAAATGTAGATGTCTGCAAAGCCCTTTTTTTGCCTGTGAAGTGTCCTATCAAAATGAAATGCAGTTCTGCTGTGCAGCAGAGACAAGAGTTATGGTTAGCATTGGTCACTAGTGACTACAAAAATCCCACTGAAAGTCTGCTTCTAAGAAATTACAACTCATTTTACTAATACTGTATACTTTATTTATGAAACTGATAGAATGACAAGCCTTGGTCTTGTATGCCATAACAAAACCCAAATGCTTAAGCTGGTTTTCAGAGTGGCATTTGTGTGTAAGTGCTGATGTGTTTGCTCTCATCAGACTTGCATATGCAAAACCAGAAATTTGTGTGTTGTGATCACACCTGTACCTGCGAAAGAGGTTTTCACATGTGAGTATGAAAGTACATAATTGGCAGTACTTCTGATATCAGCAGGAGGTGAGGACAGTAAGAATTGTGTAGTGTTAATTATTTCTGTGAGAAGTGTTTCTGTGAAAATAAAAGGATTGTTTAATTGACTCATAACATTACATATTGAATGCCCTTAATTTACAGTAGATTCGAGGATGGAAAGCCAAGATATTTGTGTGCATGTTCATAACATAATTTCTTCTGAACAGACTGGATTCTTCTGGATCAGATTGTACATGAACTATCAGTTCCTTAACAAGATCAGTTTTATAAAATGTATAAAGTACCTGCACTGACTTATGTAATATTGGGGATTAAGTATAAAAATACTTATGTAGAAAAGTTTGATGGTTTGAGGAAAAATCTGAAAATTTCTCTGCAGAAATGTTTTTTGGTCAGCTGACACTGAAGAACAGAAACCTTTCAATTGATTGCTGTAAGATACCTTTTATGAGAGGAAAACTACTGACCTATATAATAGGGTTTGCTTTTAAAATTCATACTTGTCTCCCCTCTGTCAATGTTCCTAGGGTGTAAGTGGTTAAAGGTAACCAATGCCTTAAGATCTGGATCTCCAGTCAATCAGTTTTATTTTTGATAATTGCTTGCTCTGGACATCTGGTGTGATTACTTCTATCACATTGCTTTTGTCTCTATTTCCACCAGACATCTGCCCTGCAGACATTGTTTTCATTGCCAAAAAATCTAACAAACCTGAGTTAGTCTCAGCTAGAGAACAGACTAGAGACAAAGTCTCAGTGAACCTAAGTCAGTTTGTGGATTCCATAATGTTTAGCTTGTGACATTTGAATTGCTAATTTAGCTAAAACTGTAAATTACATCAGGTTCCCTTAAATTTCACTCAAACTAAGAAGTGCTTATTTTTCCTCATTCTCCATCAGTTGTATATTTTGCCATATGCATCTCATCCCTACATCGTGGCTCCTAAAGATGCTGTGAAACAGCAAGAACTGTTTCTCTAACACTGGCAAAAGGACATTGCCACAAAGATGTTTTGAGAAAACGTCAATTCTGAATACTGGTGATAAAGAATTTTCCTTTATTTGCTGGATACTGACCAGCTGAAGATTACTTATATAATAACTTTGCATTTCTATTCTACAGGATGCTGGTGTACTGGAGAGTTTGAAAGCTGTATGAACCAGTGTTAGCTTTTTGGTCCTGCTTTAGTTTAAAATCATTGCTTTTACTATCTACTGCAAAAAAAATATCAAATATCCTGTTATGAATTATATGGCATTACCAATCCAGTTTTGGAGTTAGAGAAATGTCAGTCTCTTCAGAGTTCCAAATTAGTGCTGAAGTGGACACTCAGACCTGATATCTGTGCATATTAGCAATCTGCAGTATTCCTTCCTCTGTGTGGGTATTCAATTGCTGGAAGAAGTTGCTGAAAGGGGAAGAAAATCTCATTGTATTTTCTCATATCAAATTTACTTGACTATGTCTAATTACACCATGCTTGACTGTCAGCAGAAAAAGTGCTTGGGTAATGTTTTCCAAGAGCATAATAAAAAATGCAAAATAAAAAATAGCAGTAGTAGGGATTTTTTTTGGTCCCTATTCTGTCTGCATGATAGTGGTGCTTCCCTTTTAGGCACTTTGGGTTGTTTCCATTTTTTTAAACTTTGTGCTAAAATACTTCTCCATTTTGCTGTACCCACTAAGAGTTTCCCATGCCAAAGTCCTTTTACTGGGACAATCATGTGACAGTTTCAATTCTAAGAAAAAACCACCCTTGATAGAATTTTGAAAGGATATATTTATAGTCTGATCCTGAAATCTTGTGGCTTCTTCTACTGTCTCATTTAAGATTCTTCAAATATAGGCCACTTTTTTCACTATATTTACTTGATTCTGTCTAGTCCACAGCTGTTGCCTTCACAGTAGACCTTCCAAATAAAATAGCTGCTTATATAATCTGGAAGCCACAGAGTTTCTTCTCTTATATATTAAAGAAAAGGTGTTTTACAGTACTTATTTTCTGTTATGAAAAGAAGAAATGAGGCTTGGGAGCCATCTCAGACTTTCATTTCATTGAATGTTTTTATTGTCCAATTCAAGCTCAGGATGATTATGATACTAATACCATCATCTCAGAGGGCTAACTCACTTTTCTCTCTAAATCTTAATTGATGTGCACATTATAATCCTTTCCATAGTAAATGTCATCACCTTGTTGCAGCCCAGTGTCACTGTTTGTACAGGACTGTGCAGCTCAATCTTTCTGTTACCTCGCGGGTCAATACCAAGGCTCTTGCAGTGGCCGTTGCTCATATTAACTTGTTTTCTATCATTATCTTGGTAGCTGGCAAGTAAAGTGTTTTACAGACTCCACAGTCTGTTTTGCACTTATTAACCCTTTAAGGCTCACAGTCAGTATGTCACAGTCTCCTCTGAAGTGCAGACCATGATGTACATGAGACAACCCATCTTGATTTTATTTCTAACAGACCTTGTGTGCCTGAAATCAATTCCAAATGTAGGATCTATCCTTCAAGAGATGGAGGCTTGTTCTTTCCTGTCACAGAAGACCTACTTACCTTGGGGAATCATTCCTTTCCCTTGAAAATTTAATTCCAAGAATATGACTTTGAGCTGTGCACCTCCAGTGAACATGATGAACACAAAGTCTCTAGGAGTCAAATTTTTCATTACATAATGGAAAAACCCCATGTAGTGTTAGCAAGGGAATGGTCTGTTATCCTCAGCCACTGCCTGGGTCATCAGTTGTGTACACATCTCTTGGCTCTGGCATTTGGACACAAGGTCTGTCCTGAGATCAGCAGTCTCCACACAGGTTAATGACATTTGTAATGCATTTCTCCTTTTTACCAAGGGTTGTAATAGTAATATACACTATAGATAAGATAGTAGCTATAAGATAGTATAGCTAAAGATAGTATTGCATCAACATTTTGTATCAACATACAAAACCAGCATGAGATTCCCTTTCTTCCCTGTTCTGATACTGAGACTGGCTTGTTCTATATCAAGTTGCCTTGACTCTTCTCTCCCTCTCAGAAATCCCAGACACATTATGGTACAACCTGTGCTGCTCAAGTCTGATGAGTTACAAATGGGAACTGTAGAGCAATCCCCTTCCAGGATTTGTGGTACTTTGAAAGTGATCTTCCCTTCAGGACCTAAAAGAAAAGCCACTCTTTCTTTGACAGTCTGTTTTTTGGTTCCTTGTTGTGTGTATTCCAGCTGCTCAGGAGAAAATTTCTCAAATCTTGTCTGCCTGATGGTCACGTGGAAGATAAAGCAGAATGCAAACAAGGTAATTACAAAAAGCTAGGGCTGGCCAAAGCTGATCTCTTCTTGTATTTGTTCCAGCTCTTAGAGGAGGCATGTGAAACCTTGTATCCCTCTTGTATAAAATCTTGCTGTATTAAAAAATTATGGTGAACAGAAGAATGTGACAATTTCCTTAGAAATTCTAAATGCATTGTCTTTGTTTGTATTCTATCTCTGATCTTACTTGTGATTAGGTGTCACAGTTTTGTCTCTTAAATGCGAAATAGATAATAGCAGACATGCTTTCCTTTTCTATCTGTATGACAACATTTTCAGTTTTCAAACTTACAAGTGTAACTGGCTGTTTCTGACACTTTGATCACAAACTCCAGGGAGTGCCTCATCTCTGTAGGTTTATTTGTAGGAAGAACTACAAGAATAATTAGAAATTGTCATGCTGCTGATGTCAAATATTTTTGAAGTAAGGATAATGTACTTGTGACTGAAGTTTGCAGTCCTTTTTCTCTTGGCATAAAAAGTACTCTGTATGTGTATTCTGTGCTTGGCAGTACTCTTAATACTGGTTTTTGTTTTCACCTTTAGGACCAAAATATCAGAATTTACCTTCTCACACCAATTTTTTCATATTGGGTTCCACTTCTTGTTGAAGTCTTCCTGTCATCTTCCATATTCTGTAAGTTGTGGACACTGCTCCTGCAGGCTACAGCTTTGTTTGAGTCTGAGCTGTGATAACTCTTGAGTTAACTGTGATTGAGGCTTTTGCGTGTTCCTACGTCTCTGAGAACACATTTTCAGAAATAGCTGATGACTGAGGGTGCATAGGTGGACATTTCTGTAAGGGGTGCTGAAATGGTTGGTCCTGAAAGTGGGACATGGTTACTGAATCTGAACAGACCAAGGGAATCCAACTAAAAAACCCCTGACTCCTATTATCCCATGTAGTAGGGCAGCAATCATGCCACAGTCTCATTCCAGGAACGTGGTTCTGCCACCAGCCTCAGCCTCATTCGCTTTCTGTCTAGTGCCAAATGTAGCAGAATTGTCTTCCTGCTTTCTGTGCTTTCTCATGAAACTGCTCCATCCTCTCTCACAGAACTCACAAGCCTAGTCCCTACCACACTAACATTTTTTTATGCTGATAAAAAAAATTGAAAAAAGAAAAAGGAAGGAAGTCTCTTTCTGTCTTTTAGTAAGTTACTTTTCCTCTTGATTGTTCCTACAAAAAGCTGGGTATTCAGACCTGCAGTGTATGAGAATTTAGACATCTAACTGATTTCAGTAGGTCTTTTCAAGTTATAAAACTGAATGTAAGAACAACTTCTCTTGGTCAGACTAAAGGTTTGTCTTGTCTTGGCACTGACCAGCATCAGAGCACAGGAAAGCATATGAGAAGACAGTAAGTATGTAGTGCTTTTTCCCCCAAAGGCTCTGCCAGCCTCCAGTAGCTTTCAGAACAGGAACTTCTTAACCCAAATATGGCCTCTTTGCATTTAATTGTCCAGGCTGGATTTTCTTCCACTATTTGTATGACACCACTGTTTGTATCCCTATGAACTTTTAGTATCTTTTATTTCTACAGATTAGCTATGTGCTAGGAAGCAGTACCTGCTTGGACCTGATGCCCCCTCATTTTTATGTCAGCCTAATTGTACATTCTCTTAGCTATTTATCTTCTGTGTACTGCAGGAGTTGATTGGTCTCTCTGTCTATCTATCTACAGCTGTAAACTCCTGGGTATGTTTCTGTTCCTCATGCAGAACCCATTTCATACCTGTGGTGCACATAAACATACGTAAGTCATGAAAAAGAATCATGGTGTTGGCAACTTGCCAGATTAAATGGCAACATAAATATAATCCATTAATTGTTTAAATAGATGAGTCCCAGTAAACATTTTATATTCCTGAATTTCAAGCTGGTTCTCTCTTGTTATCTGAATCCTTAAACTTCTGGTCATGGTTCTTTAATTTGTAAAACATAAATTACGTGCAGTTTATCACTTCACTGTTCAATGTCCAGTGGATATACTGAGATAGAAATCAAGTGGGCTGTCAAGATAATAGAATTCTGCATTAATATTTATGTAGTTATATACATTTATAAAAATGTATTAATATTTTCTTATCTCTGAACTTTTCAGTCTGTCTATCTACCTGACTGGGGTTACTCACCACTTACCACTCCTTTATCCTAATAATGGATTCAGCCCTTAGCATCCATTCTCTTTTCCTTCAAGTTAGCTCTTTTAACCTCACAATGCTTAGCTTCTTGACTAGGAGTTTGTTAAAATACCATTCTTTTGTCTTCATAAGCTGGTTTTGTGCCTATATGTGCATCAATGTAGAGGAATCGTTACTATTTATTTGTGTTAGACGGAAGCTGTCTCCAATTTATGTTTATTACATTACACGAGAAAATTAATGCACGGGGAGAGAAATGCAGTTCTTTGAGGGTTCTGTAGACAGGAGAATTCCTTTGTCACATGGAGTGCAGCAGAGTGAGCACTCAGGTGCTGCCGGGTGCCTGCAGGGGGATGTGATGCCTGACAGTCGTTCCTGACCAGCCACGGCAGGGAGCTACAGCAAAGCCCCTGGGAGACAAACACCTTCTCTGTGTGATGGAGAATCAAGTCACAAAGCAAAACATCCCCAAGAGCAAAACAGGAAACTAGGAGAAAGAAAAAAATAGAAAATTACAGAAAGGTATTAATTGGAATAAGTTTTTGCCTTGGTTCTTTTCTAAAGGACTCCAGTTTTTGGAGACAGGGCAGAATGTTTTTAGACAGTTCTAACGTATTTTATTCTCCCCTCATCTCTTTGCTGTTCATTCCTTTTTAATGCATTTCTTTTTTCACCTTTTCCTTTCTACTTTACTTTTTATTCTCATCAATCACCCTCTGATAGCTTTATATTTACCTTTCTTTGTTTGGATCAGTTATTGAAGGTAAGCAACTACTTTTGATGTCTCATTAGCCCTTTTTTGAAGCTTTCTTCTTGCCTCCCAGTTTCTGGTTACAGCAGTGTAACAGTTGTCATGAAACCAATATCATAAATAATGGAATCTGTATGTTTGTGTATCTGTTGAATATATAATATTCAGTTCCCATAATTAAGGCAACTGAGAAGGTTTTAGCATATAAATAAAAAAACACTGTCTGCATTTTAAACTTAGGAAGTTGCACACAGGCAGCTTCAGTGCAGCCACAAGCAGAGGTGCCAACAACAGAATCAGATAGCACTGCTGGGAAAAAAATACATTCCTGAGTTTGACATCTGGGTCCTGCAGCTGGAGTGACTGGAAGAAGAAAGGGAAACAGTACAGACTGTCATCAAAAGGAGATGCTGGTGCCAAGTGGAAATTGCATACAGATGCCACTTTTTTACTTAAGACAAATAGCTCAACTATACAACAGCAACAACATCCAAAGATGTGCTTAGAAGTGCCTGATGGGTAAATGAGCATTGCTTTTTGTAAGTAGAACTGGCTTATAACTAGAGATGTGAGATTTTGAAGTCGAATTTATGGTTGGATACATTTTAATGTTTGAACAAATAAGTTCCAAAGATTTTTTATCTATAAAAAGGCAAAGAACAAACATGGTGTATTCCAGCTATTTTCTGAGTAACTCATTGTTTTAGCTTTCCTGCCCAATACTTCACTTTGCAATATATCACTCCTGCTCAGCACATCAGTTAACCACACAGGGCCCGCTGTAATCATTCTGCTGAAAAGCCCCAAGTATCTGAAGCAAAAATTAGAATTACCTAGACAACTTTCCTTTCATGTGATTCAAGCACCTCAAGACAGAAATAATGTGTATTCCCAAATAAAATGGGAAAACTAATGTAGACATTAAGGTGTTTTAGGAGTTGCTTGGCTGATCAATATGATCTTCTGGGGAAGACAGATAATCAGGAATATCCACTAACACACAGATAGTGCTGTGTGACACCTGCTGTGAATACAAAAAGGTTCTGTGCCCTCTTTGTTGGGGAAACCACACGAAAAGGACAATAAGAAAACAGGAAACACAACAGCATAAAAAGCCAGTAGGGATGCTCTGCCTAGGAAAGGTACCATCAACAGCCCTAACGAGACTGTGGCTGGAGAGGAGGCTGGATAATGCCATAGAAATAAAGAAGAAGGAGGTGGCAGATTTAGATTTTAGATTTATTTAGACCACAAATTGATGGTCTGAATCCCCTGTACAATGGAAAGATGTCCATGCACTGGAATCATTTCTACCCTGTTGATGACTTCAGCAGGAAAGTTGGATAATCCAAGCGTCATAAGGCTTTTCCTTTGTTTACAGAGGTAGTCCCAGGAAAGTTGTAAAATCTTCAGTGTTGCAGGTTTTCTGCAAATGTTTAGAGGTTGTACAAATTCCAGGAGCATCAAACCAGGCATCTTCTACAGCATGAATCAACCTTAATTAATAAATTGTTACATCGCCGTGGTATCTGATTTTAGAGATAGGGTATTTTAGGCTTCTCTTTCTATCAGCAGACCTTCAGCATCTGCAAGTGTATTCCAGGCTGCTTTACTAAGAAGAGTGAGTGGGAATGCTTATTTGGGGAGTAAGCAATTGGTGGTTTTGAAATTCTGTCTACTGAAATACTTGAGGAAAAATAATGTAGTTTGGCAGCTAAATAACTTCTTCACTGAAAGACACTTTACATAATATCCTGCAAATTGAAAGGAAAAAAGCTTGCACCCAAATCAATCCTATGCAAACAAGACCCTTTCTTGTTTAGCTTGCATTAGAACTTGCTGTCTTGGTGCTATCTGAAGCAGCATCAATGGGTCTTGCTACCATTTGGGAAACCTGTGTGTGTTTCAGTCACACATTGTTCTTGCAGGATTTCCTTAGGCTAAGCCACAGAAGTGAAAGAGCTCCATTTAAGAGAGTCTGTGAATAACTAGGAAACGAGCATCAAACTCGGCATTATCTGAAGATGTTTGTTAACATGCAGGATGTTCCTTAAGGCCTCTATCTTGAATGAGAAGAGTTTTTATTCAGGATTGCTTTTTCAAAAAACAAGAGTTCTTTTGCATGCATGTCACTATGGGCCCTACTCAGGCAAAGAACGCTGTTTGATGCTCTTGGCACAGTTTCCTTGGATATTGCTATAGGCAGCTTTATTTGGAAGAAGATGATAACTTTTCAGTGGTGAGAATGGACACAACCTTGCATACTTGCCTATAAACTACTCCTGTTCTATTGCAAAGCTGTAACAAAAATCATTAAACCCTCTGGTTCTCTACTGAGGGATCTCTGGAAGAAAAACACTGTTATGGAGAGAAGGCTCTGCACTTTCACCAGAAGATCAATTGTGACCCTTGCCTTATTTCATAAAAAATACTCCATTTTTTATCTAGCTGAGAAAATGGAAATACCTTTGTATAGGCAGTAGTCTCTGCTTCCTGAGGAATGTCAGGCAAAATTATTTGTTATTATATAGTATAATAACAAACAGCTGGAGAAGCAAGTTTTAGATGGGTGCCAACTCAAAAGTACAGCCATGGAGAAATATGAAACTGAAGTTTCCTATCAAAATAAGAGATTATGATGCAAAGTACAATCAGTTGGATTTGTGGGTGTGTGTCTGTGCTTGCACAGATGTATTAAGAAGACAAATGTATGTTTCCAGAAGTTATGTTCTTATTTGAGCCCTTGCCTACAAAATTTACAGCAGTGAAAAAAAATCTAGGAAGTTATGCTGGTGCAGTTTTCTGTAATATTGATAGAGTCTCAGAAACAGCTTAAGAGAAAAATATTAGTCTTGAGACTGTGAAATCCTTAAACTGTGAAAGCCATGCACCAAAAACTTAAGAAAGCATAAAGTGGAGCCTTGTTAATTCAAAGACAAAAGGGATCCACTCATACATTCACTGTTGTGTGCTTTGTATAAGCATCATCCTCATCTCTAGGGAAGCAAGGACTTAGAAGAATACAAATGCTGTATTCATGTTTATCTAATTAATTTATAGAGAGATTCCTAACTCAGCAGACAGTTTTTTATATATCAAAGTCAAAGGTCCTAACATATGTCAGCCTTCTTACGCAGATGTTATACATTTGATATCTAATAAATAATTAAACATTCGATTCAGCAGAGCTACACAGAATGTAGATTTGGCCTATTTCATATTTGGAAATTTGAAGACCAAAAATAATATAGATACCACAGTGGCTTTAATAAGGCAAAGTGAGGTTGTTGACAAGATTTGCTTTGGAGGCTATGTCAATTTATGTTAATTCAGTGCAAAATCAGGCTGGGATATTGAATACATTACCATTTTCCACTTTGTGCCCACTGACTTGTAAATCTTGAATTATTAGCTTTTTACTTCTGATGGTTTTATCAATTGCCTATTTTAGATCGAAGAAGATCTTTTAAAAATGTCAGAACAGCATCAGTTTTCTGTTTACACTGTCTTTTCAGCTGCTTTAAATTAGCAATGAAGCCACCATGCAGTGTATATGAAGATACCTGCACTTCAGAAACAATAGGAGTGTGCCTGAAGTGTGGCTACACCAGCAGATGTGAACCAATTTCTCATCCTTTCCAAGTCATAAACAATTAACTGTTTCTTTTCCATAAACCCAGGCTATCTATTGTAATGTAATGGAACAAATACAAAGCATCTGGAAAGAAAATAATTATAATTAAATTAGTCTTTCCAATTAGAGAAAATGGTGAGCCTTTCCCTTGATTTAGAGTTATAATAATCATTTGTAATCTGATTTAAAAGGGGCTTATGGTTGCATTCATGAAACTGGGAGACATTAGGATTGACATGACCTCTTAGGTATCCAGAGAAATTATAGGTCTACAGAGGTAAGAATATATCATTAAGTCCTGAGCTGACAGCATTTTTTTATTTGTGCTGACCTTTGGTTGGATTAAATCCAGTCATCAGAAAATAATTCCATTTCAAGCAGCTGAGCGTTATTATCAGGTTTTGCTGATTCAGGATTAAGTGTACCTCGGTGGCTGAGGAGCTCATTAGGATGAGCTGTCGCTTCTCTGGTGGAGTCTGTGAAAAGGCTGAGGAGGAAAACAAGGAGCTGTTTCTGTCTGCTGTGCGAATCTCCTCTACAGCTCTGTTTTCAGTGGTACAGAGTTCCGTAGTGTTCTAGACTCCACTTTCTGACAGCTAGACTGCAACACGTTACATTTCTACAAATGATACAGACACTTAAATGTAAACATAATCCTCAAGAAGCTTTTGTGGATTCCTAGCAGATCTGACACCCAGATATCTGTTGCTGCTAATGCACAGAACCTTCTCAGACTGGGTAGTGCCAGTTGACAAAGTAGATCTGCCTAACCCCCGGCAGAGTCATAAACAAAGCACTTCTCAGCTTTTTCCGAGGACAGTGCTTACTCCTATAGGCGCTCATTTAGTCCTACACAAAACATTGAAGAGCAGGAGGAGGAGCCCTCTTGCAAAAACAATGTCCCTTGTCAAGGGACATCGGGGCCAAAGCTCGGGTTTCCTTGCAGTCTGAGAGCCACTGTCTCTCGGGACGTGCTTAATCACCATGCTGTTGTATTTGATGGGGTGCTTTTGTCTTGTGAGTCCTTTTGAAAATGTTGAACTTTGCATAAATAAATATTCACCAGGTCGGAGAGAGACTAATTCCATAGCCCAGTGGTCAGGACAGCCGGGATGGATAAAGGGACAGGTAATCACAGCTGCTTCCCTGGCTGCATTGATATTACCTCGGCTGTTATCACCCAACAGCACCACTGTGGGCTCGGTCAGTGTCACCTCAGCAGTTCAATCCCATGTTCCAGTTCAGGGAGATGTACCTTCATTTTCCTCTCAGGACATGGCTTGTAGAGGGCATAATGACCCAGTCTGGCTGACGACTGAAAAAGTACATGTAAGGTGTGTGTTAATAAGAACAGAGGATTTTAAAATGGATTCCAAAGAGATACAAAAATCTTTGTTCTCATTTTTTAATTGTTACTGAAACCGGTGAATGAATGAATGAGATCTCTTTCAAACACCTGGGTAGCAGAGTGGTCTTAAATACCACAGACAAAGGATCTTGTATCCTTCATCTGTTACAGTTTTTATTAGAGTCCCCACAAAGTGCTTAACGAGGGCAAAGTTTCTTAATACTCACTCCATATTAGCTATAGGAAGAAGCAGGAGTGAGGAGATTCAAGGATTCATGGCTCTGTTGACTGTTTATTGTCTGGGCTGAGGTATGGTTAGACTGTTGGACTGGTGAACACACTACACTGAATATTCATGCAGTTGCCAGGCTCTCCTCTTTATTGCAGAATGTTAGAAGAGCCATATAGCTCCATGCATTCAGATTATACAATCTAAGCACATTTAGTCTGGCTTCAACATGAGTGGTCTGAGTAGATTTCTTCAGTGAAACTAAGTTTGCCTTTGAAGCAGGGATCTAATGTTTTTTCCTAAGCAGTTTTCGTACCAAGAGGCAGCTGCTTTCCTTAGTTGATACGTTAAGGAGAGAATCACAGCATAATACTCAAACTAAGTCCTTTGTTGTGGGTTTTTTGGGTTTTTTAAGTGATTGTTAAATGGGAAAGGACCTGCTCTGTGCTTTTCAAGTATTCTGCTTTTAAAAATCGGACTAACATCAACCTCATGCAAAAAGTCCTGTGGACTCTATGTATGAATGCAAAATTGCAGTGTGTCTTAACAAATAGCTACATTAAATCTGATGAGCAATATAGGCAAGAACATGATTGATCTTTGAGATCTATTACAGATCTCTTTAGTTCAAAACACTGTTTTCAAGACCTCTTTCTTGAGCTTTGTTTCGGGGAAAGGTGCTCTGCAGGACCGTGGTCACGTAGTCAACAGGTAATGATATTTTACCTAAGGAGCAATCACGGCTCACTTCCCTTAATGAGGGACATCTGTTCTCTCCGTACTTTTTCAGCCTCTTGCCCCCTCCCTGAGAACTCATGTGTTTGTTTAACAGTTTGGCTGTTTATGTAAGGAAGTTTTGACAAGATAGCTAAACTGGTCTAACAACTTGCTGGTCCCAAAAGCCAGGGTTCCACTTCTTTGCTCCCCTGCATGAATCTGCCCTCAGTCTTGCAATTGCTCTGATTTTTGACTTCTGAATGAGACAATTCAGATCACTGTGCTGGCTGAGATGCATTCACTTCCTTCTGTTCATTTTCTGTGACTGATGGGCTTTACAAAGAGGAGTCAAACTAAGAGCTTGTTGCTGCTGAAAGAAAAAGTGAAAAAAGTAACAACTTTTCTTTCTCTGCTTAGCCATGTACCCGACTGCTTTCTTTTTTGTGTTGAGTGTAACCAGCCCTATTTCTGAGCCAGCTTCATTAAAATGGTACAAAATACATTTTAAAAAAGATACTGTCTAGTTAAGCAATTAAGTCTGTTCAAAATAAAATGTGACGTGCAATAGATAATGTACAGCAGGCGACAGGTCCACAGGATTTAGAATCACAGTATTGAAGATATCAATTTAAAGGATTAGCAGAGGGAGGGAGGGAGAAAAGGAGGAAGGGAGACTGAAGATCTTTCCAACAGAGGAAGTCAGATTGCCTCAGATTCCTGTGAAACTCCAGTCTTCAAGAGCTCAATTGATTTGCCAAGGAGTCACATGAGCAGAGGCTGAGGGGTCTGCATAGGTAAGAGCAAAGGAGAGAAGGAAGGGGGCTGTGAGGTGTGAGACTCCCTTTTGTCCTGTTGATCAGCAGATGAGCTCAGTTACCTTGTGTCAGTGCCTTATTAGTGCCCAGTTCTGTGCGGGAAAGCTCTGTTAAGGGATCGTCTCAACGGAGCTGGGGAGAAAGAGAGCAAGCAGAGCAGGGTGGGGGCATGACCTGAAAGGCCTTGGAAATGAAGATGGTGAACACTGAGGGGCAAGGGAGGACAGGAACTCTACATTTCCTTCATTGTCAAATTAAATCTAACGTGAACCTTGCCCTTGTGCAATAATCCCTTCTCCCCTTGTAGTCTTGTTAGACTCTTGCTTCTCTTATCAATGCTTTCCTGTACTGGGTTCCAACGGTGACCTTAACACTTCTATGAGATGTATTTCCTCCCACAAAGAGCAGGAATAATAGATTTCAGGCTTGCAATGAACCTAATATTGGCAAGACACATCACAATAAAACATGTCTATAAAAACACCAGAATTATTCTCTTGCTTCCCACAGTTTTTAGAGATGGAATTGATCTGTGGACACTGTGGACACCCAGTTTCATCTTCTACTATCAAGCATACCAACATTTCTCTCTTTGGTGAACTCATGTTCAGGCTTGGCAGAATAAGTGGTTTTAAACATATTTAAAATACTGGATATTTTCCCCAAGGAAAAAAACCTGAAAATATTAGCCTAAGAAGGGACAGTATTGAAAAGGAGCAGCCATAAGAAAGGTGACAAGGAGTTGTGAAGGAAAGTTAAGGAACAATGTTCTACTTGAATTTCTCAAGTTTATTTTGTGTTTTGTCTGTTGAGTGTCACCAACTAGGATTGTCATCAGTGATAATTATTGCTGTCTGGTCTTACTGTAGCTTGCAGAGTGCCAAATTCCTGGGCAGCTCATGTTCTTGAAACTGTATTGGCTTCAGTGGTGACACTGACAGGCAGGTAAGGGGCCCCCTCAGCCTTTCTTACCCAGATCCCTCTCTGGAAGATCTGCCCCATAACCAAGTGCTGAATAGGGAAGAATCCGGGAAGTAAACAAATGTGTGCTGGGATTGCACTTTAAGAAACTTGAGAGTAGAACCAACCTTTGAGTTTAAACTTTTCATACAATATAGAAGTAATTTATCTTTCAGCTAAAGCAAAGCAGATGTTGGAATGAAAATGCACAAAAAGACCTAGAAACAGTTGTGAAAGCTGTATTTTTTTATTTGAAGAGTTCCTTTTTACTTTTTCTTGTTTGTCCTGGATATTGTGTGTAGTCTTAACAGAACAGAGCCATTTAAACTTCTATAGAGATCTATTTTTAAAGGAAAAGTTAAGTAGACTAGAAGCTGTGAGAAGAGGATAGTGGGAACAAAAGGCAGAACCGATAGCAAAAAAGTCCAGTCAAAACCAAACCAGAACAGAAGCCAAAGAACTCTTTGAGGTGTAACCCTTCAAAAATCCCTCATAATTTCTACTTACTCTGACATGTTTGTGTGGTGAGAATCTGTTCCTGGTGTGAATTCCAAAGGACAAGGATATTTTGAATGTTGACCTATTTCTTTCAAACACGGTGCCACTGAAGACAAATTACTGCGAGACCGTTGATAGCTGGGTACGCAAAGCTTGCAAGCCTTCAGTAAGAGAGAACAATTTTGCTGAAGATTTATTTCTGTTACGTTCAGCAGAACATTTCCACCTGCTCCATACTGAGAGATTTAGTTTCATGTGCATCTCTGACTGCAACTGAAATCAGCAACTTGTAATCTTCGTTTGTAATTGATTTGGGCTATAAGGTTGTACACATCAGGAAGACTAATTCTTTAGGTGCCCTGCGGTCTCTGAATTCAGTTGGAGTTTGTCACTGAAGCCATCTGTCCTTTCAAGAAAATAGTAGTTTTAATCAATACCTGCTACATCTGTAATGAGCCCTGAAGTCAGTGTGCTGGAGCCTGGATCACTGGTATCAGCAAGTGAAAATGGTACGTAGAATCTACATCATTATATACATGTAGATACATGCATTTTGCACATATATAAATAAACAAACTCAAAGTATGCTTATAATCAGCTTCTATTAAAATATGCTTTCAAAAACAATAAGGATAGCATTGTTTTATTGTATGTCCTGTTAGAACTAGATTGGTGGGAAGATAGTAAGAGAATTGTTGTTAAATTCTCTTTAAAATTCACTCTGTTGAAGGTTAAAGATTTTCAGAGAAAATGAAAAGAATGACAGAAAAGTTGTTGCCTGAAGAGAAAGGATTTTAAGAAATGTGTGCCTACTTTATAAGCAATAATCCCAGTGCTCGTGTAATTTCAATTGCCATGTGATTTATGGCTGTGAAAAGGAGTCTCTATAGCTCTTTCAAAACATAAAGTGAGGGAGTGGCATCCTTTGGGCAAAAACCTCTGGGGCTCTATCTGCTTAAGTGTTTCCTAAGTTTCAGCTCTATGAGAATATGAGAATACTCCATTGTTAGGGATTTTGGAGGCATGCCTGGATCAAGGAAGTACTTCCTCGTCATGCTGTTTCCTTTCCCAAACAATGTAAAAAATGGCCTTTTCAACCAAACATCTAGAGGTGGTCACTTTGTACATTGTCCAACTAGAGCACAACCATCGTAAGATAAACCATTCACTTGCATGAATGGCTCCATGTTATTACTGCTACTTCCTTTTTATTTTCATGGTGATTTTGTTTTGATTTATGTATATGCATAGGAGTTCAAGCCCCTGTATAATGATTGTGCCATAAAACTGGCCAAGAAAGCAGCAAGTAACTCCCCACTCCCGCCTGTCTCAGTGTGCAGCCTCACTACACCCCTCAGCTTTCCCATTGCTCCTCTAATGTGGGCTTGGTGCCACCTGATTAGACAAAGTAAAAACACACCATACAAATAATGGATTATTTCCACACAAATAATGGGTTACAGCATCGTTTTACCCCACTGCTTTAAGTGTTCTGACTTTGCTTCCACAGAACATTTCAGAGGAAGAAAAAATAAGTTCACATACATGTTCTGTTCTTGGTTTAGCCTTGCATGATCCAAAGGATTTCTAACTAATCTTAGGCACTGAAAATGTGTGCATTAGAGCATTAGGTGAATATCTGTGTTTTAGCCCAGCATTGCTGTTGGCACATTGCTACAACCACAGCCAAATATTTAGTGCCTGAATTCAGTGGGAAAAGTCTTTGTAAATACATTATAAATCTTTTAAACTACCATGTAACATTTTAAACTGGTTTGCAACCAATACTCAATGATGAGTAACCAAACTCATTTGTTCTCTGTTCTGTATCTTGAGTTGCATATTTAAAAGTACTTGGACACAGCTATTACTTTATGACTTCAAGAAAGTGCTGAGACGATGCATTGTGGGTATCTTGAGGAATGTCATGATTATTCTGTACACTAGAGAGGAATAATTTGGAAAAAGTCTTGGAAAGTCCCTTTGAAAACTTGAGAAAATTCTTGGTCTGTGTGGAATTGTCCAATGTATAAATTACAAAATTAGGTTCATTCACCTTTGTCACTAATTTTGACAAATGCATTTGCTGGGATCACTTTTGCTATACAAAGATGTAAAAAAGTCACAGCCTCAAAAAAAAAAAAATCAGCTTAAAGGTGATTTCCTCTTGAAATGGAGTAAATTAATATTTTTTGCTGGCATGGTATGTTTGGAATAGCTCAGTGGATTTGACAGAAATTTGCCTTATTTTCTCTGATTTACTCATAGGTAAAAAGACAGAACTGGATTCATAATTTCTTACTACGTTTCCTCATGGCAACTTCATCCAATTTGCAAATATTTGTTCTGTAAACAGTAGAAATACATATTGCATTCATATTTATAGATCTAGAAAGTTATTTAGAAGTAAATACATGTGGATTTTGACTCATTTTTCTTGCTGAAGCAAAACCCCAAAGAACTTGCGACTCCTTTTCAAAACAGCCTTCTGCCCATAGTTTTACTAATTCTACTGAGAACAATGGCAGTTTTATAAAAACCATTTCTTTGGGGCATGGCTTTAAGTTTTTTTAAAATTTTACTAATTAATTTTCTACCCAAATTCTTGTATTGTTTGTTTAGTGTCCTTTTAGTGGTCTTTGGCAGTGCCATGACTGCTGAGTTTATTCTCCCTTGCACTCTCTTTCCTGTTAACTCAGCTTGAGGTAGCAGTTGGTTGACCGAAGCATAATGGGAATAATCTAAGTTAATGCTGGGGGCTCTAAACATTTCCTCAACAAATAAGCAGCAGAGTCTTGATAGCCTGTAAGTATTTTATAAGTGCAATTAAATCACAGTGATTGATTGGGCTGGGGTGAAAATCAGAATCATTTAGAACAGCAAATTCTTCACAGGGAAACCCTCATTAAATTAAGAAAACACACAGACCAACAACAAAAATAAACCATTTGAGGAGTTCTGCTCCTATACCATGTTTTCCTCATTTCTCAGCCCTGTTTAGGAGGAACAACTTGATCAAAGTGAGACCTTTTGTTTCTTGAGAATGCATCTTTTCTGCTCTTAATTTCTGTTGAGTGAAAACACACGTTAGAGTTAACTGATCTAAAAGTTTAGTTGCTAAAAGCAGGGGAGGAAATCTGTGTCCTTTTCATTTTATCTCACTTTTCTCTCCCTTTGCCTGGCTCCAGGTTACAAAACCTTGCACTCTTGTAGTACTTGTTGGATTCCTCATAGAATGCATTCAATTCACTAAATTGCTGGAAAGTTATCTATTTTTCTGCCAGGTTGTTTTTGTGCTAGTTCAGCACAGAATCAACCCAACACAGAATTAGATGATTACTGCTGTCATTGCAAGGGAAGGAGTGCAGGATGCAGCCAAGGTTGCAGCCTCCTCACTGGAGAGAAGGGAAGTTGAAAACAGTAAGATCTTGTATTTATGAAAATATCTAATATAAATCATGGAATTTAATGTATAGTTTAGCATAGTTGTACTTGCTCCACTAGGGTGCTGTGCCTGTGAAAAAATTGGATAATACCACTGGAATATCCATATTACCTGTTTCAGTTCTGTGTGACTAGTAGATATCAATTTTTTTGCTTTTTTTGACTTCCAAGTTGTTTATTATGTATTTTTATATGTAAGTAACAGTTGTGTTTGGTTTTTTAATGTGAGAACATACAAATACTCTCAATGGCTCTGTTCTCTTGGGTATCCATTACTTATGAATGCACTCTACTAATGTGAAGACATGGCTAACTAGACAATTAAGATTTCAGCACTAAACTATGGGATTCAGACAATCCCATAGTCTGGCTGATTCCTACCAAAAAATATGTTCAAGAACTGGCACACATTCTGTGTTTTCAAAAAGAATGTGAAGATTGTAATATTACTTAAGAAAATCTGGATGTAGACAGGATAGGGAAAGCTGCACAGAGGAAAACCACTTACCTTCCTCAGAGGAAACACACTTTAATAGAATAACTTTATTTCTGGTCAAAAGTGGCTGTGATTCAACTGCTTTTGATTACTATTAACATGTGAAACTAAATTTAGAACCACAGAAAAAGGCAGAAGAAATATAGAATTGACTTTGTACTCATGGCGTAAAGGTTAGGTGCTTGCACTAATCAGAGTTTGACTCCTGAGGCTGTAAACTTTAGCAATTGCTTAAATAGCTTGGTTTTCACTTGTAGATATTTTGCTTCAAAAGGTTCTCTAGATGATAGTTTAAGTAATTTTAAAACATAATGTTAACTGGAGTAAATGTATTCCTGGTGAAAAAAACATGTGATATGGAACTCAGAGATGTCAAGTGAATAATCAATATTACTGAAACTCATTTTCCTGCTTTTCACAAGACATGCAATTTTCTAAGACATTATTGTGTATTTAGAATTGTAAATAAAAGCACTGAGAAAAATGCAACCAGAAATGAAATTACCACTCAAAATAACTTGTTTTCATATACTTTTATTTTACCTTGAACGGAAAACTTTGCAAACCATCAATGGAGGGAACAACCCTAGCATGTAACAGAGGAGGCTTTGGTTATAAGTGCCATTTCTACAGCAAAGTTAAGCTATTGTAAACCAAACATCTTGTAGTAAGGTAAAAATATCCAGCCAAACTTGTAAGAATAACAGCAACACCGAAAACATTTACATATAAACAACAGAGCAATATTTTCTAAACTTTTAACAGTCACTTTGCTACAATCCAAAGTGTTTGGTTCACATATCTATACATACAGTCACTAAAACTTTTGTGAACCAACCACTTGTCCACAGGACCTGCCTAGACAGTTTGTCATCAATACGAAAGGTTTTTTTTTATATAAATAAGTCAATTAAACTTCACAGAAACTAAAAGAAACAATATAAAATTCCAACTGTAAATACATCTGTACAATATGGTCAGTCTTATTTGTCTGAAATCTTGCGCAACTTTAAAGTGTCTCTTTATAAAATGATGGCAAGGAGCAGGGTTAGCTGGAATGGAAACTCGAGGACTCGGACTCTGTAGAAACAGAAGAATGTCCTGCACGTTTGCCTTTTGAAAGGATCTTGAGGCTTGATCCTCTGCTAACTGATGTCAAGGCATTTTGAGCTGATGTTTTGAATTTGGCACCCAAGAAGGCGTACAGAATTGGGTTCAGGCAGCAGTGGAAGAATGCCAGAGCCTCTGTGATGGAGATCCATTTATGCACTATGGTCTCCAAGCTGCAGCGGTGCCTGATGACTCCCAGCAGGATGAAGGTGTCGATGCTGATGCCGATGTAGTACGGCAGCCAGCAGGCAAAGAAGGCGAGGATGAGGATCACCGTGGTCTTCAAGGCTTTGCGCTTCTGGTGGCCTTTGGAGTGTGACAGCTTGGATATGATGATACAGTAGCAAGTCAGGATTATTAGACCAGGCAAGACAAGTCCTACCAAGATGTGCTGGAATCTGAAAGAGATCAGCCAGTTTTCATGAGGGTACATGCGATCACAGAGATACTTTCCTTCGACTTCACTGGTACTGGCAAAGATGATATCGGGCACTGTGAGAAGCAAAGCTGGCAGCCACACGCCCACGTACACCACCTTCTCAGCCAGCACCTTGCGTGGTCGCTGGCTGTTGGTAGCGTGGACTATGGCCAGGTAACGATCTAGACTTATGAAGGCCAAAATCAAGACACTGCTGTAGAGGTTGACTGTGTAAATGACATGAACTGCCTTGCACAGAACATTCCCGAAGTACCAGCTTATGGCTGCATCCACAGACCAGAATGGCAAGGTGATGACGAAGAGGAGGTCAGCCACAGAGAGGTGCAGCCTGTATTTATCAGTCATGCTTCTTTGCTTCTTCTGGTAGCCCATAACAATAATAACCAATCCATTGCCGATTATTCCCGTTAGGAAGATGATGGAGTAGATTGTTGGCAAGAAGATCCGGTTGAAATCGGCATTCTCATGCTGAAAGCATGGCTCTTCATAGTCTCCATAGTCACCTGAACCAATCTCATCTGTGCCATTTTCAGAAAATTCAATCAATAGCCCAGATGACAGCTAAAAAAAAAAAAAAAGATTAGATGTTAAAAATGTTAGCTCCTCTGCAAAAACTTACTCTATATGACAATATGTGAAGAGTTGCCTGAACAGTCTCCACTGTCACAAATGGGCAAACTTTTTGAAAATCAGATGGGAAAATACAATGTTTACACATACATATCTAAAATACACAGCAAATAAGTTTAAAAACTTGCTTTGTGTTTCTCTGAGGAGTAAGATCTTGCCAAGGCCAGGGCACAAAAGAGCAAGGAAAGATAATGGCTACTCCGAGAAATATCGTTGGTTCTGGACACTTCAGTGCTCTCATCAGATGGACACTACAAATGGGAGAGCCCAGAACGTGCCAGATGCGAGAGGTCTGTCCACACAGAGCATGACCTATCACATTTAACTCTTACAATAGAGAGCTATAAAAAAATGCTGCTGCTCCAAAGTCCCTTCTCATTAAGAGGATGGGGTCAAGGAGAAATAGAGAAGGTACCCTCGGCTGATGTAATAAAGGATAAATAATAGCAAGAATTCCCTGCTGAGAAGCAATTGACAGCTCCACATACACAGACAAGGAAAAAAAACCCCGAAGCCCATAAAGAAAGAAAGAAAGAGAGGGGTGACCTTAATCAGGGGATCTCGAACCCCGCGGAGGGTCATCCCGATGGGCCACGTTCCCTCCCTTTGTTCCCCACCCTGTGCGGTTGCGGGGCAGGGTGAGCGCGGCCGGCGCGGGGCTGCAGCCAGACGGACCAAAAGAGCGCAGCGGTGGAAAAAGGAAGCGAAATTTGGTGAGGGCATGAAAGCGCCTCAGGAAACCACCAACGGTTTTGGCCACCGCGCGAAAAGCAATGCTGGCGGGCGGGTGCCATCTGGCTATATGCGATTCCTCAGGTTTTCAGATTTTTGTTGTCATGCCCTGTGTCCCGCGGACCCCCGAGCTCCGCACAGGGCGCGCCCGAGGGTCCCGCAGCGCTTCACACGCGGAGGCAGCGGCTCCACGCGGGCATTAACTACGACCCTGAAGCTGGAACTTGCCTGATATCTCCTTTTTGGTCCTAACTACTCTCAAAACCGTGGCAGAGGAGCTGCCTCCGGAAGAGTGGGACACCGCCTCGTTTGGCCCGGGGGGCGGGCGGGACAGCCGGGCGCTCCCAGTCCCGCGGGCAGCACGAGGTGTGGGCGCGCACCGGGGCAAAGCGATGCCACTCCCTGGAGCCAGATCGCTCCAAACTTTCTCGCCTCCTCCCCTCTCATGACTCCCGTAGCGCTAATTGCGCTAGCGGCACTTTTCAGTCCACAAAGGTGCCACATGTCACTTGAACTGACGGCCGAGCAGCAGAGCCCCAGGGAAGGAGCGCAGTCCCGCAGCTGGAATTTGCAGCGGCTGCAGCTGTGCCCAGGTCCGAAGCGCTGCAGGCAGAGGCAGCAGCGGCCGGGGCTCAGAGCCGAGCCCTGCCCGTTCGCACCCCGCGGACCCCGCCGCTGTCCCGACCCCGCCGCCCGCAGCCTCCGCCGAGGGCAGCTTTGTTTGCCCGCAGCGCGCACATGGGCAGCGGGCCGCGCTGCCGGCACTTACATCCAGGCTGTCCAGGCTGCTGTCCATGCTCAGAGCCATCGCACGGCTCCGCGCTCCCGGGCTGGTGCCGCCGCCGCAGCCGCGCCTCTGCCAGTGACACCGCCCGCCGCTGCTCCAAACACGCCCCGGCTCTTCTGGCGGGACGCGGTTTTATAAGTTCCCGGGCTGCCCCCCCGCCCCCCGGGCAGCCGCGTCTGGCTCCTCCCCGGCGGTGTCGCCGCGCTCCCGGGCTCCGAGCGGACGCCTCGGGCCGCTCTTTGTCTGCCGCCCCGGGCATGGGAATTGCACTTGCCCGGCGCGCCCGCGGGGGACCACGCTCCTCACGGGGGCATTTGCCCCCCTCTGATTGATGTGTTCATACAAGCGGGCTTTTGAATTTCCCCTCAAGAACATTCTTTGAAGTGTGTTGTAGAGCCCTGTGTTGCCATGGGTACCCCAGGCGGGCTCCGAATGAAGTCACTGGTCCAGGAGTCGCGGTGAAGAAGGAAGAGCAGAGGTCCCGTATACCATTCAAAATATAGGCAACTCTGTCCTCAGAGTTGTCGCTCCCCCCCTGCTGAGGAGAGAGGTTTCTGGGAGAGGCAGGAAGCAAGGGTTGGTCCCTACTGAGGGATGAGAGGTGCTACAAACCTTTCAGGGGCTGCAACGCGAGTGGGCTGCAGGTTGCCCTCTGAACTCCTCTGGCATCTGTGGGTTTGGCTGAGAAGTCTGATGATGATCTGCTTCAGATAGCTGGATAATATTAAAAAAAAACCCACAACCCCAACCAACAAATAAACCCCCAAACCCTGAAATTATATGCGTAGAATATACATAGCAATCATAGGATGGGTTTGCAAGAGAAAAGCAACCCAAATATAGAGACAATCAAAACAGAATAATCAATTCCCTTTACAGTTCTCTCTGGGGGTCTCAGTATTGTTAATATTCATGCAGGCAAATTAATTTGCAGAAAAGATTTTGATTAACATAATGTGTCATGTGTGTGTGTGTCCTCTCAATTTCACAACTTACAACAAAAAGTTATAATGAGTAATTATATTGGGAATAATTCATTCCGTTATATAGATTTACTCTTTACACTTGAAATTTGGACTAGAAAGAAGAAGAAGGGAGAGTATATTTTTTATGTAATAACAATGTGCTCAAATTACCCTGGTAGCCTCAAGGGATGGTAACAGTGAAAGTTTGACAAAAGTTTTATTCGTAAATGCCCCTATTACCAGTTTACATGCTCTGAGTTAGTTAAAACACCAGTTTCAAATGCAAATATTATTTTCAAGTATTTGGCAAGAGTTACTATCTTACTCTCCCCCTAACAGCTCTAGAACTCTTTCTCATCCACTACAGTAAGTATGAGTTTGGTTATGATTAATAACCAAATAATGTTTATGTTTAAAAACATGGTGTGTAAGGTATGACCTATAATGTGATTGTGTACTTTAACTACATTGTAATTTGATACTAATTCATATTTTGTTAACAGGTGTGGAATATCACATAAAAGTTGCATTAAAAGCAAGCTGTAATTGATTATAACTCAGGAATAATCAGTCTTCAGAAAATTCAATACCTACTTTGAGTTTATATCCAGAAAAATCTGAGGAATACCATGCTAGAATTCTACAGAAATAAAAAATTTTATATGAATCCCCATATTTAGTTATTAACCCTAGCCTTATGATACTGCAAATCTTCTTTAAAAACAAAATTATAATTATTGCAGTTCATTCCTTATTTTCCATAGACTCTGCGATATGTTCATTACTTTTGAGACACACAAATAGGAAAGCACAGTCCCCAAGTCATCACAGAATGTGCAGCACAACATTAGATGACCAGGCAGATAAATGAGCAGATGAGGATTTTTTTATATGAATGAGTAGGGTCATATCTAAATAATCATCTTTTACTCTTTCACTTATGGGGGATGCCCAGCTCATGGCACCAGCAATTGCTGTGCAGTTTTCAGCAGGGATATGGTCCTGGAAAGGCTCTCCAGCCTGCTAAACATGCAAATCTGTGAACCAGATTTTCAGAAATACATATATTGAACAGGCTCTAAAAAACTAATCAGGACACGGAGCCGCACATAGGGAAGGTGAGCTTTAGGGAAAGACTGGGAAACCTTAGGGATTTAGGGAAACCTTGCCAGAAATTCATACGGGTGGCAGATGTATTTTTTGGAGAAGTATTCTCGTCTTGGAGGAGCATAGATGATTAAACACTGCTCCTTCTCTAAGTGTGCATGCAGGACATTAAAATATGCTTGTGGTGCAGGTGACTTGTGGCAATGGCTGCAGATGAGCAAAAGATATATAGTTTAATAAATAGAATAGAATAGAATAGAATAGAATAGAATAGAATAGAATGGAATAGAATAGAATAGAATAGAATTAATAGAATATATGTATGTGAGCCCTAGAGCTGTTTGACAAGTTTGAGTGTTGCTCTTTATTGGGGCGGATAGCAGGGAGTGCACTGACATGTGGGGAGGGATGCACAGAATTGTGAGTGTAGTGACAGCCCAAGCAGACAAATGTTCTCACAGCTCCATTCTAATGTACAGATAGACCTGTAACAGCAAAATAGATGATGTAGAAATTGATTGTGTTAATTAATGGCATATGAGACAATCACTCAGTTATTTGTGCTCATAGATAGCCTCAGAAATTCGGAACTGAGGAATGGTTCACTGGATTAGCCCTGAAGCATGGTAGTGCTGAGTCGAGGGAAATTTGGGGATTGATACCCGATCTGCTGAGATGTTACTGAGGCTTGTTTGGATGAAGGTCCTCTAAAACTGTCATTCACGCTGCTGCTTTGTTATCTATGATCTCTTTTGTTTCCCCTATCAGAAAACCCACGTGAAAACTTCCTTTGTTGCACAGAGGACCTCCAGGGCAAGTTAATGATTTCCAAAGTGATAAAAGAAGAGAGCTGTTTCTGCAGAGCATGCAATTCAGAGTCAGCTACAAATCTTCTTGAGACACAGCTAGCAAATAGCAATTTCCAAGCTTATGTTTTGCATTACATGTTTTTCTGGTCACAGAATTACTGTGAAAATCAGACTCTTTCTAACCCATGTAATGCATGTTTTTATTACTGAAAGCACACCTTCTAAGAGCCAAAATCCTAAGTGTTCTTACACTGATATACTAAGGGTACAATTCCTCAGGTTGTGAATCATTAACCTTTTTTTTTTTTCTAAAAAGAGACATAAGTGCTTGTCATGTAAGAGAAGAATAGTTACTAACAAACCTTTCTAATGGTAAAAATACTCTTTTGATTCAGCATCCACAGAAATAGAAAAATAAATTGCATTTTATTTAACCATGACCCTATGCTAAATGATTTACTTAATCTGAAGGCTTCACAAGTGCCTTTAACAAAATAAACTTTTAGTTAATAAAGCTTTGATGAGAGGGAACCTGTGGGGAACACCTAGCTCAAAGGAGGTACCATCCTTGGTTTATGTAATATATGAATACCACCATGTATTAATTACAGTGATGTATTAATAAATTGTTTGTTATTTTTTTAACATTAAAGGAGCTGTACTTTCAGGACACATAGAAGGTGTGTCATAAAAATACATAACCAGCAGTATGGCTAAAATTACTGTACTATATAGTAGGAAGTGAATAATTTTCAAATATTCACTGATTTTCTCTGTGCATGTTAATTTCTGGTACTGGAAGTCTTCTGAAAGTGGAGTGTCATCTGAAAAAAATAACAGAAAATGTGCTCAGGAGTTGCAAAACATCAACTTTGAGTAGTAGATTTTTCTCTTCTAAAAATGATGCCAGGGAACCGATGCTGTGGATTTGCCGCTGGATGAAAAGCAGTTTCCTGATAAAACTCAGAAGTTTATTGCAATACACTGGATTGACTTAATGACAAATGGGTCTTCAAGTGGCCTGAAGTTGTATACATAGAGAGGAAAAGGATATACTCTCCCTTTTCCATCTGATCTTTCTGTTGAAGTGGGAAAGGTATCAATCTTACACCTGTTAGAATGGTTACAAGCGGTTGGCTGGGGTTGGGTTTCAATTAATGGCTTTCTTTGCTCTTGGTTCTCAAAGCTGCCTTTCTCCATTTCCTCCTGCCTGTGCTGCAGTGGGACAAGCCTCCCAAATGTTACCCTGATCCTGGAAGGAAAGTGTCTGCCCGGTTTATGGGCAGGGTGCCACCTAAACTTACTAATTTGAAAGCACAAAGACAAAACCTGTAAAGGAGCAGGACGTATCTTTCAATTAGTGGCACGCTACATTGCCACAGAAATAAGTCCCCCTATGAAAGGAATGACACTTGAATATCAGCACAAAATTAAAGGAAAAACCTTGACATCAGTATAAGGCAACAAAAGTGTTATCAGCACAAAACCCTGACTTCTTCATGTTTCCTTGCTTTTAACAAGGACAATTAATTTTGTTTCCTTTAAGTATTGCCACAAGGCCAATACGTCTAAAGTCAGCACAGAAAAGTCAGCAAGAAAAAAAAGAAGTGCTATCCTCTAAAAAGAATCATAGTGACTCTTGTGTTTTAATCCCACCTCCATCTGTGGCCTGCAGCAAATCACTTAACCCTCTGACTGTGTTCAGCCAACTGTAAAATGGGGATAACAATACCTACTTACCTACCTCAGAGGAGACTTGTGGGGATTAATTGGTTGATGTTTGCAAGGCACTTTGAAGACAGAAAGTGCTTAATTTAGAGCCTGTTGAAATTATTGGTGACACTGATCAGCTAGAATTCAAAGGGGACCAAGCTCATTAAGGTTCTGATCTTCCTCCATTTGGCTACGTTTATGGGTTAGCAAATCTCACTGCATGCGGACAGTTTATGGTTTGTTTGGAAGCAGAGTAGACTAAAAAGATGCTTTGAACAACTTTGTTAATCCTTTTAAAAAACATGTCTTCATTTGCATATCACTGGAGCTGAAGGGTTTCTCTTTGGTGGTTCCATAGCAGAACACTTCTGGAAATATGTCAAAGTGGGGTTTTTTCCCAGAATTGTGGTCGGATCAAAATTATGAAAACAAAGTAAAGCCTCCCTAATTATGCTGTAAGTAGTTTCTTTCCTATAGCCAGACAAGATTTTGGCTTTCAGAGCATTTAGATAGATTTCTGTTGAGCTATGAGATGTGTTTCTTATTACGTTCTTTTGTGCTGTAATGTTCCATTGGAAACTTGCTCCAGTTCAGTGTGGATTTCTAAGGATAGGATTTGCTTCTGGGGATCCATGCTAAGAGCATGCTATACCTTAAGAGCATGTGGATAAATTAGAAAACCTTTCCAGCTATTCATGCATGCATGAATATTTGCCAAATTTCATGATTTCTTGTAGCTAGCTTCAGAAACACAGTTGTGTCTGGGACTGGGCATTGCTGCTCCTGCCTGTGAAACCAGGACTCAGCAACAGGAGCTAATAAACTGCCCAGGGCCCTGAGCAGCCTGGTCTAGCTTGGAATCCACAGGTTCCTTTCAACCTGAATTATTCTGTGACT
This sequence comes from Orthonyx spaldingii, assembly GCA_013397795.1. Taxonomy (NCBI): domain Eukaryota; kingdom Metazoa; phylum Chordata; class Aves; order Passeriformes; family Orthonychidae; genus Orthonyx; species Orthonyx spaldingii. Next base: position 137,077 of record VZTJ01003580.1, read on the forward strand.
CAAAATGCCTCCACCAGACCATGTCCTCATGCCTCTGCTACTAACAGTGCCCAGAGTTATCTGGATCAAAACACATCCCTTTATGTTTAATTACATTAAACCTGTTTGCTCTACACAATGGAAATGGCATTTTGATGTTGAGTTTCCACCCTGACAGTTTTTGATCAATCTTTTGTTGAAATGGTGTCTGTGGACTTGTGTGCTTGGGATGTAGTAAAGTATGCTAGCATGTGCCATGTTTTCTTTATCACTTTCACACATTTTTTCTCTTTCTTTTCTTCGAATGCCATAGTAGGCATTTATTTTTCACATGTGGTGAGCTTCTGAACTTGCTGAAATAATTTACTTACCTCATTTGCCCACTTGTCTGCAAAGTGGCACTGAAAGCAGAGCAGGAGCAACCACTCTTCCTGTTTAGCTCTATTTGGCATCTGAAGCTCACAAATGTTTTAGTTTTATTGCATCAGCTTTGAAGTAAAGTCTGTACATGTGAGTACTGAATGTCAGCTCAGATACTTGTTTTGGAATCCAGGATTGCTCCAGGTTCAGCAAGTAGGAAGGTCACCCAAATTCAGTGATGAGCATTCCCATAGTTTCTTTTGGATCTCTCCTCCCACTATTTCATTGAAAATTCACTTCAGAATTCCAAAATTCCAAACACTTTTTTTTACTGTTAGAAACCAGGTTTGCCATATGCAATTGAGATATGTGCAGGAGTGAGACTGGGCTTATGTTTTTGAGTCAGTCCTTCCTACTTAAGTATTATAATTGACAGCATTAGCTCAGTAACTGGGATATCTGTTGAAAACATGACCAAACGTTTCTAAAACAATAAAAAAAAATCTCAATTAGATGATGTCAAACTTTTGGTCCTGCTGTCAAGCCTCTACATACAGTACTTGGTGAAATACCCGTATACAGCCTGTTATATCCATTTATTTATAGCCAAACATAAGGATGTAGATGGAGAGCTGTAGGAATATTTATGGCAGGTACATTCCTTTCTCTGTTCATGAATTGCCAGTGAAATGAGCATGATAGTCCACACTCATTATTTTGAGCTGATTTGTTATGAATAGTGATATTTGCTCTTGTTGGTTTGAAAATTTAGTAGGTAGGATTTGGGGTCTAATTTTTGTAAATGATCACTGAAGTCACACGGTAGGATTTCTTCTCAAATCATTAGATGACCAGCCTTTTGAAAGGAAGACAACTGCTTGAAGAAATTATGGGCATGTTGAACCTCTTTTTCTGGTTTAATGGGGAGGTAAATCGAATTTTCAGGATATCTCTTACCACATAAAGAGTTACATGATACAAAGAGCTGATCTCTTACAACTGAACTTGCTAAACATTCATCTTGCTGGTTTAGATTAGTTTTTAGGAAATGGAACAGGCAACTTTAGACAAACTTTATGCTGAACCTGGCATCATCTACATGATTTCCATAATGGCTGGAACAAAGACTTTACAAACATCATGGTGTGTGCTCTGGCTGATTCCACAGAAAAGTGAGAGCATGCTAGTGCCTGATCCAGGTCAGATCCGCAGGAAATTGGGAATTCAGCAACAAAATGGGGAACTGTGGAGCCCTCACCTCTACAAGAGAAGTTGAGACAGAATCCTTAAGGAGCATGAAGAATAGAAGATGAGCACCCTAGAAAGTAAAGGGCATTAAAAATCTCTTCCTGCCTTTTCCTTTTGCAGAAGAAGGAGAACTGCATGTAGCCTGTACATGGACCTTAAGGTGAAACAGCTCTGTTCCTCCCTGTCAAGGAGAGGAGAATTTACAATCTGAGCTCAGATCGGCTCTTTTTTCCCACTGTCTCACCAGACCATTGCACACATCACAGCAGCATCTAGAAGCTGAGTTGTCATGAATGTATTTGGTTGTGAAGCATTGTTCACACTTCAGTTTGCCCAGTTATGCATCAGGATACATAGAAAAAAACATCTTCCCCACAGCTACATATAAACAGAGAACAGGTGAGTGTCAGTGGAGAAGGAAGAGAAGGCACCATCCAAACAAGCTGTGTGTTTGGGTTTGTCATCACCCCAAAGGTACACCTGAACACCTGAATGGGGAGTGTAGGAACTCCAATACTTGAAAGTGATGATTCCAATTTACCTTAATTTGCACCTCAAACCTTTTCCATTTAAAACTGGAGTCTACAGTCCTGTTCCTTCATTCATGAGTTTGGTACAACTGAACATGGGAAGAAAAATTTTAGTCCTGAAATACTCAATTTATAGATGAATTTGCTATTCTAGGAATTTACCATTTTAAGCAGACAGTTCTATATTTCTGAGGTTATTTTTCAGTAGTAAGTGAACATTGTGAAAAACATACAAGAGGGGAATTCTAAAAATACTCCTAGGTTACAGTCTGCGTTCGGGACAGTGTGTACCAAATTATATTCAATCTTTTTTTTTTTTTTTTAAACATATGAAAACAGGAAGAAGCCTTGCTGTTTCTGAGGACCCTGACAAATGTTTCTACCTGGCTTTTTCTAGAAAGATCTCTTCAAGTGCCAAGCAGGGGTCACTGTAACCATGGATACTTGTACTCCATTTTCCCCGTGTTTTTCTGTGAATACTTGGTAGGATGCCCAGTTTAAACCACGCTTTGAGTTAGGTAATCATGGGCTTAGTCTGTTCTTAAGCATTGTGGTTTTAAGTTTTCAACGGCTTCTCTGTGGTTTGAAAGCTGTGTTTTTTTATTCCCTCTTCTTTTCTAAGCAAAGAAGATATTGAAGCAAAGTTGCTTGATAACATTTATTCCACCAAAATAATGTATTTTGGGAAGGTTTGATTGCTGTGTGGTTTAAAATTGAAAACCACTCAGAAACCACTTCAGCATCATGTTCAATGCAAAATATCTGGCACTATACTGCATCTGGAAAGAGACTCTTCAATTTCTGGAATTTGTCAACATGCACTTAGGAATTAAGGAAGACTTGATCTGTTTTCAACATGTATCTTACAAGTCAGTCATAGAAAGATTTCTAAATGCATTTTAGTGAAAAGTGGAATACTTATTTGTCATGAAGTAGCCTGTCAACCTGCCTTAGCTGCTTTGATGTAGACCTACAAAGGATCTAAGGACAGTAGGAGTGGTGTCATCCAGCTGAGGGGAGAAACTAATTATAGATTTTTCTCACCTTTTGAAAACATTGAAGGTGTTGAATAGGTGGACAAATGCAAAGATACTCAATATGAATGAGTATGAATGAGTATGAATGAGTATATAGAAATGGAAACTGCTCTGCTGGATGAGGAAGCAAAGCTCAAGAAGATCAGAAGAACCCTATCAGTTCCATCATATTCTGAAAGGACTGTGTTAAGCCTTGAAATGATTGGTTTTTAATAAATCTGTCCAAACCAGGACAAAGTTATGTGACTACTGAATGCAAGTGCACAGCCTACATGTGAAAAGAATAACATGGCTTGCTATTGCTTTAGTTGTCTTATTGGAGTGCAAAGCATTAGAACAACCTCTGGTGGGAAGAATATTTAAAAGTGTGGAAGTAAATGGAAAACAGAGCAAAAAGGAAGTTGAGTTTATAAAGGTATATTGTGGTAGGACTACGTAATAGCTTTTGTTGATAATCACTTCTCTAGGCAAATGAAATACAGCAGGGTCCACTTGTCTGGGCCTTAGTAAAGCATTTCATAGGATGCTCTTTAAGTGCTGACAGTTCATTAAGTTAGACTGATAATTAATGCAATGTATCTAATAGGAAGGAGGACTTTCAGAAAGGAAGATAACAGTGATGGCACTGAAAGGGAACCAGTCAGCTGCTGGAAGGCAACCAGGTGAGCTCTTCAAGGTTCATTGGTGAAACAATGGCTGCTCTTACTATTTTGCATTAGCTTTGAAACAAAAAGTAGTGAACTACTGAAATTCACTGCTAGTGGAAAATGAGGTGCCACTGCTGAAACTGGGATATCCTCAGGCCTGACAGAAGTGGGAACACACAAACAGAAGAGCCAGTTGCAGGATGAGTCTGAATTTCTCCTGTACAGCTGGGAAAGCTGCATTGCTCATTGAACGCATCAAGTAGGGTATACTGAAGTGTGAAAGAAGTACTGAAGGGGGAAAGAGCTATTGCTGCCAAAAAGAGCACTGAAAATGTGTCTTCTGAAATATTTTTTATAATTCTTAACAAGAAAAATGAATTCAAATGGAATAGGTGCAGAGAAGGATGATTGGGGTGAAGTGTAGAATGGAGAGCTGCTGCTGCAAGAACAGGCTGAAAGAGCTTCTTTTCACCACTTCACAAAAGGGATGTTGAAAGGCACAGGGAAGCAAGATAGTAGACATCTGGAAAAGAAAAGAAATACTGGGACCAGTATGGGCACACAAATGACTGGATGTAATACCATGGTGAATACACACTGTAAAAATATGAAAAAGTTGTTAACTGTCAGAGGAATGAGCTTTAGGAACACTTTCCCCCCAAAAGAGGATGTTAACCAATTGACTGCTTTGACAGATTTGTTGGGATTGTTGACTATAGATCAGCCTCACTATCCTGAGTTCTGATCTGAAATTCTGTTTCATTGATAGCTACAATGTCTGTGAAATTTAAAATATCACATACCTGATGTAAGCATCATTTACCAGAATGTAAGCATTTGTGTAACTTTCATACTAAGCATTTTTCTTAAGTTCAAAATTTCATGTCTCTTTCTTTTGGGTCCCAGGAGCTGTTAGGGTAGCAAGGTCAGTTTTATATGAGATAGAAAGAGGTGCTGAGAAAGTACCCTTCTGGTGCCTAAAGACAAAGCAGTATTGAATAGTTCGTAAAATCCTGATCTTGTTCTGAGGGAGAAGCAATTTTCAGCCACAAATGTCAGATTTTAGTGTCCAAGCTATGCCAGAGTTGGTGAGCAAATCTCTGTTGACCAATACAATAGCAACGACTGGTGTCAAGTGTACTTCTACCTTGAAAATATGTTTCTTAGAGTAAAATCAGACATGTTCTGTACAGCTCATCACGAGAACTCAATCAGAACTCAGTAGTTTCTGACCGATTGTGTGAGACCTGCTATTGTAGAGAAGATTCAAGAAAGGCAAATGTTAGTCTTTGAATAGAAGTCAAACACAAACGACTCAAATCTTTTGAACAAAGAGACAGAAGAGCCTTTCCATCATCTGTCTTACTGCCAGTGGAAGGTGGTTTCCTCTAGGAAAGGTAGAAATCAAAGGCAAGACGAGGCAAGTAAAAGCAAAATGTAAACATACAGAGCCAGAATCTGGGGGTCAGGAGGAGGTCAGTGCCTGACATGGTAAAAGCAAGGTTTAATTGTGTTCTTAGGCTTTGATTTTTAAATTAGTACCCCACTAAGGGAAAGGCTGCACTCTAAACAGCAAATACTTTGCATGCATTATGTTAGATATTAGAGAATGCAACTGTAATTACAAATCTTTTGGAAAGTTGGTTTTGTTAGGTATGGCAGCTTGGATGCTACCAGAATATATCTTTTGATTTTAAATACTCTGTAGAATTTGAATGCTCATTTGTATCTGTTCTTATAAAGTGGCTGTAAACTAACAATGGAATAGAAGTAATGTAATAAAGAACAACAGCTCGTCTCTGCTTCTAGATAATATCTAGTTGATTGCAAAGCAAAACTTGTGCAGCTTCTTACACCCCAGCCAGGGACAGATGGACAAGAAATGGCAGTGAGTGTTTAACTGGCCTCATGCCCAGTCTTTAATGTAAAGTCCCTGAAAAGGCTCTTAGTTCTGGGTAACAAAACACTGGCAAGGCTGGCTGTGATTCTTTGTAATATTAGTGACAAAGAAACCACTTCCCATACAGGTAAATTCCATTTCAGAGAGATAACTTGTGAGCAGGAACCACAGAATAAAACTTAAAAGGCAGTAAACTTCATGGTAAAGGATAAAAGGGAAACACGTGAAAATAAAACTGTGTATACAACGTAATACATGTACAGTCTCCCCAGAATAGCTTGTCCAGCATAAAATATCATACATGAAATAACCAAAGGAGGAATATCAGCTCAATAATTTACTTGCAAATGCTGGTACCAGAGGTGTAATCTTCCTAGGAGCCAGACTAACTTATGCATTGGGTTTTCACTACAGCGATGTGGTCATTTGGGAAAGGAGAGTGGAGCCAAGAACAGCCTGGATCCTGCTGTTGTCCCCAAGGTGGAGAAATCACCTTGATGGCAACAGCTTTTTGTTGTGGAATGAGGGCTGCTTCAGGTTAAGCAGTGAAGAGAGTGAGGACAGCAAAGAAAGATGAACAATAAGTTCAGAAGAAGCAAATAAATAGGAACAGGGACAGTGGGGTCGCTGAGGGACAAGAGCATGAGGAGATGGTGACCGATGAAGTTGATAGTCCCTCCTTTTTATTTCTGACTGTCACAAAACCATAGAAAAGCAGCCTTATCCTGGTGAAGATTTCTCAGTCAAGGTGCAGGTCTGTTTGAATTGCTGCAGGCTGAGCAGAATGACAAATGAAAATGGAGACAAAAATGGGGGCCTTAAGGGAAATTTGTCCTAGCTCAGTACAGACAGGGATTGTACCATAGTCACACAGACTTATTTATCATCCAAGGAAAAAAGACAAGAGAAATCAGAGAAAATAATGGACTTACTTGCACTTTATTTCTGTGAGAAATGCTTTAAATACAAATAGGCAGACACAAAGTTCTTTAATAACACATGTTGATGCCTTTGTGCTTGTGTCTGCTCTAAAAAGAAAGGAATGCAATGTGTGTGAAAGTGTAAGATTGGCATTTTCAAGACAAGAAAACCTGTTCTATTCTTAGTGCAAGGAGAACACAACAAGCAGAAGTCAAATATGGATGATATAGTTTCCATCTCTTGCTATTAAATAGCAAATCTCTTTATCTGTTTGTCAGCCATATTATTATTAAAACATTTAAAATGTATTTTTATATCTATCAAATAGCAACTTTCTTTCTACTACTATTGAACAGAAAACCTTTGTGGTTATTGCTGTGCTTTCTTGCTTGCCTATGGAAGAACACGTACACACATTCTCTACCCTTTGCAGTGGTGTGGAGGGGATAATTCTCCTTTTAACTGCAACAGAGGACAACTTGTAGCGCCTTCCCCTCTGAAACACATCGCAAATGACCAAAACAATCACCAGAACAACTCACAAAATAGCATTTTATCTGCTCTGACTGCAGGATTTCCATAGATAGAGGGCTTTATTTTCTGTAGAGTAGTGGTATAACAGCCCCGAGAGTCCCAGCAGTTTCATTGCTAACCATGAGGACCTACCTACAGAATAAAAAGAGTTTATTTAGTTCTTTCCCTGCAGTAGTCAATAGAGTGTCAGTCAGGTCGAAGTGTAAGATGGGGCCACTTGTCCATTAGGAAGTGGAATGAAACCACTAATTCATTTTATGTAGACTACAAACCAGCTGCCAGACAGTCATAATTTTCAGTCAGAGCTGACCTGGGGTAGATTTAACAAGTGACCTAGAAATGAAAAGCTGGGTAGGCAACTGCAAATCCCCTGAGTTGTCTGAAAAGGCATGTCTCTAAAAGATTTAGAAATGTATAATTTAGTAAGGGACAGACAGTATGTTTTAATTAATATGCTTGTATTTTTCTAGGTTGGATTTTCTTTCCCAGCTTACTTGATACTGTAATTTATATCAGTAAAGAATGGGTGTAAAATATTATTTCCTAAGAATAGTTACATTTTGTATAGACTTTACATGTAATTAAATTAACCCATGAACAGGAAAGTAATACAGAATCAAATTCCCGGAGGGCAGATTTGCATTTGTGAAAATGAGTGACAGTGCTTCAAGTAAATGCAGTGCATTTTGGAATCACTAAAATATTTCTTTGGTTGTCCCTGTCAAGGGAGGTGCCCAGGAATGAGTAATGAGACTCTTCAGGGCAGGGGCCTGGGCAAAAAAAAGCTGACACTGTTAGTTCTGAACAAACATGAATAACAGGAGGGCAAATTATAAAATAATGAATGGCCTAGAGAAAACAGAGGAGGAGCTTATTGTCTTCTAATTTTACAAGACTAAAATAAGGGGACAGTCAATGAACTTAATATAGATGTGACCTATTGCTCTTTGGCTGAGGAAGTCACACAGCTGGAGTGCCTGAGAGCCAGTGGCAGAGGGAGGTCACTGCCCTGGTGTGTTCGAGGCACTGCTGTGATTTTCAGATTGCTGAACCTGAAAACGGACAGGGATTGCAGAAAGGAAGAGATGCTTGCTAGAATGTTGTGTATATCCAGAGCTATTACAGTCTGTAATGTCTGCTCCCATGGTAATAAGTAGCAAGTTTCAAAGGATTGGTGGCTATTCTTTTTTTTTTCCTGGTAGGGTTAATCTTGTGATGTTTTTGTTCCCTAAGTTGGTTCATTGTGGAACTGGAACCCATATAAGGGAAATGGTGGGATTATTTTGCTAGGATCAAGACTGACATTAGTGGGACAAGCCATTAGATCTTCTTACCAGTAATGTGAAAATGCCTTTTGAGAGATCCATGTGAAATATAATGGCTGGCATGAGGGGAAAAAGCAAAACATTTATCAGCTGGGTGGGGGGGTGGTTGCATTTTCTCCTGCTGGCTACTGACAAATGAAGGTAATATGTGCTAGGGCCTAATGCGGTGTAGAAATTCCCATATTTCTGTTGACATAAACCACAACATTTTAATTTACCCAGAGAGAAACTACACTCCAGTCCTTGCTGCAGAGAACTTGTCAGTCGAGGCTCCAGGGTTTTGATAATGGCTCTACTTTTCATGCGCTGGATGACTCCAGGCAAACCATTTCCCCTCCACTGCAGCAGCTTAATGCTTTTTGAAAAGAAGATAACACATGGTGTACTGGGCTCCAAGAAAACATTGAGTACTAGATGATCTCATAGCATATTGACTGGGTTTGGAAACATGCATAAGTTATTGTTTCTTAAGTTAGGTTGTTGCGTTGTTTTAGGAGGAAGAAAACCCAAAGGCAACAAAAACCCAACCAGATTTGGGTTTGAGCTGTTGATAAAGGTGACCTCAAATTGCCTTGCATTGACTGTGGCAATACTGTGCCTGAGAAGAAGGGACTCTACAAGTGTGGCCTGCCTGACCCTCTGTCACAGTCACAAAGTCACCTTATACCCCCTCAGTTTGCTACAAGGCTTTCCTCTCCAAAGGCTGACCATGCACACCTTTCACCTCTGCTGCATCAAGGTGATCTGTTGTCTTATTCCATGCCTGTCACAGTACTGTTCTACTCATTTTCTGAAACTGCAAGATGTACAAAATATTTTTCTTTTACTTCCAGCCAGCAAGAAACTTTTAGCCATATTTTGGGCTGTTTGATGGAAATATTGAGCTTTGCAGTTTTCCCCATAGATGGTGAGGTTGCTGACCTCTATTGAAAGAGTTTGTGGGATAGATGCTGAGCCATTTTTGTCTTCTGCACACCTAAATTTTGCTCTTGATGTTGACAGTTTCATAGCTCCAGTAGGATAGAGCTGTCATCAAGGGAAGTTGAGATCACACAGCATGAAATGGTCCCTCATTTAAACGACACTGAAGGAGAGCTTGGACATGGAGAACAAATAATTTAACCTAACTGAATGCCCCAATGAGAGGAATGGGGAGAACTGAACATGCAGATGATGATGGACTCCCAGTGGTTTGCACTGGTTTGAAGGTTAAATAAAATATGCTTCTGAACATTGATTATATGTGTAGACACAGCAAATTGGACTCCTCAGACCATTAGTCTGTGAATTTCTATAGTAAATTTCCAAAGAATTGATGGAGAACAGTTCTTTTTCTGATCAAGGTAGAAAAGGTTTTACCAACTAGGACAAACCTCACATTTCACTTCAGTTTGTACTACAGTTTTATCTCTGCAATTCAAATAGAAATGTCTGTATCTGAGGTTAGATGTTTGCCTGGAATAGGTTAGCAAGCCTGGGGGGCAAATAAATTTGTCGCTTAGGCAGAAATTCTCTAGTTCGTAGTATACATCCAAACCGAATGACCTCAGAGTTAATAGTGCCCATCTATAGTTGGCTGCAAAGGCAGTTGTCTATCAGCTGGGTAGGGAAACATTCTGAGGTTTCTCATGAAAAAGAAATGTGGGTATTTCGTCAAAAATATAAATGAATTAAAAAATAATGAGGACCAACAAAGAGAGTAGAGCTAACATGAAAAGCAATGAATTCAGAATACAGTTCAATGAACTGGACCCTGGGTTAGCATCTCTTCTCTTAAACCTTGAAAATGAAGAAACATCAAAACAACGACTTCTGATAATCCCCTCACATACGGCTTAAATTCCTGCAGTGATTCCTTTGCTGAAGGAGCGGCTTTGTGTAACAATGAGCCCCATACAAAGGCTCCCTGAGGCAGGAAGATAGGCAGGATGCAGGCTTGAAACTTTGCTGGCCCAGTCAAGACTTTTTATAGCCTTGGGCTACATAGCACCAGTTAATTGGGGAAACTGTTTAACTGACTTTTAGTTATACAATGTTCCTCTCTCTGTGTTTAACTGAAAGCTCTTGGTTACACCGGTTGGTATCATTGTAGTCCTTCTAAAATAACTAGAAAGCTGAAATCAGTGAATCCACGTTGCAGATACAAGTGTGGGTGAATAGAATGAAAACAAAGAAGTGAAACTGAGTTTTTGAATACTTTTCCTTTTCTTTTTGCTACAGTTGGCATGATTTCTTTGTAAAGCAGTGCTACTGACTACTCAACTGCAGCTCCACAATAAATCCCCCGTGTTCCTCCCCTTGTTCCTCTGCCTCAGCTCTCCACCCTGAAAAATCCCCTCCTGAATTTCATTCTGAAAGCAGAAGGAGCTGCACACATTTCAGCAATTACCAAATACATCTCTATTGTCAAATTTTTCTATAGAACTGAGACCCGCTGAAGTTTTGTTTGTGACATTCCCATGTTTGCATCTCTCAGAGGTCCATAAGAACACAATATATTATGATTTATAAACATCTTTCCATTACTACTTTGGAATGCTCACACCACATGTGAACAATAACCATTTTGTGAACACTCTGCAACCAAGGACGCAGTACGTGGCCACTCAGGAGGGATGGCTCAGATCTTAGGTTTCTAATTTAAGAGGTTGTAACTCAGATTGAAAACAAGAGAGCAAAGTTAAAATGAAAAAAAAATTGGCAGCATCTTACAAGAACATAGATGATACATTGGATTTTTTAAACATACAAACAAATAATTCTGATCTTTAGCAAAACTTTATTGTGTTGCTAAAAGGAGGTCTGTTGTATTTTTGAGAGCAGAAATTTGAAAGGGAAAGCAAGCTGCAGTGATCAGGTTCTACTTCCCTTCCCCTAATTGCAGACCCACCTAAAAATAAAGCCTTAGCGTGGTGTCACATGAGAGGAGAAGATGCCACCAACCTGCCACAGATGTCATCCTGCTTTCTGTGGTTCATGGTGAGCATCTCTGTTCATTGACATCATCAAAAGGCAGTTGGCAACATCAATTGATCTGAAACCTCCACACACTAGCACTTCTTCTGATTCTCACCTCAAGGCTTTTCTGTGTTTGGTTTCAGCTATAAGTGAAAACTCATTTGGACTTATCCCTTGAGTTGAGTATTTCTTGGTGTAATTTATATTAAAGGCTTTTCCCCCCCTTGAACACTAGTAGCAACAAATACAATACAATCAATTCTCTGTCAGAGAAATATTCTTGAAAATAATATTTTCTCTTCAGAAATCTGTTTTTTTTTTAACCTCTGTTTTTCAAAGGCATAAGAGGCATCTAGTAAAAACCAAACTGCTTCCTTATGGGAACACATCCAGCTCAGTCTTCTCACCATCGAATGTCTGTGAGATACTTCCCCAGAAATCTTAGCATCATACGTAAGTGAAGGCAGTGTGAGCAAAACCACAGCAGTTCAAGTAATTTTTATGGAGTGGTGCTCTCCTCTAAGCTACTTTGATTAGAAGGAAGTAGCTCAGTTCTGAAGAGCTTGAAGTACATGTCCATGCACACTTAGAAACAGATTTGGTGAGACTACTTGCACAGAAAAGTGTACAACCAATGCAAATCTTTCTTTTTTTCTCTCAAATAATGATCTGTTAATAGAGAAAGAAATGTATTTCTTTTGTATCAAGAGAATTTTGAATAGTTGAATGTAGAGCTGTTTGAGCTGCAGGCAGCACAAGGGAAGGTGTGCAGTAATTATGGAAGCAGGTAAGAGATTTCAGCTCTTGCAGGCCTAACATGTCAGAACTCTGAATAAGAACCTACATTCCAGCAACATTTCCTATTGCAAGATTTCCAAGATTTTGATGAGAGCTCAGAACAAAAGCTGCTCTGTTCCTCCTGGGGTTTGTGTCAACCAGTTGTCTTATTATTCCTGATACTTTGCCAATTATATTGTACGCTTGGAGAAAGGGATGAAAAAGCAGCTTTTCTCCTTTAAAGAGATTTAAACTTCAAAATCTTGTTACTGTGGCTGAGCTGCAGAAGGGTGGCTGAAATGGCAGCTATGGAGTACAGCAGAGGCACTGCTGGCAACATTTTTACAAAGTTCCCCATAATGGCATTTCTGTATGATGACCTTAAGGTTATAGATCTTTCCATAAATTACAGATTTGAATTTTTTTATGGCTAGGAATTGTAGTACAATAGATGGGATTAGAAACAAATCCAGCACGACGAGCAATCCTTATTTTCTAGATTTCTTCCATTTTCTATCATTTTCAATGCTTGGGTTTACAAACTTGTAATTATTTTAAACATATTTTTGATGCAAATATATTTAATTTGGTTGTCTGCAACTGCCTTAAACATTAAATCAACATAAAGAGGTACAGTCTTCTATGTATTAACTGTGCTTTAAGGAAATGTGCTTTTATACTTGTATCTGTGGAATAGCTTTGTCTTAGTAGAAATGCATTATTTGTATTTGCATTGTACTGTGTGTATAGATAAACTTTAACGCAGGTTTTGCAGTGCCACAGAATAATTTAGATTTTAAACCTGCTTCCAGCTCTTAATCTGCATTCTAAAATTTAATTTCTAGTATTTGCTTGACAGGTTTTTTTTGCAGTCATTAACTAACTTTGACTTAATCAAGTCTTCTATTTTAAAAGTCTTAGGGAATAAAACTCCACTGATTCCTTCCATTTTTAAAATCAATGTTTTAAGCCCCTTTTGATAGATTTACCAAGACAAAATTGCCACTGAACATGCTCAATACAAAGTGAGTAATTCTGGATTCAGTTATATTTCCTTAACTAAAACCATCAGAATTGCATCTATTATTAGTGTTACTAGTCTTGATTGTCTTATAAGATCACAATCTGCAACAAAAAATGGGATTTCAAAAGTTCAAATCCATGCATATCTTAGTCTGAACCAGCACCAACTGGAGAAATTTTAAATAATTTTGATCTGACGTGAGAAAGTCATTCTCAAATTTTCTGCATATGGGCATTTAGAGTTGTTCATATTCCTAATACAGTACCTGAAGTATTTTTCAGTGAGAAAGACATCAAATACAACAAAGGAACTTTCAGTCACTTCATGAGAATTTAAACATTTTTTGCTAACACTGTCCAGAATTAGAAATGAAACTGAAAGCTGGGTCGTGGGAGAAACAGTTGTGTGGAGTCAGATGTCTTTTCCCCAGGACTTAAACTAAAACCACACCAAAATATGGAGCTCTGAAGAAAATTTCCCCAAGAAAAGTCCTGTGGATAACAAGAGGTTGAACAGTGGCAGGAGGGAGGAGCAGTAACAGAGCTGCAAATACAGCCTTGGACAAAGACATTTTTGCATCTGCTCGTTATTTTATGGCAATTTTTTCAATAGGAATTGATTATTTAACTCATATTCTCTCCTGATCATTCTATCTACCTACCTTTCTACCTACATCTTCTTTTTCCAGTAGGAACTGTGTTCTTTTATAGTACACATTTCCCATGCAACACAAAGCAAGGTCACAATTAGAGGAGACTCTGACAACTATACAAATGATTATTTCACTATCTGATATACCAAATACCCATAAAATCAAACAGAAATTAAACAAATCCCAGTGGGTGTGCCACCAGTAGTCACAAGGCTGGTGGCAAAATCACATGTGTGAGACTGTGGAAATATTAAAAGAATTTTAAGGATAGCTAAGTTTTGATATGCTTTTCAAATTTTTGCACTGTTACATAAAATAGTAGAAGGAAGCAAAGACATTGGTTTATTGCTGCAATAAATTAACCTAAAAGAAAGGCTTAGAGGCCGTGGGTCTGAATCATGATGTTGGTATTAACGACACAGGAAGGCAGCGTTCCTTGTGTAGTGCTGCAAGTTTATAAAATTGAAATGGCATGCTGATGCTATATTTCATAAATGGGAGATAAATGGAACTACATGTCATGAAATATGAGGGACTAACAGAATCTGGTGCGAGCACTTTGTGAAATTATAAAGGTTAAAAAAATGTTATCACAGTGGAGAATCTCCATCATCAGATCTAGGGAAAATGAGGTCTCTGCAGGGTTTATTTCATTACATTGGCCTTCTTTTCATACACTGCTTAAAATGTGTTGTTGAGGACTGGCAGAGGGCATGTTGCAGAAAAAAAGATCAAAAGGAAAGGTTTTGCTTTGAGACCTTATTCAGTGAAGAAGGAGTGTGTTGATGGTATTGAACTCGTATTCAGCGTAGATATCCAGATGCTGTGACGCAGAAAACCATTATCTCTGTTTTACAGATGGTGAGATGGGGCACAGAGAGTTATCTACCAGGGCCTTATTGAAGATTATGAAGTCAGGAGCAGAACTGGCTAGATCTCTTTAATCTGTCTCAGGACAGCACAACAGGTATGTATTTCTATATTCTCAAGGAGTGACTCCCTCAAAAGCAAGTTCAACTGTCTCTTGACTGCCCAGCAATGCTCCCTTTCTGCTGTAAATTTGGATAGCATTAATTATATTGGTGCAGTTTACTACAGACAATTTTGCTGAAGCAATAAGACAGGTCCTTCAAGTCTGATAGGAGTCTTTAGGGCAATGCTGGTATGGGGTCAAGTAAGCCTCCTCCTCCTCCTCCTCCTCCTCCTCTTTTTGTTATTATTATAGTTACTCCCTGTTTGGGTAGTGTCTGCAATGTTCTGGGCAATTTCCCAACATAAAAGAAGGCAATATTTCCTTCCCTAAGAGGTTACATGATAAAAAAGCAGACAAAAAGATAAAGAGTAGAAAAGGTCAGAATAGAAACCATTAGTGGTTTAGCATCTTGTCACGTTTAGTGACTTTACTGAGTCACTGAGTAATTTCCAAGATACCCTGTCTGGCCATGATCAACCTAAAAGAAGGCTCTTGCCATTTTTAATAATTTGACCTGTTTGTGTGCAGATGGCTGTTACCCATTCTTAAGAAAGTAATCTTTTTTGCTGTTAATTTGAGAGGACACCATGAAAAATCTAATGTTTAAAAAGGCTTTAGGCATAGAGCTCAGACTGATGGTGAACCACTCTGCACAGAACTTCTATAGTCTGTACATGCTGGCTGATTTTTTAGTGTGTGAATGGGGGCTATTGTATTAAAATCACAAATCAGTGCACAAGGGCAAAGCTGCACATACAAGCAATTGGTAATAATCCAGCTCATAATAACATTACAAAAGAATAACATATTAAGAAGTCAAATGTTACAGAGAACAGTAATAGGACAGATTGTCTAAGATTTTTAAGTCCTCAATTCAAATTAAGTTTAGGTCTGTATCTACCAAATGTTGCTGTTTGATTGTTTTTCACAAGGCCTATAATAAAGACATTTACCTGTCTTAATTTGTGTGCTTCCAGCATGAAAATTATGACTGCAATAAAATTCTTGTTTTAGCAGACTTCATAAATGCCCTTAATTTACTTTTGACTTCATGGGGACACTTGGAAACTCTTAATAAGTCCTTTTTGGGAATTCCACCTGCATAGAGACCTCATCAGATGGGGCTTACAAGGGCTATATTTAAGTTTAAAAAATGTGTGTTTATAAAATGCAAGCATCCAAACAGCGACGAAACCCGAGATTACACTTCTGAACATGATGGCTTTGAAAATTCAAAACCCAGCCAATTATTTAGATATTATTAATGACTAGAATTTTATCTAGAATGATATTAATCCACATTACCTATCTAATGTACACATTAAACCACTTGATAATGGTACAAAGAACTTAATTGGAGCAACTTACTCCTCCCACATTATTCTCTTGCTGTATCTTTGGCTGCCATAAAAGATGTTCTTTCTCATCTTGCAACACACATTAGAAGGTAGAGAAAAGCAGAAACAGAACAAAATGAACTTCAGAAAGGAACAGAATGCTTATCATCATAATACCACCCAGATAAAATCTAACAAACACGACAGACTGAAAAAGGGGAAAAAAGATCTTCCTAATTGCTTTATGAGCAGAGTTAGCAAAATATACCTGACAAAAATATACAAATTAAAATCTCCAATGCCAGGCTAAAAATGCATACAATTTTAAAACAATCAGGTAAGAAAAATGCTAATGAAAAATTAAGAGAAGAATGACACCATTTTCATGATGAGATTTTCCTTGGATCATATTTCTCATGTGAACTAAATATTTGTATATTTGAAATACATTTTGCAAAATTTGTGCTTTGTTGAAATCTGTTTCACTTTAACTGTTGTTTCTTATACATTAGGATCTGTGAAGACTGGGGATTTCTAAACTGGTAAAAAAATTGTTCTTTTAAAATATTATAAGTGCTTATAACAGAGATTGCCAAGTTTTTGTAGTATCTCACTTGTTACTCAGTTATTGAAAAATTCCTTTTTTTTTTTTTGGCTTCTGTCTAATGGTGAGGTTTCACAAACAATTTATGCAAGGGTTAACTGCAGATTGTCACACAAAAGGGTGTTTTTTGGAAACTGGTTGAAAACGAAGTATTTTCAGTGTTAGTTTTCAGTAGGATCAGTGAGCTGATCTTGTTTATCCTGTGGCTGTATGATCTCTAGAGCCCGCACAAGGGAAGTGGTGGGAACACGCAGCTGGAGATAAAAGAAAGTTGGATTGCCCTGTTCAGGAGCAGTGCAGTCTCAGATCAGCTTAAATTGACTGTGAAATCTCACTTTTAGTAGAGAGGGAAATTTGCTGATTTACAGAGCGAGGACATTGGCACTGATGTCTGATTTCTGTCCTACATGGGTTTGAATTAGCAGGAACTTTATTGAAGTGAGTGGGCTTAAAAAAGTAGGGAAGTGCTAGGAATATTTTTTAAATTAGGCAAATTATTATTCCCATCAAAAGAAACAAGTTCATTTCTTCACTGATATATAAAAAAAGCTTTTTATATATTCCATTTCAGCCTTTACAGGCTTCCCATTTATGCCCAAATTCTAACGGGGCTGTGGGATCTGCCCAGGCTGACTTCTCCCTTAATAAATTTGCTTAAAAGGTCAAAAAACCAAACATGGAAATGTGTGTAGCAACTTTCCCAGTGCCAGGCTGTGGCTCCATCAAAACAGATCTTCTCTGAACACTTAGGTCTGGTGCCTCTGCCTTGGAAAGTGGTTGTTGGAGGTGAACATTCCTGCAGTTTTGTGTCAATGGATGGGTTTTGCTGACTTGCTGTCAGGGCACAGAGGGCGTTAACAGCCCTTAGCAGCCCCCATGGCACCTCTGCCACCCCACCCGTGGCACAGGACCCCATTTCAGCCCCCAGTGCCACCAGTCCTTGCCCCAGGGAGATGTCACAGCCCTGCCTGTTCTGATACTGCAGAGCCAGGTGTGCCCATGTCCCTGCCAGACCCTGGTCCTTGCCTCCCTCACACACTCTGCTGGTGTCCCCAGCAGCCCCCAGCCTGCCCCACTCCCTCGTGGAGCTGCTGAAACAGGCCCTGGTTGGTGTTTTTGTGCAGTTTTAGCTGTGGGAAAGCAGGCAGTGGTTTCAGCTCTTCCACTGTATTGTAAATCAATATCCATCACAGGAAAAAAATGGATATTCTGCTGGTTGTCCCTTGTTTTTTTAATTCTGCCATCTCATGCTTCTTCTGGTGAGATTTGTTTTATAGTAATTTTGCACGGAGCTAAATGTATATTTATTGCATTCATTACATGAATTATTACTGGCCAATCAATAACTATCTGATACAATTATTTTCTGGCAGAAAAGAAATTAAACTGATAAGTGGGCAATCTCTGTGGTCAGTAAAGTTTAAAATTTAATGAAATTATTGAAATGTTATTACCATGGTATTGGTTTTCTTATTAAAAGTTACAATTGGAAGCATAATTTATGCTATTTTGATTGGGTTTCTATTTAAACCAGAAATGTATTTGTCTTTATCTTAGAAAAGATTTTGCACAACATTGATATTTCTGGCTGTCTGGCTTGAGTAGTCTGAAATTTCTTTTTGTTGTTAAATGGGGGAAAGTTCTTTGTCTGTCACTCATCTTCGAAACAGAAGCAGCACTTGAGTGAGAGCTTCCCTGTCACCTTCTCGTGTCTCCTTTTGTTTATCTGACACTGTTGTGAGACATTTGGAACCCTCCAGCTCAATATAAAACATTTGTTTGGCAGGTTGGGCCTCCTCATCCTTTGATGGGTACAGCACATGTGAAGATGAGTTGTTGGACACATCTGATCTTGTTCTATGTGCCTGGAGAGCTTAGTTCTTCTGATTTAATAACTTAGAAAAACTCTCCTCCCTGTCCTTGAAAAAGAGCAGCTCCAAACTCTTGTCTACTGAAAATATTTCAGTTTCAGATCAGAGCGAAATCACGTACTGCTGCTGTTCAAGCATTGTTGTTAGATACCTACCACTTCACATTTCTGCTCATTTTCTGTTTTCTGAGTGGTTTTTGCTGGGATTTGAAGCCAGCTGAGAAATGTGCTTTGTGCTGTGCATATGCCCAGGAACAGTCCACTCCATTTTAGATACCACAGCAGAAGCAAGACTTTTGCTGTTTTTCTATTGTTAACAGAGATTAGTTTTGAATTCATACCCAATTTGTACCAAATTTCCTCATCTGGAAGGATACAGAGAGAAATAAAGTAAGGAAGAGCATTTGAGATCAAAAAATTCCACGGTGCATATGTGCACTGGAATATTTATTCATTTTATGTAAGGGGAAAAGTTGCCCAAAGCTGCTCAACTAATTAAAAATGCCATCAGATTTTATTTTCAGTACAATTTATTTAGATGCACACCTACAAGTTGAACTGCTATTGTTCAGTGCATGGAGAAGTAGCTATTCCCATTGTTTTGAGTAGGGAAGTCTAAGCTGGCCTCTTGCAAACCCTTTTTTTTCTGCTGTAAGGCTTTACACTTTGCCTGTGCCTGTTCTTCAGGCTACTTCAGCAGAACTGCTGTGTCCTAGGCCATGCAGAGCAGTGTTTTGAGAGACTGGGGGACACACCAGTAAATGCTCTGAGAGCGTGTTTGCACATCTGCTAGTTATTGAGCTGCTCCATTTGGTCAAGTGATGGACAGGCATGTTTTTATAGTTTGAAGATGCTGGGTTCAAATCAAGCTGGCTTGGGGGTAAAAAAGACACGTGATTTTCCTTAAGAATCTCAAAAGGGGCTGTGCTCCCTGTTAGCACAGTCCTGCTGTGTCACAGGAGTGCCTCTACACCAGGACTCAGATGAGAGCTTTCTTACATGAGGTTGTAAAAAAGGATAGCAGGATGTGGGTGTTGAGATAGAAAAACTCGGGTGATGGTGAGGTTTTCTTGCCACCGAGTGACCCAAGGCCTACAGTGAGAAGCAGCTGTGAGAGGTCTGGGAGAGTTGTCTTGCTGTGAAATGGGATTTGTTTTGACAGTTTGCACATTAGAGAGAGTAAAATAATATTCATTGGTTTTTTTTGAGATAGCACAGACGATGACAGCCACCAGTGGTCTAAAGTCAGTGTGTGTAAATACACGTGCATGTATAGGGATAAATAATAAACCTCACTGTGTGTGCCTGCTTGAGGGTAGATGATAAATCATAGTGCCTGTGGTGTCTTAGGGTGTTTGTGTATGTGCACAAGCCTGCCCTCAACTATGCAAAAATATTGAATTACAGCTAAGCCACTCTGCTTCTTTGTGAGAGGAAGTCAAACAGGTATATTCATATAGAATACTCTGTGCAATGAGCTAAGATACCTTTAATTACAAATAGATCTGGAATCCACTCTCTGTGTACCTGTCAGTATTGCACCAAGACTCTGCAGTGTAATGTTGGTACAACATTCACCTTTGAGTTACACGTTCTATGCACTTCATGCATACAGATCTTTAGAATTAGAAAATCATGATTGGAAAATGTAAATATCTACCAAAAAAAACTTTTTCCCGTCCCTGAAGTGATTGTTAGTAACCTATCATCACAATTAAACACAAAGGATAATAATTATTTTCCCTTCCTAAACACTTTTAATCCCTTTATGCCAAACCAGGTGAAGCACAGAACATTCTCTATTAATTTTCACTGATCCAGTCTGGGACACAGATAAGACATATTTGACTGATTCTCTTAACCTTTGCTATGAAGAGGAAAGATGGGTCTCAGGAGAAGAATGAGCAAAATGAAATTGCAAATTCAGGAAACAGTATTGCAACTTCAATTACTTGAGTGAGGAAACAAATTGAAGCTCTGTCACAACTTAAGTTGCAAAATGTAAAAACACCAGGCATAAATAAAACAAAACCTGTAATTAAATCCATTTATCCATTTTGATAATGCTTTTAAAGTTTTTTTCCCCCGAGACTGTAGACTTCTTTATCTTATGGGGAATTGTGTGCAAGAAAGGTTTCAAGTGCTGTAAATATATCAGAGAAGTTTTACAGAAACCTCAGTAACTCTGCTAATTGCATTTATTGAAAAATACAAAGCTAGCATTTAATTGGGACAAACTAAGTTTCACTGAATAGTTACTGAGATATTTTCCAGCATATTCATTTGCTTTAATGGTCTTCAACTTGTTTCACATTTTAAGCTCAGCCTGAGCTCTTGTAGCTTTAAAATGATTGCCAGCCCATGAATATCCAGCTTAAAATGTTGTGTTTGGTTTTCAGAGATTTACACATCTGTATTTTCACTACAGATCAATGGACATGCAGGTACCAGTTCATCCCACACTCCTGCCTGGTGTTTCTTTCCATGCTATTGCATCACCAAACCCAGTTCAGTGTTGTCATAGCAAAATTAACAGTAAATAGTGGCAGTAAAGTTTCATTTGAAGAATGGGTCCGTAATCTCAGAATTTGTATACAAATTTTCAGAATGTAAAGTGCTACATTACCTTCAAAGTGCAGACCCAAGCCTATGGGCCTCTTAATTTGGCATTTACAAAATATTGATGACAAAGGAAACTTCACTCATTAGTATTGTATTTTTTGCCTTTCCTTGAAGAGATTTGACATCATATGTGAATAAAGTAGTTACTAATGATGGTGGTATGTCTTAATGACCTCTGTGTAACCAGTAACTAATAACAGAAATAAAGCTTTTGGAAAGTTTCTGAATTCACGTGGTTTGCTGTCTTGACAGCTGTCAAGTGAATTAGCAGTACTTTTTAATACATAAATTGCCAAGCCTAACATGAAAAGAGGTATTCAATAAAGAGGAAGCTTTTAAAAATTCCTGTCTTTTATTTCAGTCTTTTCTGTTTCAGTTTTCCTTTTCCCACGTGTTGCAATTTAAAAGAATTTATCCACAAGCTCACACAGAAGTCGGTTCCACAAGACATGCATGTGCTGAAGCCCCTTGGCTTCAGGAGGTCACTAGAGCATGGCTAAGTTCAGCAGTGACTTGATGGCCACTCCTTTAACAGGGGATAACATTTTTTGAGATTCATTGTAATAAAAAAGGCAAAGGAATAAACAAGAGAAGTTGGAAAGCAAAAAAACTGAAGCAGATTAAAAAGGAACTTCAGAGAAAAAGTCATCTGAGCAAGGTTTGTGGAAAATACCAATGTTGTTTGTGTGGTGAAGTGTTAGATCAGCTGTCAGCTATTGCAGATGTTTGACAATGCAGAGTTTACCTTCTGTGTCTGCAGGCTCCAGTGCCTGGGTTCTGCAGAGAAGAAGTATCTTCTGTAACATATATAGGGTGCAGTTGTATCAATCCTTCCTTCTCTATAGACATAATGGGGGTGAGGGTTATTCTCAGACAGGCAGAGGCACAAATTACCTTTTGAGTTTTTGAGCTCAAGGCTGTGGGACAGATCAGAGCAAAGGGAGGTTGCTTACAGAACACAAGGATGCAGAGGAGTCCTGAAGCTGGTGGTTAGACAGATTACCTAGTCAGGAGTCTAGGGATGAATTATAGTCCCAGATAAATTAAATGTACATGAAATTAAATTTGAAACTTTCATTGTTTCCTGCAGAGTGGAATTAGGAAGATTTGAGGGTAGCTGCTGCAGCCCTGGTGCAGAACCAAGCTCCTGCCTTCAGGGATCTGTGTAGACCTAAATCAGGGCTCCAGCAACCACCAGTTGCTCAGATGTAAATCTCTCCATTTGCTTCAGCAGTGTTATCCCTGACTTGCAGAGCTGCACCCCTGTTAGGTGTTAGACTTTCTTCTGCACTGGCTTATTCTGTCCCAAGAAGAGCACTTGGCTCTGCTGCAGGCGCATGCACTTGTCTGTGCAGCATTTGTGCAGAAATGTGGTCCCAGGAGGTAACAGCAACAGACCGAGTGTGGCTGCTGGGGAAATCGTTGGGGAGCTCTGATGCAAACAGGATGTGATATGTTTCTGGATGTGGGCTGTAAAGGCTTTGTGTGAGCCTGTGGAACGCTCTAGGTCTCAAAAGTGCCGAGAGGCAGGTCCCTAGAGAAGAAAAAATTGCTTTACAATAGAGTGTCAGAGGAGCAGAAAAAGTGCCTAACAGAGCTGGGACTCTAGCAGTATTCTGGGAGCTGAGAGGGAGCTAAAATCAAGGTTTAGGAAACCAAAGAATAAAGATATCAAAACCCAGAGCTTTTGAATGGCCTAGCTAAGAGAACCTCAGGGAGTTAGGCATCCTGTCAGTGTTCAGTTTATAGTGGACATATAGTGTTTATGAAAATGTATGCAGATAGATTAGCTCTTTGGAACACTGTTGGAAAGTTGTCAACAATTCTTTGCTCTGTTTTTCTATAAACATTTATATTATACGTTCTTTTATATTTTATGCTTCACAATGACATTTGGCTTTGCCAAACGTATCTCAGAGGAACTTCATTATTTTTGTATTGTTTGTGGTATGAGCATGAACTTTGACTTCCTGCCTTCCAATTTAGTTTGGTGTCTAGCTTTTTGCTGTCTGGGTCACTCATGTTACAGCTGGAGTTTCCTGTTTTCAAACCCGTATCAGCCAACCATGTAAACCTGAGGGTCAGCTCGTTTAGAAATGATGCATGATTCCAGTCACTTGTTTACTGAAATAAATTAGATTTACGTAATGAAAGCTGTCAGGTGCTGTATCAATCTTCCACACTAGTCAAAGTACTTCCTTATTTACAATTCTTGTTTCTTGATGCGCAACTCAACCACTCAAAAATGCGTTATTTCACTTGGGGGACAAGTGAAAACTTCTCTCAGACAAAACTATCACTGAGCTTTGTGAGCCTGATACAAAAAGTCACTAATAATGAAAGTTAAGGATGTTCTGTGTGTAAAATCTTGGGTGAAATAGTAATCATTTGGGTCTAATATCATGCTCTGTATCTGCAAGTAAGAATGTCCATCTGTGTATGTGTATTATCCCCTCTATCTGGAAGAGGAAGGGAGAGTGGAGGGACATCCTTGGGTACACATGATCCTGAAATCTAGCACTTCCTAGAGAGATTTTTTTTTAGGAAATAGGAAATGTTATTTCCTGACTCTAAAAAGAAACCCCAGTTTCTCTAAGGATGACTGTGGTGGGTCAGTGTGAGCTTCCCAGGTCCATCTCTTCAAGAGCAGAAATGTAGAAATTCCAGATAATTTTAGAGAAAGGGTCTCCACAGGGGGTCATCTGGAGATTTGTTCTCTTTGGGCAGTTCTGGGGGTTCTGGAAGGCAAGGCACTTTGCCTCTCTCTCGGCTGTGAGTGCTAGATTTTCTCAAAGTGGCTTTCTGATGCCATCATTTCTAAAATATCAGCAGCATTGCCAACCACAAGAATAAGCTTCTCCTCCCTTGCCCATCAGCGAGCCTCCAAAACATCATGAGATTTGCTTAAGTCATGAGAATTTGAAGGTGCCATACTTACGAAGTTCTTTTTGACTTCTTGTTTTTGTGTCTTCAGGGTACACCCAAGTCACACTGGCAAGTGTTCCTCCTCGAGGTCACATGGTGGCCCACAATTACATCAGCCCAGGCCTGAACCAAAACATGAAGGTGTTACGTGCAACAAAATCCTGAGAGTTCCCAACACTGTAGCAGATGGAGTGCAGTCAACACCGGCTTGCTCTTCCTTTCCTGATTCAGCATGAATTCAGAATAACTTCTATTACATCTGAAGGGTGTTTATTCTGGGGCAAAAGAAAATACATATTCATCTGGTTTGTGTTGCTTGATTAATTAGGTTCCCAGAAGAGATGATTGCTAATTCAAAAAGAAAAAGTATTTAGAACATTTAAGTGTTGCTTTTATTTACAATTAAGGAATCTTTGCAGAGCTCTAACAATGTAAAATGGCCCTTAAGTGCATTGAAATTGCATTTAAGCTGCAGCAAGGTAATAAGAATAATTTCCACTGATTTTCCTGTCCATTTAGGTTTTCTGATCACAACTAAGGAGCTGTCTGTGTTTGATGAACAAGCCAACTAGATTGCCTGAGCAAAATAGGTATAGCTTCTTCATAACTGAGATATTCATTGTCAATAGAAAGAATATTCTAATCAGTGTACTTGTCTCTTGTGTTTTTAATAAATGAGTTTATCGGGTAGGTGGTAATGTGATATGAGTTTCAGCTCAAACAAATTCAGATTGTCAAAGCAAATGTAGCACTAAGGGTGTGAGCAGTACTAATGGAAATAACTGGGTCACAGACAACCGTGAGAGGAATCAGAAAATTAACATTTTCTTTTACTTGACATTCATAATATATGATTGGGAGCTTTTTGCATATTTGACCAGGCCATTGTCAGCCACAAATCTGACTTTTATATTTTTGTATTCACAGCTTTTAAATCCCAGCAAGTTTCCTATGAGTCAAATTTGTTTGTGTGACCTTACAATGAATTATAAAGTTGAACTTTATCTTGCAACTTTTAAAAGAAAGTGTGCTGGCAGCAGATGGGGGCTGTGGTCCTGTTAGCATCCTGCATGAGTGGAAGTGGTGGTGGTTTGTTCTGGGCAGTCTCAGGTATTGTGCTCATCCCTGGAGGCCCTTCCCACTGTACATTAAGCCAGATGCTTGGCGTGCTCCTTGGGAGCAAGCGTGCACACAGTGAATTAATCTGTCAAGCTTTTAATATGCAAATTTATACATATACACACACACATGCACTGAGAAACACAGAGAGAGGTGCGGACACACATTGGCATGCACAGTGATCTTTCTTTGTTTTAGAGAAAATAAGGTCAGACAAGTGCAACATAAACGTGGAGAAGAAAGCACATTCTCCCTCTCGAGGGAATTCCTTCTGTAGGCCTGTGCCAGCAGTGCAGAATGTTCCTGCTCTGGGATGGAGGGGTGAGTGTCACCATTGTGATCCAGTTCTAAGCAAGAAGCTGTCAAAAACAGTCTTTACCACAAAGGTGTATAAAATAATGTGTACATCTCGCTAGCAAACTGATGAGCACCATATGATTAAATTAAATGGTCTTGAATTTTATTCATCATTCTGGTGGATATCAAAGTAGAACATGCTTAACACATTCATGACAGTCTGTGTTTCAGGGCACATGCATTGCTATAATTTGAATTGTTGGCATTTCCTGAGGGTCAGCACTGTCATACTCATGTTCTGCATTGTTATGATCTACTGGGTAGGTGAGAAAGAGCAGCCTCTGGGGTGTGAGCACATCCTAGAACAGGATCACGTGGGGTGTGTCTATATTTAGGGCATCCTTTTAAGCTGTGGCTGTTCTGTGTCTGTGCTTCAGTGGTGCACTTTGGTCTCTGCACTACCAGAGTGCAGGAAGCAGCTTTGTGATGATGGAAACCAAGCACTGTGCAGGGGACAGTACTTAGGGTGTGGATACAAAGTGCCTCCTCCAGAGGAATGTGTATCTTCTTTGAGGATGATCCCCTACCAGTTTGCTTTCAGCATGTGGGATTTTGCTGGTAACAGGAACATCACAGCGGTGATAGGACTGAGGAACTCAGGGCCAATTACAGTCCAGCTTACAGGTAGATGCTGAAGTGTTTCTAGGTCTTTGCCTTTGGATGGCCTTTTACAGGGAATTTGGTAAATGCTTGTTGGGATCAAAGGTGAGGATCTGACAGAGTCAAGGGGTAAGAGCAGGACTGGCCAAAATGTCAATTTTTAGTGGACAGGACTTGGTGAGACTGTAGGTAACAGACCTATTGTGTGTCATAACAGACAGAAACAGTGATAGAGCTGTGACCAGTGCAGCATTCAAATAGTTGCTTAGGCTGACACCACTGATGAACAAATCAAGAGTCCCTCATCTGTTTGTTTGTGATATACAGAGTTTTTTTCAAAGGTATTCAGCAGCATTCCTACTAGGAATAATGTTTAATTTAAATGAATCCTGTAACTGATTAATTACATAAAGTGTACCTTGGTTTTCTAGGCTGCTGCAGAAATTGCACTGATGGCAGAGTAGCATCAGATTGCCTACCTTCCCTTCAAGTTTGGTATTATAGTGGTCTCCCATGCAAGATAAGTTTCAGCCCTTACCTAATTAAAGCTCAAATTTATTAACTTAGACAAGATGTTAAAAAAATCGAGAGCTTCAAGCTGCAGTGATATTTCCTAATGCTTCTACCTTACTCCAGTAGAAATTATATGTACTCTTAACTTTCCCTTCAGGAATCCTCAGTAACCGTAAGAGCTCTCTAACTCTGCCACAAAGATTAATTTGTATCTGTGGTGAATATTTGAAACACAGACTCTTGCTTGTAATTCATCTAGATTAGGCTTCTCCTCTGCTGTGACTTTACCTAATAGTGCTGCATCTTCTCCATGTACCAAATGAATAAAAGTGTGAGCTCCAGTAGCTACAGGAAATGTTCCGTGGTTGAATATTTTCTGTTTGTTTCTGTCTTCAGAGGTTACATGTGATAACAAAAGTCTTAAAAAACCTTTCCTTATTTCTTGGATAAGACAGATACTTGAAGGGGATAAGAAATGGAAAGTACAGTGCCAAGTAGCACACAGTTCTGGGTATTGATTTATCCCCAGCTTAAATCCAGCATTTCACTACAGCCAGCCTGCTGCTGGATGATTTTCTGCTTTAGACAGATTCTCTGCAAACTTCCTCATATTCCATTTGTGCGTGGAGGGAAAACAGCTGGAACTTGTGTGGTTTAGTGAGTAGGCAAGTCCCGTGCACTGGAGCCAGAGACTGTCCTGCGTTTAATCTGGGCTCAAGATTCTGACTCATTGTGTGATCCCGAGCAAATCATTTGACCTTCCTGATCTTCTGCCAGCTCAGACGGAAAATTCAGTAAAAAGCAAAGGCTGCAGTGGAAACTTGGTTCTGTGGCTGAACTGAATAGATGAAATGAGTAAATGTACAGGTGTTTCCCTGCGTTTACACCACTGATACCAATGGGAGCCACAGCAGGATTTAAACAAAAGACAGAAAACAGCACATTTGGCATTTTTTCTGGCTGAACCATCTTTCATAATATGTAGCATTTCACTGGAAACAATCCATTACAAATATGTTAAAACAAAGCAGTTCAGTGTGCTGTTATTACCAAGGTGCCATCCATGAGGAATGTGAATTTGATAGCCACAAGAATGTTTTCTGCTCTTATGTTTCTCCTTGGCTTTGGCATGGCATTTGATAGCCCTCACTTCCAGTTGTCCTGCCTTGAAACAGAAGAGCCCCAGCAGTTCAGAAACCACTTTGAAAGATTCTACTCCATGGCTGGAAAGATTTCCCACTCCCAGAATGACAGGGTCTTGTTCCTACTTCTTCCACTCTCACACTGAGCCTCTTTTTATCTTACCTATCTCTAAAGTACTTGCATTGAAATGTTCTCTAATATATTGAAATCAGCAGTACTTGAAAATTCTAGGATCAAGCACTCAATTAAAAAAAATTTGGTTTGCTTTGAAAAAAAACTTAGTTACTTGTGAAAGTGTGATGAAAACAATGGCTGTGATAATGTTGAGGTTTTAGTGCTTCTAGGAGGGAAGATAAAATTAGCAAGAGAAAGGAATAAAGCACAGAGTATACTCTGAGCAGGAACTGAAAACAGATAAAAATAAAAGTTTTACGTTATATTCCTTCTCCACCCATATTCTTAAAGCTCCTTTACAAACTGAAATTCTAGAAAAAATTGTTACAGTTGTGGTTATATCATAGGCCACTTAATCAAGCTTGTTATGATGTCACCAGAAGTGCAAAATTGTTTCAAGTCTTACTGCTCACATTGCTTTTATAATTTTTCTTTGCATATCACTGTTACATTAGAAACTGTTAACACCTACTGGGAGTTTGTTTGACATTCCAGTAAGAATTCAAGAGTGACTAACTTAGTCCTAGATGTAGTTTTATTGCATTGTTTTATTTTTATTACCATGCCATGGAAAACATGTTCATGTTACTGAAATCCATCTGAGAGAGATCTTATTACCTGAAAAAAATGGGGGTTTTGATCTTCATGCATCAAAGGTAATCCTTTTCCACTCTACAACTGGTTTAGGACCAGCCACGTGAATGCCACTTTTATATTTGTTTTCTGAGAATGTCACAAACCTCCCTACTCCTCAATGCTTTTTAGTTGCCATGATTTTTGTTTTTTTATCTAAAAATGTATACCTATATATTAATTATATTTTTTTCTCTGGTGCAAAGCAGACTCCAGCCATCAATGCCTTAAAGCATTGACTTGGAGTAAGGAAATTTTATTTCTGTTGTTATTAAATCTGGGACATTTTCCCTATCTAAGAATTATTTTCTGATGCATTATTTTCAGTTACTACGTGAGCCTAAAATTATTTTGGGTTTTTTGTCTCTAAACATCTATTGCCTCTGCTGGACTTCAGCCTGGTGCAAACTACCTACAGTATAGGCAAGATAAAATCTGAACCTTGAACTAATCCCATCCTGCAGAAACTCCTGTCTTTGAAATAGAAGTAAAACTTTCATCTGAGCTTCTGGGAGGAGTGTCTGAAAACAGCACTGAGATCTGAATTTCACAGCCTGGTCCTGTCTTGCTGATTGGAACCGTCCTATAGTTACCCTGAAGTTATTTTGATTAGGGTGGTAAAAGAAACTGTTTCTGATTCAGTCTCATTCACCATACCCAGACTTCTTTCTCATGACTGATTAAACAAAACACCATTTATTGTGTGTTCAGGTTACCATGGTGACAAGAAGCACTGAACATCAATGAAACTG
Organism: Orthonyx spaldingii; assembly: GCA_013397795.1. Classification (NCBI taxonomy): domain Eukaryota; kingdom Metazoa; phylum Chordata; class Aves; order Passeriformes; family Orthonychidae; genus Orthonyx; species Orthonyx spaldingii. The sequence continues at coordinate 166,591 of VZTJ01003580.1, forward strand.
ATTAGAAATTGTGATTCTTTACCTTCAGAAACTTATCTTTTGTGTGGCGACTTTCTTATAAGTTTGGATTCACGAGTTAGCTTTGGGAAAGCAATCTCTAAATTTGCTCCCACAAACATGTATGGTCATAGGTGCACACTAGTAATTTGTATGTGCAAATTAGCATTTTCAGGGGCAAACAAAGGCGAATCATTTGTTCAGGATGTGGATCTGGGAAACCTGAGTCCTTTCCCAGATTCAAACACAAACATCTTGTTTGGCCTTGGACCTTGTCACATAAAGACTTTTTCTAAAAAGGCCTCTTCTTTCGGGCACTTGTGTTTTCAGGCACAAAAGGAACTTTAGGCCTGTTTTATTTCAGATATGCTGTATATCTGTAATTTTAGTTGTTGCCTGTGATAAACTTTACTTGCTTTCCACTCTAAAATACGTGTCTTAAAGCAAGGCAATACAGCACAAATACTTTGTTTTCATAGAGTAGCCCACTATGCGGAACATCTTTTCACTTCCCTTTTCTGGACTATTGATGAGATCTTTTTAAAACAAGAATGATGTTGTTGGTTTTTTCTACCAATAGGTTCCAGCTGCTGGGTTTGTTTGGTGCTATCTTTCTCAAACAAATAGCATGAACTAATCAGGTCGTTTTCATGTATGAATGAAGATTATACATCATGGATGTCTTTTGACACAAAGATTATATAGGATGAATCTAACTTCAAAAAACAATCTAGCTTGGCCTGAATCAATTGTGTGGAAAAGAAGCAGCTTTGATTTTGCCCCATGTAACAGAATTCAGTGGATTTTGCTATTCCTGTAAGTGCACCTGCTTAGGCCTTGGAAGAGGATGGTAACATATGCAGAAAGTATCTTTGCACTTACTCTTGTATCTATAAAAGGCTATCTCCCTGTTTGTTATCCGTGTCTGGAGTGAGATTCCATTATTTTTCCCTGTTTACAGGAATGTTTTGGGGACAGGCATCAGCTGTTAATGCCTTGGTAGACAATTTCAGAGATCTTCAATAAGAAAACAGTCTGGCTGGGCTGGGGTGGAGAGAAGCTTAACATTGCCAAAGTCTGAAACATTAATGTGGAGGCTTCAGTGTGAGGGATCTGAGGTTTTCTTTTTCCCCACAGGGAGACCCAAAATGAGCTAGCATGAAGAATGAATTTATGAATTCCCTACAGAATATGATTTGTCCTGGCCGTCGAAAGGTCACTGGTAGGGCAGTGTAGGTAGGATTAGACATACAGACTTGGCTTGATGATTTATTTTTGGTTTGAAACTAATATCACTTTTCTGTTATACTGCTCAGTTGCAGTCCATGACAGATGGGAAGAATCCACAGCCATTTGAACTGCTTATAATATTTCAGCATTTACCACTGAAACCCTGTAGTTCATTGCGTGTTATTTTAGAGAGAAGTGATTAAAACAAAAAAAAACATAAATCAAATTTTCTTTCTCTATTTCTTCCCTCTCTCCCCCTCTTCTGTCTCCCTTCCTTGTCTTCTTTGGAAGGCCTCCAAGAGATACATTAGGAAATCTAATGCCAAATGCCAACAAAGACTGAACCAGTACCAGGACAAGACTTTAAAATCTATTTTTCATTAGTACATAAAAAGGCATACAAACTAAAGACTTCTTTATTTGACTGAATTACAGATAAAACACTGAATACCAGTCACCTCAATCAGACATGAAACTTTTTGAAAGAATTCCATTCGACTTTAATAGTTGTGTAACAGCTTTTTCTTCAAAGCTTTGTTTAAAATAAAACTTGGGAGTTGACACCAAGACATGTTTGTTTCAATCAATTTGTAGTAGAAATGTTTAGTGGTTCTTGACTGCAGATACACACGAACTTTAAAAGGTGCTGAAGGATTTTTCAGCTCACAGAGAGACTCAAGAAACAGATTTGATTTGGTTTGAGAATATTACCCAAAATATGTCAGAGGAACTGATAGCATAATTCAGGACTCTTGACTCTGTTCAGCACCATAACTTTGCCAGATGCTGCTTCATTATTCCTGTGCTCCATGGGAATATTAACTTAAGCAACAACTTTTGCAAGAGTAAACTCATATCTGCCAACATTCCATTGCCATTGATATGGATGGATAAAAACATTAGCAAGTCACACACTATCCTTTATCATTGTCCCTGTGGTTAAATCTCTGCCAGAAGATGATGAAAGGTGGAAGGATTGACAGATAACAGCCTGGCACTTGTGTGATTGCCTAGGAAGTAGTACCCAGTGTAGTACAAATTCCTATATTCCTCTAATAAACAGAAACTACAGTGTGGTGAATGAGATATTGCAGTGCTAAAATGCATTAGAATGTCCAGGGAGGTGGATTCAAGTCTCACTTATGGAATGGGCACTTCTATGGCCTTCTTGGAGTTGAAGCTCCAAGGGAGCTTCACAAGCAAGGGAAAGATAAGGTAGGGAAAGGTTAGGTAGGAAAATTGCTTGATTTTGATGAACCATAAGCAGTAATCACACAAGAGTGAAAGTGAAATGATGACTTCAGACCCTGCCTAAAGTTTCTGACTGTTTTGTAAAATCGCATAGCAGACCAGTTAAGATTGTAAGAGTTAATTAGTGTATGGTAGTATGGATGAAAACCTGAGACACTTCCTTAGCAGCAAGGGGTGAGCGAATACATGTCACAGTAGGAATCCTGAAATCCTCTGAACACAGAGGGATTGAATGGTGCCACTAACGTGGCTAATTTCTGCTAATGCCACTAATAGTGTCTTTGTGGGCTGACTATTCTCTCTGTGCCTTTCTCTGCTATAGTGCACCAACCACTGAGCTTAGGCTCCCACATTCCTTTGGGGGTGTTAGTGGTGATAGACTCAGCTGGCTGCACTGACAATATGGGATATTGCTGCCAAAGATACAGGAGAGGGATTTATCCTGTACAACAGATTCTGCCTATTTCATATAAAAATCTTCCTCTGACAAACGGTTGTATACACTCCATAGCTAATCACTGCTGCAAAACAAGTGGTCTTTAGTAGACAGCAATTAAGGAATTAGGGAGATTCTCTGAAAGGGAAAGTCCTTTGCAGTAAAATAGGTGCCATGGAAGTGACAAAGTGATTATGTGACTTCTTTGGTGTGGAAGGGAAGTGCCCGTCACACTGGCTCCAAGACCCAGCAGGCGGGTTCCCCACCTGAATGGTCCCGGGGACATGTGGCTGCACCTCGGAACAAAAGGAACATAAACAGTTGGGTTGGGCTCACAGGCAGAGCCTGAGCCCGGAGATAAAATCTTGAAAGAAAGGAACACGACTTAAATTCACTTTCCATTCTAAGGAGGAAGATGTTTTGGATTAGGATGAAAAAAAGGAAAACTGAGAATTGTCCAACGGGACTGTAAATAAAAGTAGATTAGGATAATTTAAAGATTCGATGTCCACTGCCTGATCATTTGTTTCTTGAAAGAAACCACTTCTAAAATTGCTGTGGTCTAAGTGATCAGTACAATGAGAATTCATCAGCAGAAACACAAACCTTTCCTGTTATTATTGCTAACCCATTTTTGGTAGCCTGTTGTTCCAAAGTCCTGTGCTCTGGGGACAGTTACAGGATCTAAGTCAATCAGTGGCAGAAGGGAGAGAACTTTATAAGAATGGGACAGAAAGCAGGTGTGTGATGCACAACTACAGCCCCATTGTTATAAACAATCTCATTTATTTTGTCTTTTTCTGGTCACTTTAATTCTATTCGCTTTTGTTCATGTTAATTTAGTTTTCCTCTTCTCGTTTTCTGTGTTCTAGCTAAGACAAAGAATGATGTTGGCCTAAATATCTGGACTGCTTGCCTTTGGATGTTGAAATTAGAGATGAATGAGAACCCTATAATCTCATCAGTTGTAATGAATTGTATTAGGCTTTATACTCTGCTCTTGCCTGCCTCATTTGATTCCCTTTAGATCTGCATCTTTATTTCCCACCTCTGTATTCTTTTCCAATTCATTTTTGTTTCTGCCCCTTGTTACCACTCTGCTTCCAGTGGTGATTTCTGTACAGTGGACACACATTCACCGGGAATTAGTTTCACCCCCCAATTTACATCTCAGTTGTCCAGTTGTGGTGATTTTCAGTCACTGGAGGCCTGGATCCTATTGGGACCTCTGACCTGAGCTCAAGGCCTTTTTCTGTAGTGGGCTCTGATTAGCTGCTGACAGGGGCGGGGAGGAGAAACTACAAATCCCTCTATTGTGAAATGGTCTGAACTTCCATTTGCTGAAGTCAGTGATACCCAGGGAATCAGGATTGGGTCCAAAGTCTTGGAAGAAGCTTAAGCTATTTAAATTTTCATGTGTAGCAACAGAAATGGAATTCTTGGCTCTCTAAAGTACAGCTTTCACAAGGCCAACACTGCTGTTTATTCTCTCTTGCCATACTATCTCAGTTAGGAATTAATCATGCTTGAGACCCTAAAATACAGAGTCAAACAAAGCCCCTTGCAATGATCCAGAGTCCTCATTACTGCCCCTCCTCAGCCATGGGCAGCTAGCCTTGCATACATCACCCCAGCAATATTTACCCAGAGCCATGAAACTGCTGGAATTGTGCTTTGCCCCTGCTAGACAAAGTACACTTTTTAATAGGCATGGGTTGAAAGCAAATTGACTTTTTAAAGGGAAACAGGCTGCTCCTCAAAAACTATTAGAGATTCTGTCATCTGGAATATGCCTATCGCGTTGACCTTATTTACAGATTTCGTGAAAAATACAGCATCATAACATTGATGTATAGACCCTCTAGCATCCAATTTCTTTAAAGGATGTCTCCATATGAAATAAGGATGCTGGTAGTGAATCCATGCATGCTGAGGCAATACTAATGAGAGGAAGCACTGTGGAATATATTGCACACGAAGGCTTTTTTTAAATGTAGTCATACACTTTGGAAATAAAGCAATTTGGCATCTTACCATGGCTACAAATGAGGTGGTGTTATGGGAGGGGGAGTCAGGCAATAAAAGTGACAGTGGTGGGGTGTTATTGACAGCTCTTTTCGTAATTACAAACTGTGTATGCATCTATCCACATTATCCAAGCTCTGGTTTTCTTTAGGAGTAAAACACAACCATGGCATGGTAACATTTCATTGAGTCTGTTGGAATAATACTTTATCATAAGCAATTAAAACATCTCTTTTATTATTTTTATGCTTTTTATTGTTACAATCATGCTCAGGAACATAATTTAAATGCTCCAAGGACCATACCAGACAAGTAGGTAAAATAGACACAAATCAGGTGTTTTACAGTCCAGATTTACAGTGAAGAGGTCAGGATTCCTCAGGGATTCAGAGTGAAGGCTGAGGAAGACTCCGGAGAGCTGAAAACCACGCAAGTGATAATGTGTTCCTTTGTCTAGAACTGCGAATGGCAACTGCTCCGGGGAGCCTGTTAGAGAGAACAGACTTGAAACAAACAGGCTTGGGATTCCTGGGCGTCTTGCTGATAAGGGCTGGTAAATTGAGAAGCTGTAGTCCAAGAGATCGGCCAAACAGCCGTCTACTGGTGCTTGGGCTAATGTGAAGGACTTTGGGGAAGGGAGTGTCCAGTTCGGGGGGTGCTGTCAGACTTGTGACTTCTCCAGTTGTTTTTAGTGTCTCCATCTTCTCTCTTATTTAAACAAACTTAACAAGAAAGCCTGGAAGTGTTTATTCTGCTAATCTTTCCTGTAATTCCAGGGAATTCTTTACTTGTCTGGAATGCTTTAATACTATCCATGATTTTTGGGTCACAATACAATGATAGTCTCTGTAAAATGATTGTATTTATGAAAGTGAAGGTATGGTCATTTTTACCATTTATATATGTCATTAACAAAATGACAGCAAAATACTGAAGATATTATCGAATTAGCTTTCAGAATATTATCAGTCTATTTTCTCTTTTAAGCTGAAAGGTAAGTGCTTTTTTATTTGAATTGGAATCAGTCTGTGAAAGCCATGCTACACCCTGCAAAGAAAACAATTTATCAGTTTGACATAAGTCATCATCATTCAGCATTCAGATGTACAAGCATCCCATATACAAATGCATTCTGAAGTACTTTCTAATACAATACAATACAATAAAGTAAAATAAAATAAAATAAAAATAAAATAAAATAGTGTTTCTGTGATACAAAATTGTCTTTTGCCTGAAGGCTAAAGTTATCAGGAGCGGAGATCTTTAGGCTGAAACAAGGCTGTCTGTTTGGTTTTCATAGCTTGGCCAGCAGTGCATTTTGAGTCTGGTTTATAGAAATTTATAGCAAGTGTTGCACACACTTTTAGCCTGCATTTTTTGTGTGATCAATAGATCAGAATTGAATGATATCAGTACCTTAGAGTCAGCAATTCAATTTAATAGACAACTTATGAAATTATGCAGAACCTCATAGGTTTTTAAAACATGTTAAAACTCAATTTCATGTTTGGCAAACAGTCAGCGTCGCTCTGTCGATGCCGAGTGAGCACTGAGGTCATACAACAGCAGATTCTGCTCTCGGGTGCTCATGTAATGAACAAATAACACCATTAAAATCAGTGGGGTGACTGACTTTACAGTGGTGCATACTGGGGCACGATGTGACTTTTATGGGAAGAGTCTCTTCCTGCTGGATCTGAACAGTGAGGAGCCAAATGGAGACTACTGACATAAATGGAGTTTGGATTGTCACTGACGGGTGGGGGCCTTGGCTGACAAACCCCAGCATGTCTACAGGTCAACACACATTTATTGATTATCCATACTGACATATTGAGTTAGTTCAGAAGTAATCATTCTTCCAATAAATGATACAATTAAGTTCTATGCAGCATTGCTTACTGGAAATTTGACCCCTGACTCTCATATGTCTCCTCAAATTGTGTCCAACGATGCAAATGCTCATATATCAGGGTGCTCTGTGCAGCACAAATATGCTCTTTTGAGTGAAAGAAACAAGTCCTGGGACAAATCTCCATTTTCTGTAAGCGTTGTGCTGCCATGTAATGGTTGGTATACATTCAGCAGGTAAAATTAGCTCCTTTTCCAATCATGAAAATTCGTTTCTGCCCTTAATAACTTGGGTTCTTTTCTACACACATCAGTAAAGCCAGCTCCTTAGGTGGTCATGTGCGTACCTGAGTTAAAAGGAGTGTTGTTTTTCTGAGATAAGTAACCTTTGGATGTGTCTGCCTGACACTCTCAACTTGTGCCACCAGAGAAGTTCCTACATTTGAAAGGCTTGAAGATTTCCAGCTCTTTGTTTTCACCTGGAAGAATTTTAAAAATTAGTGGATGGAAACTTCAAGGCTGTAGCTGACGAGTGTCCTTTCTTTGAAAATAAATTAGTTTAACTTATGGCTTATGGCAATTACAGCACATCATAAGAAATGATATTTGTGGGACCTCATCTATCTCAATCAGTTGTGACAGAAGGCACTTTGTTGGGATGGTTGACCAGGACTTCAGAACAACTCATTTCACCTTCAGTTGCTTAAAGGGGAAAACTAAGGAAGTTCCACAAGTTTCTGGTTTAGTTTTTGCCAAGGCTGAAAACTAAGTTATCATTATTAATGCTACTATTAGAGCATTTTTATAGATGTTTGTTTTATGTCATCAAGGGCCTGCTACCACTTCAGGCAAGGTGATCCTGGTGCTGAGGGTGATTCCCATGGTGGCAGTGCCCTCACTGACCCTGGCAAAGTCCTTCAGGGTCTGGCCATGGTGTCAGAGACAGGAGCTGGTGACAGGGTCTGTCAACAGCCCCAGACAAGGCAAGGGATGAGCCAGGTCCAGGGTCCTTGCAGGGAGCCCAGTCAGGGCTAAAGGAGACAGGGCCAGGGGTGGGACTGGACACAAAGCTACAGCTGGGTTCAAAATCCAGCCGGGGGATGAGGCCAAAGCCGGGATTTGAAGCCAAACTGGACCACACATCTGCTGTGTGGATGCAGCCAGCACACTGCCCTCCACGTGGGTCCCAGGTCCATCCAGGAGACAAGCCTGGAGGCAAACATGCCTACAGAACAGCTCAGGCAAGGACTGAAAGCCTGGAATTGAACGAGCCCTGGACCCAGGGGCAGGGGAGTGGGTCCCAGGTGGGAGGAACTGCGCCATTAAGAGCTATTAGCGCTCAAACTGCAGCATTTTAGAAAAGAGAGTCCTTTCACTGAAGATCTTTCAGTGGAGAATACACAATACACAGAGCTAAAAAAAGAAAAGAAATTGTGCAACTCAATTTCTCAATGTGTCTTGGTACCAGGTTATTTCCGTCTTTGCAGAAGCAAAATAATAATCTAACTAATATTTTAAATGTTTTTCATAGAAGGAATCACAATGTAACAGGAGTTGAGAGAATAACTGGGAAGTCTGTTTTAAAATTTTGTACCTTTAGTATGTGATCACTACCAAAGCTCTGAAAATAGATGACCGAATTTGAAGCTACTCTACAGTAACTTTTGACTATTGTCTTTTAACTTGTGTGTTATTGGGCCATTAGATGCATTTGACCCAATGTGTTTGTCTAAAAGGCAGTGGAGAGGAAGAAGCAGGAGAAAAGAAATTATTTCTGAGAGGTGCCTTATCTCGATCCCACACTTGAGAGCTGTAGAGGGACAATGGTTGAGCCATTGGTTTTGAGAACTTTGTCTTAATCTCCTGCTGAGTTTACAGTAATGATTTTATCTAGGAAGGGCAAACCCTGGGAGTACAGAGGAATAACCCCCTTGTGACTGGGTGTTTAAATGGGGTTATTCCTCAGTAGAGAGGTCACTGAGTTTTTGGGGGAGACAGGCTGGGGTGTGCAATGTTTGAAAGAGCAAGGTCTGCCCATCCCAAGGGTGACAGAGTGAGCCTTTGACAAAGATAAACCAGAAATGTCTCCAGCTCTTCACAGTGTCATTTTTAAATGACTGATTCGATCCTACAGTTAAATAATGAATGTTTTTTACTTTTGGGAGCTGTTTTGTCAGTACTTGATGCCTGTCAGTATGTCTAAAATGAGACTAAACAGGCTGTTAACACCTGACCCAGTGCATATGTCTTGATTCCTGTTAAACTGAATGTGTCTGACTAAAGGATTCAAAATATTAATTTTGTGTTTATTTTTGTTTGAAAACCAGGGCTGGGTAAAGACACATGGTGGCTATGAACAATGAACTTTAGCAGTAATGGGGAAATTACAAGTGTCTTGTGCCTCACAGATGGTCTTCCAAGGATATCCTTCCATATAAACTTACTTCTGTTCTTGTTTGTTGCACTCCAAATTGAATGGTATAATGCATCCTCCAATACATACTTTCTAATTTTTGTATTGCAGACATCTGAAGTGAGAAGAATCTCAAGGAAGTTTTTAATACTTAACACTTTTTACTGCTTGTGGGATCCCTTTAATTTATGAATTACTATGACAAACTATGTAAAGCTGCAAAATTGAATGAAACAAATGTAACTGTTTACTTGGTAATTGTTTACCATATAATTTCCATACCACTCTGTGGTGCTACATTGCAATTAACTGATCAATGGTGATTATGACTGCCACATTATATCAGTGGCCTGCAGATAACCTGTTACCAAAAGCAATGAGCTAAACTGCACTGGAAATGCTGAAGGTACTGACCCATGCCTGGCTACATGCTCAATTCTGTCTATAAATGTACAAAGATAACAGTGCTGTGTCACTTATCAGAAGTGCAGTGTGAGGCCCATACAATGTATGTCATAGATGGATCAGTTCAAAAGAGAATCAGACTGTTTATATTCTCTGGAAATTCAGCTTTGTAACTCACTAGGAAAAGGAGTCCTTGTTTCACAAGTTATTCACTGAGAAACAAAAAACCAGCGAGTTTATTTGTCATAAAGGAGTGGAATATAGGAGTCAAGGGCCTCTTGTTCTTCTTGTAGAGAATCCTCTTCTACCTGGCTCTAGACCATGGGAAGCACTGATACTCCAGCTCTCCTATCCAGGAGAGATGGAAGAGGGTGGCAGAAGGTATTACAGCTTTGTATTTGTGCAGTCAGGGAACAGTACAGTGTAAAAGTGGATTTTCTCATTCAGTATCCTGCTGGTTCTTGGATTCAATCTTCACCCATTTATTACCAGTTTCAACAGATCTTCCAGTGGAAATGTGGTGGGTATGGTGATGAAACCTCAGTGGACTTTGCCCAAGACTTCCTATGAATCAAAACTCAGGAAAAGATTCCTCCTAGAAGGAAGGACAAAGATGGTAGAGTGCCAGCCAAATGAATTGTAACATGAGATGTTATACTCGGAGTTTTGCTATTAAACTTTCGTTGGAGTAGGACCAGGAGCCTTTTTAAGAAATCTGTTACTTTGTAGAATGGGGAGGCCAATGAAATATTTCTCCTGGCTAAAAACTGACTGGATATTTGGAATGAAGAGAATGGTAGCTTAGAAGGAGAAATTCCCTGGCTTTCAAACTATACATCAGTGACTTACTTGCGCTTTCTTCTTGTTGTTTGCTCAACTGGTATTTTCAAATGTCTCTCTTTGTCGATTTTTGGCATTGAACTATGAGTAGGGGCGTGACAATAGAAAGTGAAAAGGCACATTCCCAAGTTTTTGGGTACATTATTCCATGAATCCATTTGTCGTTGCACATGACCAATTGACCTTTGAAACTGTGTCAGAAATAACTCCGCATCTTGATGGATGACACTGACCTTAATAACAATAACAAAAAGCGAGTAAAAAATGCGCTCCCTTTTCTCTGTAATCACCATGGACTGCTGGCTGTCAGGCTCAGACTTTCCTTATTGTTCTTCTCATTTACAAGCCAGACAGCATTACAATGATTTTTACTTACTGGCTACTGCAAGAGCTAATGTGGGGCTGCGTAGAGCAAGTGCAGCAGCCAGAGCTCCGTGGTATGGACAGAGAGGGAAAGGAGCGGGAACCGACTTCAAATACATGGCAGAGGCTTTGAGGTAGGGGTGTCACAGTCTGTTGGGGTGCACTGAGACTCACTGGTGTTTTCCCAGCTTATTTCTCCTGTAAAGAAAAGGCTTTCAAACGCTGCAGTGATAAACATGGCGTTTGCACCTAGCAGCATGCACAGATGAAGACGTTTCTGACTCCTGATAACACGCAATGTGTGCGTTATTGTGTGCGCATTCCGTTAGGAAACAGACGTGGATTAGATTCTTGCGGACAGATTACGGAATGTTTCCTTTGTATTCATGGCTGAAACGGACTAATAGGATTTACCTGATTCAGAGATCAGATCAGGCCTTGTTTAAAGGAACAGGTAAACCAAGAATGGGAACAGCAACTTTCTGTATCAATACAAGTAGGGAAAAATAAAGAAATAGAATGGTTGCGACTTCTATAATACTTTTATCCTGGTGTGGCATGATACAACCTACTTATTATCATTTTAAAAAAAAGATCTTTTATGCAACCATTCAGTTGAAAATGTCATAATTTTAAAATGTTGATAAAAAAAGAGGTAGGAAATAATACAATGTGTGGAATTAATGGGAAAAGTGCTATATTGATCGGATACATCTTTTGTCCCTCTAAGTTTAGAAAACAGAGAGTGTTCACAGTACACAATTTACTAAACTTGTTTAAAGAAGTGAGTCCAGTATGATGAGCCTTTACCCTCATGCTTTAACAAAGGCTCTGTGAATCTATTCGATCGGGTACTTTTCCAGATTTCATGCCCATTAAAGCATCAATTATGCCTGACATTTCTATCAGTCTCCTATTAAGTTTGCACTTACTAAATTTCCAGAAATCCTGAGTAAATTAATCCAGGCATTAATCGGACTGCAGAGGGAATAACTTTAAAAAGGAGGAAAAAGAGACTGGTATAATTTATGATAATAGATTTTCAAGTAAATTGCTTCCTTGAGTTAATAACTTGTTCTCTTGTGACTACACACTTGATATGACACTAGAAGCAGTTCTTTTTTTGACTAGATCAATTAGTTACTGTTTGCACAGCACTTTGAAGGTGTAAAGCACCATGTAAATGCAGGCTTGTTGTTATTATTGCTGCTTCAGTCAATGATCTACCAGGATCATATTCCTCTTTGCAAGCATATTTAGCAGCTGTCCAGTTGCCTTTACTCATCCCATCAAAGTGGTTGTCTTTTCTTTCTCTTCCATATTTTTAGAGAATCCTCAGTTGTGTCGATGGGTTTTCAATTGGTAGGTTTCTTTCTTATAATACTCCATAGCCACCTCATTGTTCTGAAAAGACCCAGGAGGGAGACAGGCCAAAGTTATTATTACCTATTATTACTTATTATTGCCTCAATTAATGGGTTTAAAAGCCCCCCAGACCTGGAATCAATAAAATCCGAAATGGAATAAATTACTTGTATTTACTCTGTTTAGTTTCCTCCCCCTACATGACTGACTCACAGGGATAGGGTTACATCTCTGTGAATTTCAAAGCCATTAGACTTTTGAAATTATAAGGATTAACTGAATTGAAATAAATACTGTTTTCAAAGGGGCTTGTTTTGGGGCTGCACAGCAGGGGACATTCTGCATTGTGTGCTGAAGTCAAGTTAGATATGGAGACACACAATGGGTAAGTCGTTAAGATTCAGTTGAATTTAGGGCCTTGAAATACTCAAAGCTGGTGGGATCCTGGCTCTTTGCAAGGAAGCTCTCGGGTACTTATCCAGTCATTCCTAACAAAGAGGTGGAGTCGCTGAATGCAACGCTTATTTCCCTCTCCTACTTTTTTATTTAACCTTACAAATATTCGAGCCTCTTGCCGAGCTTTTATATGGCACAGGACTCTGTACATCACATCCTAATTGTTCTTTCAGAACAAAATGAAAGCTAAGCAAAAAAATGGGAAAGTGAGGATAGGGACACTGCAGACATAGACATCTAAGAAATTGTGATTAATACCACTCACCGGTTTTATAACGCTTTTGTCTAGTGGCACTGGCCTGGAACAAACAATAACAAACCAACCATAATGTAACATCCCCTGAGAGCCATTTGGATCATGCAGGAGCTGGAGAGCCGACAGCATGAGCTAGTGAAAATTGCTCTAATTACTTGTTAAGATACACTCTGAAAGCTGGCGGAGGAAGCTGAGCTGAGCACCACAAATGGTGCAGCAGTGCCACCACCTGAAAGAAAGGGAGACTCTAAAGGGGGAGGAGAAAGCAGTGAGGACAATTAAATGAAGTCATGGTAAAGGTCTCATTTTGAAACCTAACTGAAATCCTGTGCAGCCATTCCCAGTGAGGCTGGCCTTTGACCTCGCACCCAGAGATCAGTTTGTTTTCATCTCTAGCACTAAATCCAGGATGTGCTGGGTATGGAACGTGTGTGAAACCTGAGCAGGAGAGAAAGGAAACTAGGACAGGAAAGGGTTCTCTCCTTGCATGTGATATAGGAAGGTGCCGTGTAGGATCTCTTGTTCCCTGAGCTCCTCTTGGGGAATGATGTTCCTTCTGCATGCCTCCTGCTTTCCTTTCCTGCATTTCCTTTTATCTTTGCACAGGATTCCACAGATATTGGAAGGTGAAAGGAGAAGTAAGAAAGAACCACAGCTTTTACACTCTCCATATCTTTACATCCATATCATATTCGATGACTGGGTGACAAGATAGTAAGAAGTGTGATCACCAAGGAAATCTATTTACTAAGGGATAGCAGTGAGCAACCTTGCCTTCAGGCTCTTATCTAGTGAAAGGGACACAGTTCTGGTGTCCCAGAGCCTGTGGCACACCTGATGGGGCACCTTCACAGCCTGACATGCACCAGGGCCAAATCATTGGGAAAAAAGAATAATTGAACTTCTTTCTGAAGGCAACTTGTCTCTCTGCTATATGCCAGGGGCTGTTATGACTTTACGTTAAATTAAATGTCCAAAGCTCAAATGTTTCTATAAGAAACCCCAATACTTACTGAGGAATCCCAGATGTTATGATTAGGACAAGACAGAACATCACAGAAAGAGGTAAAAGCTCTCTATATAAATTTGTCATTTTAAAGCTTTAAAGGATTTAAGATTGCCATCCTTGGCTGATTTGGTAGGATTGTCATCTGTGGGTGATTTTGTAGGGTTGTCATCCTTGGCTGATTTGAAAGGCCCACATATTGTGGCTTCTGAAGAAAAAGTAGAACTGAAATGCGCTGTTGAAATAATTAAAAATTTTATAAATATTTTCTACATGTGAAATGGTTTTGCATTCAGAATTTCAGGCTCAGTGGCCACGTCTAGTCCTCTTCAACACTGGTGTCTATGAGTTGGAATCATTAACTCTTAGCAATCAAGGCTCTGTTGCCATTAGGAACATTGCATTCAATTTAATATTGGTTATGTGGATTTGAGTTTTTGGCAATATTTCATTTGCTATTCAATATTCATGCAAACCTCCCCAAGCACTAACACATTATCAAAAGCAACTTTCTGATGATCAACCAGTCTTTGCTGTCTTAGTTATGTCAGGTTTCCACTGTCGATTTTAAACATGGATTTCTAATAAACACTATTCCTAAAAAGTAAACTAAAGAAAAAGTTTCCCAGTGGGGAAATAGTTGCTAAAGTATTTCTATCCATTTACTGGCAGCAGGAATGATGAAAAAGACAAACAGGTGCACAACAGAGAGCTAAAATATTCTGTGAGCCTGTAAAAACAAACTCTCCCTCCTTCTTTTCTGCTGAGGTGAGTTAAGAGGGAGCCTTCCTGTTTGTTTTTTCCCAAACAAGGAGGAAGCACTGAGCTTTATTTTCCTATATCTTGTTTAGCCACCTTGATTAGAGTCTACATTCAGGTTCCTTAATGGACAGCATATTATATAGGTTGTTTGAGGTTAAGTAACAATGGGGAGCATGGCTAGCACAGTTTCCCATGTCTCTAAATATAAACACAATAAGAATCCTGTTAAGACAATGAAGCAAGATAGAAACAGGCTTGCTGCTCGAATGTGTAGGTTCTTTTTCTTGTTTTCTGGCCATTATGTAAACTGACATTCTGTTTTTCCCATTTGAGAGCAGACCTCTGCCTTATCATCATCACTGCAGATGTGCCCAGGGAGTGTTTACCAATAAGGAAAAGAGACATTGCCGTTGTCTGGGTTGTTATTTCCTACAACAAAGAATAGGGGAGCTGGGATGAAGGAGGAGGACGGAAGGCAGCCGGTGTTGAAACGCTACAGGCGACGATGTAAGCAGAGCCCCTGGTGTGTGGTTAGAGCAGAGCTGCCGCGTAGCTCCCACCTTCCCTCAGCAGTGCGGGTGTGTGCGAGAAGTGCTGAGTGCTGCCATACTGCTGTGTCTGCACCCATACCCACAGGCACAACCGGGCAGCATCTTTGGACCAAAACTCTGCCAGCTTTTCTCCCCCTCCAGTGATCAAACACCAGATCAAACCCTCCCGTGCAAGTTTGTGACACCCGGCTCAGGTCTCAGGCCACACAAGCCATCTCTGTGTCAGCTTGGTTTTATTCTAGTGCGGGCCGTTTACACGAAAATTAGCTGAATTATTAATTAATGTAACCTTAATGCAAAAGCTCCTGCATCACTAAGGCCAACAAATATTTTCCACAGATGGAGGAGGGGTTAGTTCCACTAGAAAACTGAATTCTCTGCAAAAACAGACAATACTTGCTTTGGAGCAAAATCAAATTAAAGTATAAACAGAGGCAGAATATAACAGTTTGTGGGCTGGAAGAATGTTTGTGCAGTAATAAGAATATTTTAACTGTTAAATATTCATGAATATATCAGAATTTAATAAAGACAAGAAAGTTACGAAATTCAGCTGAGCTCTGGATCAGAGCTTTTCTCCTTGCTCAGACACAAGATCACCTTCTGCCTAAAGTGGCTGTGACTGCTAAAAAGCAATTTCTGAGAGTCATGAAGTATTCGGGCTTGGGATTTTAGATTGCTTCTTTGTCTGAATAAAAGCAAGTTAAATGTCTTTAGAAAGTGTCCATGAACTCCACCAGCCACTAAAACCTTCCTTCTAACCACACAGCTGTCACTGCACTCATGGCTCTGTAGTCTCCACAAAATAAAAATTATAGTTTTCCCTAATTAATTATTAGGAGAAGGCTTTAACGGATACTTGATGAAGATCTTGGGGCATAAACAGTTAAAAAGTGTAAAGACGTGAGAAGTGGTTTTGTCAGTAGTACAGCCTTATGCTGTTTGTTTCTCAGTGACACAAAAGGTTCTTTAAATTTTTGCAGTGGGAATAATAAGCACAGAGTTCAGGTCTCACTTACGTGACTAAGAGAAATAAAAACCAGAGGTAAAAGTGAAAACCTGACCCTGTTAACAAGTAAATGCAGAGTGTCAGGGCTTGAAGTCATTCTGACTTCTCCAAGCTGTAAATATTAAAAACCCAGCAGTGTCTATATTGGAGTGAAAAAGCCTCAGATTCTGTGTTCAGTAAAAACAGCTTCATTGTCTCTGCCGTAGCTATGAAGACACACTCAGCTGCAGAGCAGGGCAGGTATAACCAAGAGCAGAATTTGTGTTTTTTGGGTTGTTTATGCAGATTCAGCCTCCAAGACAAAATGTCACCATCTGTGAGCGAGGGCCTTGGCAGCTGTATTCCAGGTGGCCATTTCACCTGGATTCATATAACTTCACCCTCTGCACTGATCCCTTTGTGACAGTTTGGAGATGCCATAGATATGGAAAGCAAGGGCACAAGGTTACTTCTTCTGCACTGGAGACACACACATAATATATTTTGACCTCCTGGGATTTTGGTGGAGTAGTTCATTATAGTGCAGTGGAACTTATTCAAGACTCCAAGCCTTTTCTGCCAGGTATTTGTCTCTATAATTATGTTTAGGCCTTTTTTTTTTTTTTGGTCAGAAGTACTTATTTCTAGAAAACTATAGGGTTAATGAGCCTGGAAGTTTAAAAGAAGCCTTTATGTAATTGTTATGGCACATTTTATATGCATTGCAACATCATATTCCTATAGAGAAGAAAATCTATATTTCTCCATCATACTTTAAAGACTAATTCCCTAGAGTAATCTCCATTCTTTACTAGTTTATTCTAAATAAAATTGATTTTTTCCTGGGAGATTAAAACCCGCCTTGAAGATTGTGAATGGTTTTGTTGTGTGGGACTTTATTAATAGACTCCCTGCAGCTTAATTTTGTTTATACAACTTGAGCACAATAAAAAGAGTTGACAGTTTTGTCAGTTGTGTTTGCTTTAAAAAAACCCAAAAAAAAAACCAGTAAAAAAAAGGAAACACAGAGCCCTCCTTCCCCTGATGTAGCAAGCGACAGAGCAGTAAACAAACTTCAACGGAGCGTTTAGGAAGATGTGAGTCATTGCTCAGGCTAGAGCGGGCTGTTGGGTTTATCTGTGAAACGAAATGTTCCGTGAGGCGGGGAGGAGCCGTCGGTGCGCGCTCTGTCGGGCGGGGCTGGCGCTTTATCGCGATCCGTGCTGGAGGAGCCTGCGGGCAGCGATGGATCCGCGGCCCGGCCCGGCCGGCGCAGGGCCACAGGGAGCGCTGGAAGTGCCCGTGGGCAGCGGCTTCCTGCAGAGAGACACCCAAACTGCGCCTTCAGCCTGGCCGTGGGGAAGGAAGGAAGGAAGGCAGGCAGGCAGGCAGGCAGGCAGGCAGGCAGGCAGGCAGGCAGGCAGGCAGGCAGGCAGGCAGGCAGGCAGGCAGGCAGGCAGGCAGGCAGGCAGGCAGGCAGGCAGGCAGGCAGGCAGGCAGGCAGGCAGGCAGGCAGGCAGGCAGGCAGGCAGGCAGGCAGGCAGGCAGGCAGGCAGGCAGGCAGGCAGGCAGGCAGGCAGGCAGGCAGGCAGGCAGGCAGGCAGGCAGGCAGGCAGGCAGGCAGGCAGGCAGGCAGGCAGGCAGGCAGGCAGGCAGGCAGGCAGGCAGGCAGGCAGGCAGGCAGGCAGGCAGGCAGGCAGGCAGGCAGGCAGGCAGGCAGGCAGGCAGGCAGGCAGGCAGGCAGGCAGGCAGGCAGGCAGGCAGGCAGGCAGGCAGGCAGGCAGGCAGGCAGGCAGGCAGGCAGGCAGGCAGGCAGGCAGGCAGGCAGGCAGGCAGGCAGGCAGGCAGGCAGGCAGGCAGGCAGGCAGGCAGGCAGGCAGGCAGGCAGGCAGGCAGGCAGGCAGGCAGGCAGGCAGGCAGGCAGGCAGGCAGGCAGGCAGGCAGGCAGGCAGGCAGGCAGGCAGGCAGGCAGGCAGGCAGGCAGGCAGGCAGGCAGGCAGGCAGGCAGGCAGGCAGGCAGGCAGGCAGGCAGGCAGGCAGGCAGGCAGGCAGGCAGGCAGGAAGGAAGGAAGGAAGGAAGAAAGGAAGAAAGAACAGAGCGCGCACCGCGTTAATTATCGCGTTTTGCACTGGCAGGAGTTGCCCCGCGGAGGTTCTGCCAGCAGGGCGCTCCTGCCTTTGAAAGGCACGGTGAACTCCGCGCTACCGCCTCACAAATGCGGCGTTGAACTGGTAGATAGCAGTGCGAATTTACAGTTCCTGGGCAATTGTATTCGAAATAGGAGAAAGGAGCGGAGATCGGGGGTGTTAATGCGGAGACATTGCATTCTGAACGTGGTTATCTTCACGGAACTGAGGATCACTTTGCAGGTCATCGGAGAAGCTTCTCAAGGTGCTACAGTCAGACGCCTTCCTAATCTGCCTTGCTTTGGGAGCTGAATGAACCGTGGCCATCCCCCTTGGCAGAGCACCAGAGTTTCTACTACTATAAAAGCAGGCCGAAAGCAAACTTTTTGTTCAAGACAATTTGACAAAAGTGGCTTTTTTTGAGCTTGCCTAAATTTCCAGCATCTTACTTTTGGTATGGATCGAGCTACCACAACTGTGTTCTGCCCCCCGAATTCTGTCACCAAAACCATTGATCTTAAAATTCCAATATTATGTTATTTAGCAACTTGCATTCATTTAAGTTTTACTCCAGACCTATTCTCCATATCTACTTTCTGGCGAATTGCTTCAAATTAAATCTCTCCCAGCAAACCGCTACCTTAGAATGGATAAGGATCGTGCAAACGTTTTTCTACAAAAAACCACAACCAAAACATCTTTGTTAGGTCTTTCCTATGATCTTTCTTGTGTTCTCAATAGTAAACACGTGTATATTCCTACTGATTTGCGTTCAAACGTCTTGAATTTCATCAAATAATGCCCTGAAACTAATGGTGGTCTTTTAATCGTGGCAAACCAGAAGTGACTTCAGAGATATCAAAGCATGATGTGCATCCAAGTAGCCCAAATCATGACAAATAATGATCTTGTGACACAAGCACCTTGAAGGATTCAGCCCGACATATATATTAAGTGCTAGAAAGTTTGTATCTAAGTTCTGCTGTGGTCCTGCCCATCGCCCTTAAGCATTTTTTAAACTGAGAAATTTTGGTCTTTTGAATAAAATTGCGGAAATACAACTTACAAGGTGCCACCTATTCATTTGTAAAAGAGTTAAATTTCACTTTCTTTATAAAAACTCAGGAAGGAGATCCCTACATCACGTAGGTAAAAGCACATTTAGAACACATAGGAACAGGTACAAATGGGTATATCAGGAGTGGGTTACTTAAAATTAAACCTTTGCCAGAGAAATGAAAAAAAGAAATAAAATCACAATTTGTGTTTGGCTGACCAGCAGACTGGGGGTGCAAACCAGGTCAAGGAATCCCAGGCAAGGCAGAGGCTGAGAAATATGAAACTAGAGAAAGGAAACGAGCTGAATACCAGCGTTTCTGAACATCCTGGAGGTCCCTGTGTTGGAAAAAGTGAGCTCTCCTATCTTCCCTAAGTCAGAACTTAAAAAGTTTTGAACTTTCGTCATCTTTTATGCTTTTCTGTTGATATGGGAATTATCTTCAAAGCAGTTACGTAATGTTTTCTGTCCACATAAAAAAACCCCCAACAACTTAAAAGGAATACTAAATACAACTGAAAGCAATATAAATCTACTCAATGGTGAGTAAAAATATTGTCCTTTTATCTGTGAGTAGATCATTGATTCTGACACAACCACATCATAGAGTGGGGGGAGGAGAAACTCCAGAAGAATAGATCATCTCAGAGAGGATAAACAAAAGAAAACTATTTTTACCCCCAGTGATTGTATTTAACTTTTTATGGTCTTTCAGAGTATGTTTATATAAGTCAGGATTTCTGTTGAGTTAATCATAATCCAAGGTTTTTACTGTTATAAATTATTTGTGGTATATGTTCTTAAGATTTCTTTTTTCACGCTCTGAAAATGCATTGAACTAACAATGAATGGGGACTCCGGGCCCATAAATAGAAATAGCCAGAAAAACTTAGCTCCCAATCTGTTTTTGGGAGAATTTGCTCAGTTTCATGGAGTGATTTGATCCAGGTGCTGTGTACAGTGTCCTGGATCTCCTTCCAGTGACACTGGAGCTCATTATGGGCAGAGGGATTAATTTGTGTGAGAAAAAGGAGAAAGTTGATGCTGCAGGCTTCTGCTTTAGCTGAGAGCAAGAAGAGATGAACAGATAGACTTCTGTTCTCATGATAGCTTCAGTCTCATCTAGTCTGATTGTTGTAATTTAGGATGTACATGCTAATGTAGAATAAAAACACATTCCAGTTTCTGGTTACCGCCTACACTTGGTGTCTTTTGATGAAACACTGAAATGTTTTGTGAGCGATACTCCTGCTGCTATGATCTCCCACTCCTATTAGGCTATTAAACAGAACTGAACCCATTTGCTGGTCTTCTAAGAAAGGTAATATTTTGTGTAACCAGAAATATCACGAAGGAATCCAGTAGTGGTGGATGTTTCTGTATAGACAGAGAAGAACAATGGAATATTAGAAATATACCATATATACCATGGAAGAACAATGTCACATTAGAAAATAAAAACCCACAGAAAAGAACAAAAGCCACATAAATTTATGTTTGGTATTTTTTAAGAAAACAAATATATTCTTCTTGTGTATTGCATTAAATTAAATGTAACACCAATGGTGTTAGACTGAAGTAAAAAATGTTATAATGAGAGAAAATCTAATCAGATATTTTAAAGCAAGAATAATATTTAGATGCAAAACCCCATAAGAGCCTTAGTGATATTATGCAACTTATTTGTGGTGCGTTTTTCTGAAATATAATCAATGTTGTTTGAACCTGACCTTTTTCTTGGAAAATTATTTTCAGTAATAAGGAACAGAGGTGGAAAGCAGCGTTAACGTTAGTCAGCTGTGAATCTCATTAACTTAAATAATGCTGCTCTCAAAACTCATCCAACAGCAACAGCTCAGTTCAACAATTTCCTTTTCAGTCCAGTTCATTGCTATCAGCCTTTTACCCAGTTTCCCCATCACCTCATAGTGCCCATGAGTTGTGCTGCTCATTTCCCTTGCAGCACTGTTTGAAGGCTGTTACTGGAGTCCATACCCTGTTCACAGAATCTAAAATAAGTTGGACTGAATGTGGTAAAAGAGGTTAATTATCACTGCTACCAAACCCCTTGTGTACATGTGAGCCTGATGATATGGGGCACTGGAGGTCTTTGAGAAATCCTAAACTGCTCCAGTTTGTGTCCACCATCAGTCTGCAGGAGACAATCACCTATATATATATATAATTAAATAATCTATGTATATAATATATAATTAAATGTTAATTTCTTACACATGGCTTGATCCTTAAGATTATTATGAAGGAACTTCTTCAGCTGCTGAGAAAGCACTTTAAATGCAAGTGTATATTTGATATATATATGTGCTTCTTAAGTTTTTGTGAAAGGTCGTTTTTTTATCTTATGAAATATGCTTTGGGAATATACATCTACGAGACAACCAAATGAAAACAAATACTTGCTATGTCCTATTCTTAGTAAAAGGTGGATAAAGAATAATTCAAGTTACTGGTGAATGAATTTCATCTTTACTTGACCTTTGTAAAGCAATAGAATAATAATCACAGGTCTCACTCCATTATTCCATTGTTTTTAGTCTCCTAGTGCTGTTCATACACACAAGCATTGTGCTTAGAGATGCATTATCATTTCCAAATAACTGCTTCAGGCAAACGGTTGATGGGGTGCTGCCATCTCTTGGTTATGCAAATTATATGTTGCAAGGTATTGGGCACTTTTCTGAGATGGAAATGCCCTCCCTGAATAGCTTTGTTATGTGAAGGGTGGTGCTCAGCTCTAATATTCAATGTATTTACAGACATTTCCCATTTAATGTGCCCAGCAAGGGTACTAGTAATTTTTGAGAGGCTCTGAGTTTGTCCTTCCTGTTAAAGATGGGGAGGTTGGCTGCTGTTGTGAAAGTTTATCTTTAAGTTGGCAAAAGCATTAAAATGCTGTTCAGACACCTAAGCACATGGACCCCTGTTCTGTAGCTGGTGATGTCGAGGAGAGACCATGCATATGTAGCACTAATGCTTATTGTTACATGTGTTTCTGTAATTAATAGGTGATAATGACAAATTGTCCTTCGTGAGAGTCGATTATCCACGACCCTACAATAAAACAGAAAGTAGAAAAGAACAGGCAGGTGATGGGACCAGACCCCTTGCAAGTGTGGGCACAGGATGGTACCAGAGGCTCCAGGGTCATCAGATGAAAGAAACTTAACAGCCACCTGAAATGTTAAAGTACCTTTTCTATAATGCTGAAAAGAATGTGGATTTAATCAGAACCTCAGGCACATTTGCCCTTGTGGAGCTGGGGGTACTCGAGTCAACCCACTCAGGGTATTCCACGTGCAGTTACTCACCCAGGGGCACCCATTGCCCACTCCAAGTCCTTACAAAGCTGCCACACTCCTCCTCACAGTCCATTTGCCGTGGCAGTTTCCTTGGGAGAGCAGGATGACAGATAAACATAAGACACTGTGCTGATTAAATGGCACACGCTGAGCTCCAGCAGCCCGAACCCGAAGGAGGGAAGCTGTGCATCCCCTTTGTATGCCAGTTCCTACATTGTATTATGCATTCCCCTCCTGGTTATTACCTTCTATAATGCAACTTTAAATTGGTTATTTATCCATGCATAAACATGTAGAAAATTCCACTTACTGGCAGCACTATTTATTCAGTTGGTGACAGGCATCTTTAAATACTCGAGTGAGGCACTTCCTGGTCTGTACAGGCTCATAACACTCCACAGACATGTTGGGTAGATTTTGGTTAGTCCTTTGATAGTTTACAGATATTCTGCTTGGTCGTTAATTTTCTGCCTGCTAAGCAGTCACTCCACTGTTTCAGCTGGATTCAGACATAATAATTAGGGCTCATCCCTTTCAGGCCTCCACAGGCTTTCAGTGACAGCCTAAAAAATGTTCCTGTCTCAGCTCCACCTACTACAACTTTCTCGGTGTCATATCCAAGGCTTGCAGTGTTGACCTCTTTGGGAACAGTTCTAGTTTTGAAAAGGCGTGAAATGTCAATTTGGTTAAAGTGGTGTTGAGCAAATAGGCTGCATTTACGTGAATACTTACGAGTTAGAGACGTGACTGTCACTCTGTTTTAAAACAAATGGTTGAGAATATACTTCCAGCACCCTGTTCAGGGAATATGGTGTCTCCAATTAGCAGAGTAAGGAAATGACACGTCTGCTGTATCCTAGGGACATGATACATGCATGGGCCTGAGTAGGAAAGAAAGGAAAAATGCCTTCTTAATTAAGCTTTAGTTTACTTTTCCTAGTTCATCTTTCTTTACTCAGTTGTTTATAGAAGGTGACAGCAACAGTGGGAGATGAAATAATTAAATGAGTTTTTTTTCAATTCTAGTTCTCCGTGTGAAAAGCGGCTGCAGTCTATGAAACACCCTGATGGTTTGCATACTCTACTGCTCTTTCAATATTCTCAAGTCTCCCATGTTCCTTCTTCAGCAGAAGCACACGATAAATAGTCTTGCTAATTGGTTGATTCAGTTTCTGGTAACATCATCCTTACCGAATTTCTTCCTAAGTGAGTGGGAAAGAAATGAACACTGCAAAACTCTTTCAATTTTCTTGCTTTGTCTGGGTGAGGATCAAATATTCATGGAGAAAATGAAACACTTTTATGAGACTTAAAATTCAAAGTAAGTGGTTTTGAAACTACTGCCTAAGGACACGTTTTATAAAGCTTGGAAAAAATGGTCTGTCTATTCTTACAGCTGTAATCTGTATGTGAGAGGTGTAGTAGGGCTACATTGAAAATCCTTTTCCCTCCCTTTCCACTTCACCAACAGTGCGGCAGTTTAAAGAATAAAGTGAAGGAATAAAGAATGTGAAGGCCTTCCAAATTCACACTTGTTATTAGAAAGGTCAGGAAACCATTTCTCCATTGCTGGTCTTGTGTATATTTGCATGGGCAGCATGGACATGACATTTCAGCAGTGGTGTGAGAAAAACAAGGTGTTACCTCCATCCCCTTCCAGGACAGCCTGAATGTGCTGTTTAACTGTGGAATGCCTACATTCCAGGTTTCCTTCCAATGTGAAAATCTCCTGCTGCATTGCCGGCGGCTATGGACAATGTCACTCTTCACTGTATGTATCAGAATCTTGGATGATTTTTTTTTAGAACACTGTTTAGGTCAGAGAAGCATTTTGGAGGTAGAATAGCTATGTCTGCATTATGTGAGAATTCTGAGGCACCTACAATACTAGGACAGAAATGAGATTCCCTTCTGCAAGTAAAAATAGATAAGCTGGTGTGGCTGAACTAGAAAGGCTGCTGGAAATCAGGGGAAATAAATGTTTCATGGCCTTATTTATTATCCACTGATGTTCATGTGTTGTATATCAGTTCTGATGGATATTTACATGGCCTGTAGGACAACAATACAACCACCTGCCATGCTGATTACATGACCTCTCAGGGGATTTTTTCTGCTCACACACTCCCAAGTGAGTTGTAGTTTTCATTCCCACTCTACTCTCTTAACTGCAATTAATGCATTTGTGAAGAACACAGTTATTTCTTCTCACACTTTCCACTTGTGCATGAGGAGAGTTTTTGTGCTTCCTGGACCCACATAGGGACACCCCATGCAGTTTGGGAGATGCCTTACTTTAAAAATATATTGACTAGTTTAATCAGGGGTGGTAATAAGTTAGTGTTGTTTTCACTTCTTCAAAAAAGAAAAGCAAAGCTTTGCTTTTGATTCCTCCTCTTGTTTTTGCCAGTCACAGGTGATTAGAGGGTGCCCCATGCGGGCAGTTAAGAGCTGTTAGGTTCGGAGGACAGAAGCAGCTGCTTGGAGTGACAGCAGCAATGTGCACATTCGCACTGTTGGTGATGACAAAGGAAACGCTTCCTTCTCCAAGTCCCGAAGCTTCGGAGGGTGACAGTGAGAGAGTGAATGAGCCCACACACCTTCCGGAAGGCAGCCATCAGCAGCAGAGATGGCAGTTTGCTGGGCAATGGCCATTTCATTTTCTGTGTTTGTGCTAGTAAAGGACCCTGTCAGCACACATTCACACACACAACTCTAAGTGCAACTGTCTTTGATCGATTACACTGCAAGGAGGCTGCTTGTAATTCTTGGTTTGTTCCAGTTTATATACTAGACTGTCTCTTGGTCACCTTATTATTCTGATCCTTGGGTGAATATTTAATACATAATCACATATTTTTAGAAATTATTTTATTTCCAGGCCCCTATTTTAGAGCTAATGAATATTTATACTTTATTCAAATAAGAGATGATGTTTTCTCTTCTACATATTTGACCTTGTATAACAATACTTTCTCTGCTATAAAACTGTGATGTTTTCAATCACCTTCTTCTTCACTGATCTGGCAGCAAGTTTTACAAGCCTTTGTTTTATTTCCCACTCCTCTTAGATGCTCCTACACAAATGTATTTCAAACAATTGGCTATGAACTATCTATATTATTCTGATCCATATGTCAGTGAAATTATATCAACAATATTTACTGCACTGAAAAGCTTTGAGAGCATCCAGCAGAGCATCAGTTTGCCCGGTAATAACTCTGAAACAGAAATAGGTTACATTTTTTATAGCTTAATAAAAAAAGGTTAATATTGATTTGAAAAATTCATACACAAATTATTATTTTTTTGTTTTTGATTTTAGCAAAGAAAAGAAAGAAAGTGTGTGTATGGGTTAGTTTTAAGAAAATGTGCAAATAATAGGAATAATACTGATTAGTCAGACTGTTCTGGCAGGTAGAAATATCTAAACCTCAACATTGTTTGGTTACGTGTTTTTGTGTTGCAAAGAGATTGTTATGTTACCAGTTTTAAGTATTTCATGACACAATCAATTTATCAAGCTATCCTAGAGAAACAAACTCTAGCATAAAATTCAAGTGCTGTAGAGACAGTTATGTTTCTGCCATAGGTGAGCAACACTGTCAGGTTCAGAAAGTGAAATGGCAATCACTGGTTTTACACTGTATTTAAGAAAAGAATAGTTTTACTTGCCACGGTTGTGCTTTATTTCTACTGTCACTGTTCTTTGCAAGTTTGCTCTTGTGCTTCATCAGGAAATTGAGGTGAAAAAGCGTTTCCAGCTACATTATTCTGTGGCAGTTAAACTGTTTAAATGGTTCCATTTTTGTGCAGGTGAGTAAAGATTTCGTATCATTACACATCTGTCCTCTTGATTCTTTGGTTACGGCTCACATGGCTTAAAATTTGAGACAACAGCATTTTTGGTGGGCATTTGGAAAAGAAGTCTGTTACCTCCTACTCTTTTCAGAGAGCTACAGAAAGTTCTCTTGTTAACTTCCTGTGTAATATGAGTACAATTTGCACAAGAGAGAAGAAAACAAAAACCTGAGCTAAATAGCAAAATAGAACACAAAATCAATGAAGTTTATTAATAGCACTATTAAAAAAAACAATCACAGAAATATAAGTGCATACATGTCCGTATTCCTGGACTAGTGAAAGCATCTTTTATAGCAAAACTTACTTCCAGGCATGGTGCAGAACTTTGCCCAGGAGAAAACAGGAAAAATTGTGTTTAGAGGTCTTAAAGCAGACAAACTCTTTCTGACAGGCTGACTGGATATGCAGAGCAATCGTTTGATGAACAGAGAAACCTGCCCTGGCATGATACTGACGTGTTTTTCTTATGTAATTTGCTCCACAGGGTGTAGAATGCACACCAAAACACACACCAAACACACACCATTATAACAATTTTATTTTTTATAAAATATACACAAAAATACTCACACCATGAAGTTCTACATGAGGGCCGCAGCATCCTGCTTTTTTAAAAATAGGACACTTTTACACTACTTACACTCTTTGTGCATGAATAACAGTTCAGGCAGAATCAGTACACAAGTCCTAATGCAACTTGACACACACTTGAAATTTTAAAGCTCCTTCTCTATGATGCAAAAATTAACAAGGATTTAATCAGAAACCCCTGAGAATATGCGGCACAACCGTAAAGCTACAAATGAGAGGTATTCACTGATATATTATTGAGAAGAAAATCTGCTGGATACTTTGCAGGTATCAGGTTTTTGAATTCTTTATTTGTGAACAATTAATCAGGTAAATCTGTGCTCCCGAAGGCAGGAGTGTTCTGAAGAGCAATGAAAATACTCTCACATGAGCTTGCAGAACAAAGTTATCAAGAACTGTTAAGTGTTTTACATTTAAATATAACTTCACCAAAAAACAACTCCCCTTGTTTAGTCACTCAGACAATAGCAGAATGACTAGTAGCTATTTCAGTGAAGAGTGACTAGCACTCAGGAGGAATTTCTGTATTTGCCAGCGCTGGCGATCCTAGTTTGACTATTTCAAATGATTAGGAAGTTAAATCATGGTTTATTATTAAAAAAGAATTCAAAAGGTGAAACATTGTTAAGAAAAATCATTAATTTGGCTGCATGTAGTTTGCTGCCTGTGAGTCTTGAAGGATGTAGATTGAGGACATTGTCTCACCAGAGGAGGTGTGTTCTGTGTGTGGCAGAACTTGAGGATTTCAGTGCTGCAACGCCAACAGTGTAACTCACCTTTCCTGAGGTGAACAGACTGCACAGGGCTTTTAGACTGTAATTACTGCACAAAGTGGGAGCTTCAAATAAAGATATAATCCCTGTTGATAAAGTGATTCATAACACTGTAAGTGAGTAGATGGCAAACCTAATTAGGCTGCTTCATAATGATCACTTTCTGTATTTGCTGTTGCTTTCTGGGTCACTGTTTGGGAGACAAAAGCAGCTGTGACCACCACGTGATCCAGAACTTCCCAAGCCATGCTCTGCTCTGCTCTGTGACCCACTGCTGCTCCATGAAGTGTGTCATTGTCAGGCACCAGGAGCACTGAATGAACACTTGATACTGTTAAAACTGGCTCCCTAAAAGAAGGCAGTACATGGGCTCACCCAGCTGATGACTGCTTGCTGCAACATCAATCCATAACTTCTGTCTTGGTCCCAATATGTTCCCAGCTGATCACCCGGAAACGCTGCTGGCTCATGCTCCTTGATTGGGATGTGACAGCAGAGGCTGACCAAATGAGAATATACAGTTACAAAAGGAAAATATGGGATTGCAGTGCTCCTTTGGAAAGAGTGGGAATGGGAAGTCAGGAAAAACAGTTTCAGGATCCTGACCTGGGAAAACCAAGGTTGTGCACATACACAACCTGAGCCTGTGAGCCTGTGGTTCCAGGATGGAAATACGTACATGTCACACCATATACCCCACTCACAATAAGCACAATATAATGCAGATGTGGATTAAACAAGCTGGTTTACAGCTATTTTATTTTTAAACTGCATCATTAACTTCATCCATTTTAACTGAAAAGTTAAAGAAGGGGTAAATTACAGGAAAAAAAAAAAATCCCAACAGTCCCTGTTCCTACTATGATTTTTAAAAGGATTTTCTTTTACACATTTTTAATCTGCTGTAATATATTATGATGTATTACTCTTCTTATGGATCACTGGTGGATAATCTTGTTCTACTGCTGATTTACATCACTGCAAGCCATGCCAGTGTTTGTGTGACAATGTAAAGCAGAAGTCATTCAATTCACTTTCAGCTAGTGGAATTAAGAAAATTCATGCATATCCCTACTGTTCAGACCTTGAGAACTATTAATTGCCTTAAGATTAAGCTTAGGAACAGAGCAGAACACTTAATCTTCTAACAGGTCTAAATCTTATTTACCATTCAGCTACAAGCACTTTATTAAAAAAAAATTCTTCAGCAAGAGAAGCAAGAGAAAGTTTTAATTGCAGAGCTTTAACCCTTAACCAGATTCCTGGTTAGATTAAATCTGAGCTAATAAGCTAATTGCTAAACAGCTGATGTCGTGTGCCAAATCTCTGTGGTCAGTTGCTTATGGCAGTGCTTGTACCATGTGCATCCAGGTTTGTGGTGCTGTGTAGGAGTGACCTGTGCATGAGTCTCCTTTATGTGAGTGCCATATTCCCATTCACATTGTTTTTGTGGGATGTTTTTTACCCTTAGCAGCAGGGTACCCTTTAACATAGCTGTGCAGGGCACCTTTTCTCTCATAGTTATCACAGGCATGGTATAATGGCTTAAAGCACTTCCTCATACCATTAATGTCCATTGCAAACTGGCTGATCCTTCCCACTTTGGGTATCGAGGGTGTTTTCCCTTTTTAATACTGATATTAGGAAGACCTGGCCTGCAATTGGATAGTTTTCTGTGATAAAATGTGTTATAAGACAGCCAAGGTGGAACTATTAGTGATGTTTTGGGCTCATAGGAGTTGAAGCAACCTCCAGTGCATTCTTATAAAACATCTCTGCACCAAGGTCTGTAGAGCACATCTGGCATTAGGTCCCCTCCTGCAGAACACCAGCCTTTTGCAGAATGTGCAAAATAATGATGTAACATTTTGCATCTCGTCTGGCCACTGTCCTCTTAAAGATAGAGGTGTTCTTCCATGTAATTGTGTTGGAAAATAACCCTAAAATTCTAAGTTTGAAGGAAAATAAGAGCTTTACCGAACACAGAAAGCAAGAGAAGTTGGCCTCATGCCTATTGACAGATCACTGACTTCCACTGCTGGCTTTGGCTACCTCTGTACCCTGTCAGCAGCCAGAGCTGTGGCACTGCTGCTGTCCCCACCACTGCCAGTATTTGAATTCATACAGAAATTCAGGTCTTTGCTACAAGGGAGCGATCCCTGGTTCCAGGTGACTCAACTCCCACCCCTGTGATCCGAGCGGGTTGAGCATGAGGAGGAACAAACCTACTGCATCCCACTGGCTCCAGGTGCAGCCTTTCTGCACTGGAGCTGATTCAGCTCCTAGAACACACAGTGACAAAATACTAAATCTCCCCTGTTTTTGAGAGGCATTCAAAATCAAATGGGAGCAGGTGAGACCACTGCACTCTGAGAGCGGCACTTCCTTTTCTTCTCTGAACACTGATAATAGCAATTGACTTGAGGGTGATAGTAACCATCTCCTCTGAAAATAAACGTGAAGCATTTTCCATTCATCTTGCTGTAATAACTAAAGGAAGCAGCTTTTTCAGAGTGTGTAGGAACCAAAAGCAATTATTGCTTCCTTCCTAATACTGACCCAGCAGCCTAGAATTGGTCCCTGAAGAATCACAGGCAGGTTGAAAGCATCAGCTGAACACACCCACACCATCCCCACAGGCAGCTCGCGGGGACATGAACTCGAGGAAGACCCTATCCCTATGGACACAGGTCACAGGGACATGGAGCACCAGGAGGATCCCATCCCTATGGACA
Organism: Orthonyx spaldingii; assembly: GCA_013397795.1. Taxonomy (NCBI): domain Eukaryota; kingdom Metazoa; phylum Chordata; class Aves; order Passeriformes; family Orthonychidae; genus Orthonyx; species Orthonyx spaldingii. The sequence continues at coordinate 197,253 of VZTJ01003580.1, forward strand.
CGGGTCACAGGGACACGGAGCACCAGGAGGATCCCATCCCTATTGACACAGGTCACAGGGACATGGAACACCAGGAGGATCCCATCCCTATGGACACGGGTCACAGGGACACGGAGCACCAGGAGGATCCCATTCCTATGGACACAGGTCACAGGGACATGGAACACCAGGAGGATCCCATCCCTATGGACACGGGTCACAGGGACACGGAGCACCAGGAGGATCCCATCCCTATGGACACAGGTCACAGGGACACGGAGCACCAGGACGATCCCATCCCTATGGACACGGGTCACAGGGACATGGAGCACCAGGACGATCCCATCCCTATGGACACGGGTCACAGGGACATGGAGCACCAGGAGGATCCCATCCGAATGGACCCTGTCCCCATGGAGCATCAGGAGGATCCCATCCCCAAGGACATGGCTCACAGGGACATGGAGCATCAATCCCTGGCAGGAACAACACGTGTTTGGGGCAGCTCATTGCCGTTTAGGTTTTTATTTCAAAACTGCTGGTAAGAGATGACAAAGAACTTGTTCTCCTGCCACCGGTCCCTCACCTTCAGAGCGGGAGGCGAGTTACAGCCCGAGCGCGGGGAGGGAGCTCAGGCACGAGGCTTTGGGAGCCTGTCCCGGCTCACAGGCAGCTCTCCTGACGCCTTTCGGGATCCCTGAGCTGCCTGAGCCCCCGAGCAGCCCCGCCCGGCCGGCTTTGGCTGGGGAGGAGCGGGCAGAGCAGGGAGCGGGCGCGGCGGCCGCCGCCGGAGGGCAGCCTGGTGTATCCAAAGCCCCGAACTCCCCGCTTTGGAAACCAGCCCGATCTCCAGAGATGAACGGCTCCACGGAAAATGCTTCCGTGAAAGTACTTGTTCCAAACCTCTACATCCGCGCGTGGTTTTGCGGACACCCGCACGGGGACAGTAGCAGTGCCCGCACAGCCGGCGAGCGGCTCACCGGGATCACTCCAGGGAAAATGCAGATCTTTATTCCCCCCATTTTCCTCAGACGAGCAGGGAACTGAGGGTGAGAGCAAAGCTAGTGTCTTTACAAACAATTTGATGGGTGAAGGTATGGATGTTAATGTCTTTGAAATGAGTTTTAATGTCTCTGCTGACTTTGGGCAGCAGATTTGTTGCAGGGCCTGGGCAGCTTTGGCTGCTGAAACCGTCAGGGGTCTGCACAGGCCTGAACTTCTGAACTTTGGGGTGAAACAGTCGGTTCAAGGGGGGGTATGTGGTGGGCGGTTCGGGAAGGCTGTACCTTGCTAATACCTCAGCCAACGGGGAAAGGAAGGCCGGGAATTGGGATAAAAGGAGGCTAAGCCCTCCGAAACCCCGAAAGAGAAAACCCCGCGGGTGCGTGCCCGGGTGGGCTCTCTCCCTTTATTCGAATAAAGTTGTGGAACTCCTCTGTCTCCTTTTTGGACATAAACCTCTGGCGTTTGTGGGTTTTCCTGACACGACAGGGCTCTGTTACTGTGCTGTCTGCAGGAACAGGATCTGCAGACAGACGGCTGCGTCCCCCAGGTCGCACAAGTGAGGGCAGGAGCGCTGCCAAAGGCTGCGACAGGAAATCAGGTGGAATGCTAAAGCTGAAAGGAGAAAAGCAAAAGAAAAACTCACCACTCCCCAGTGTCTGGCATTACACGTTTGGGTGTAATGGCAGATGTATTAACCCTAAATTATATGGAAATGTCAAAGCAAAAACCCCATGAAAACATCTAAAAGCATGTTTATTCCCTGACACTCTATTGCCTTTGAACTGTCATCCTATGTCTGTGTAGCTATAATTTATAATGTAAGAGAGAATTTCACAAAACAGGCAGAGGAAGGTAAAAAAAACTCTTCAGAGGAGCAAACATCTATTTTAGGAAAAAATTACTACCTTGTAGTAGGGAAAGCTCTTATTTAGATTTTGGTGTTTGAAGCATTTCTTGGTCTGACCAGTGCCAGAGAAAAAAAAAGCAATTTTCTGAGTCCCAGGCTTTGCAACCAGCCAGTGGTGTCACCTACATGTGTGGGTTTCAGCATTCCTGTGGTCTGGAGGATGCTGGTGCAGGTCAGAGATGGCACAGGTGCCACTTCTGCAGCTCATGCTGTACCACAGAACAGAGAGAGGAAGGAAACCTTTTTGTACTGCATGAAAACAGCAGCTGATCAAATCATCCACCTGTGAATTGCTTTAGGAGAAAACTAATCATGTGATGACTGCATTGAAAACAACAAAGGGAAGTTGGTTTCATTACCATTCAGGAAGGTGTCAAAGGATGACCTTCTATGAAAATGCTTTATGACACCCCTTAGGTGTATTTTTGTCTGATCCTTACTGTATCAAGACTTTGTAGAGAATTCAGCTTTAAAAAGTAGCTACCAAATGTGCATGCTTTCATGGTGTCTGTAATTGGAAGACTAAAATAAAAACCCATCATGTATTCAAGGATATAATATTCAACAGGGGTAGAACAGCCTATCCCTTAGTGTCTCTTGTGCAAGTTTAGATGTGGATGAGGAGCAGAGCACTAAGATTTGAGGATGAACATAAAGGCTGTGGGTTAACATGGATGAAGTGTGATTCTAATGTGGTGTTCTCACAAGACTTTGGTCATAAATGTTACAAGTCTTGTGAGGCCTAAGATGTGCAGAAGAAGGATATACTCCTATTTATACTGAAAAATGTCCTTTTCTCTTTGGGATCCAACCTAGAACTTATATACCAGGTATCAATTTGCATGCAAAATCCCTTAACTTTTGTTGTTATGGTTTCCTAAGTTCTTCTATAATTTATCAGTAGCCATCTTGACTATAACACCTCATACATTTTCCGTGACATCTAAAAAGCTACATTTCCCAGTAGTTTAAATTATTTTCTGTTCTAAGCACAGGTAAAAGATTTTTTGTCCTGTTGTCTGTCATTAGATTCCACACAAAGCCTTGTTAACTAGATGGAGTATGTAGGTGAAATTTGTGGTTGATTCTCATGCTGTAAGTCTTTTTGTGATTGCAGGGGTTCTGTGGAGTTTAATAAGACTTAGTCATAACGTGTTCAGTAAACAAGATGAATTAAAAAATTTCAGTATCAAAATAGTTCAGTGTCACCACCAGATGAACAGCAGCTTCTCATGTTCCCAGCTGCAGGGGCTTGGCAAGGAGACTACACTTCTGGTATTCTACAAGCCAACCCAAAAGCCAGATGGAAAGGCAGGAGGAGGTCTGTAAACTCCTGGATGACAAACTGTCGTGTCACAAACACCCTTGCAATGCATTTTAAAACTGAAAGGCTGGACATGGCTAAGCAGCATCAAAAGCTACACAGTCTCAGGCTGGGATTCTCCCAAGAGATCCCTGGTAGCCACAGGAGTTCCTAGCTGCAGCCACAGAAATCAAGGTGATGGTTGCAGCTGAGCTCATGGAAGGAAAGTCCGAGTAGCACCTGAAAATATTCACTGTAATCGTAGAATCTGGATGTGGCACAGAATTGTATAATTAATCCTGGATAAAGGCATAGCTGTATAAATTGCAGCACTAGCAGGTCTTTTGATTAAAAGAGCAAGAGGTTCTCTCTGACAAACTGCAGGGCAAGGATCTCTCCTTGTCGTCTGTTCCCTCTCTGATAGTTTTGGCTAATTCTCATTGGGTTTATCCAGCTGGAAGATTTTTTTCCAGTTCTTATTTTCTGTAGAAGGGGTAGAGATTTACCAGATATTTGATTGCTGAATTTAGCTGGGAGATACAGACAGCTAAAGTTTTGATGGGGGAAAGACTTCCTGAGAAACTTTTGGGAAAAACCATACTCTGGACAGGGAGTTCCTACATGTACAATATGGGAAAATGGCACACCCCAAAGCCTGGGAGCTGCTGGGGTGTCACACTCTCAGTGCTGCCCCTATGTGACACTGCTCCCTCCTGTCTCCTGTATTTCCATTCTGATACTGGTGCTGTCTCCAACAGGCCACGGAAGCAAATCCACAAGGACCCCATCAGGCTCCCTCTTGCTGGACTGGAGATGGCCAGGGTCTGCATGTGTCCATTGGGATTTGGGAAGCTGGGAGGAAGTCACAGGCTGTGTTCTTTTCCAGCCTCTTCAGGTGAGTATCTGGCATCCAGACTCAGGAAAGGGAATTTACAGCTGGGTAAATAAATAAAATGTGAAGATCTGCCACCAATCAGCATTTGTGGGATTCTGGCTCCTGAGTGTCTCTCTGATCCTTTGGACTGGGATATTCCCTTTGTGGCCATGAAACAGGCTTGGGCTGGGATGAAGAGAGAAATCAAGCAGCCTCTGCTTTTGCTTGCATGCAGTGCTGAGGTTGGCTTAATACTCTCCTTTGCTTAGGAAGAGAGAGACTTATGGCCAAGTTTAAATTCAGAAAACATCCCTCGCTGTAAATCCTTTCGCCTCCCAGTGGAGCTGAAAACCAGCAAAAGACCAACTGAAGTAAAGTTTAATTTGACAAAAGTAGGGAAAACAGCTATTATTTATTCATCAGATTAAGCAGTGAATAACAGCACAGTACTAAAAGTGTGAATGACAGGAATAACACAGTGATTCCCATATAGAGCCACAGAATCTTGATGCAGGCAGAAAGACTAGTTTGATGTGACACTGATGTAGACAGGTAATTCCAAACAGTTGGTGTGTATTATCTTAAATGCCATTAACGTAATCAGTTGTGAAGGTACTACAGACTTAAATTTTCAAATACTCCTGGATGACTTGAATATAATGCTATGGATCTGAAGTGAAATCTTCCTTTAATGGGTTTAAATCCATTGCACAATATTTGAAGACTTGAAAAAGAATGATTTTCAGGATTTTGACAGACATAATGTGAGTTCTTTTAGGCTTAGAGGTAAGTATTAATAATATAGCTGAATGAATGACTTCCTTTTACTTTTCTGTGATTTATATATGAAAGAGAAATTTCACAATAATTTTGTGTCCTCAGGCTGTATCTTTGATTTCCTAAGTAAAAAACATAAGTGTAATTCCAAAGACCTTTTCTGTTTCTTTTAAAATGTCACATATGTAATTATTTGACTGTAAATACAGGCTCTTAATGTCTAAAGAGGAAACCTAAGGAAAGAGATTAACTGAAAAAACCTCCTTTTTAAAAAGTCTGACTTATTTTAGAACGTGAGTTGTTTCAAATGTGAGTGTCCATTGAACTGAGTCAATAAGGGGGTGATTTTTGGACATCTTGGGTTTGCACAGCATTACAGTGTGTATTGTATATCACAATGTATATTGTATATCACAATGTATATTGTATATTACAATGTCTATTGTATATTACAATGTCTATTGTTCTCCCCATGCTTTGTTATGCACTGCAGACTCAGTGAGACATGTCCTCACTGCAAGCCCTCTGTACAGATGCATTTTTACACCTGCATATAATCTCCTTCATTAAAAATATTGGTTTTGATGTTAAAAAGTGCTCTTTTCCTGATCCTCACAGCCCTGAGGAGGCAAGCCTTCATTGACAAGCTTTATTAAATCCAGACTCTTCCTATTTTTAGGACGCTACAACTGAAGAGATACGTTCTTGTGTGCATGATTTTGAGCTTCACTAATTACTTCAGTCTGGAAATGCTGGTATTAATGTACAGCAAACACCCATGCATATTGCACAGTGGTTTTACAATGGAGAGAGACACACAAATGAAGTACAAAACAAACACACTAGGAATTACCTCCTGGGATTGCTTGAAAGAAAAGGCATTGGTAACCAACAGAGGGTGTTTCAGCCCGGTAATGAACAGATGCAGCTGGCAATCTTTCCTACCTTGCTCTTTAAATAAATCATTGTATAAGTAAAGGCTAATTTCTGATGTGCCTTCGGTGAGTTGGTTGTGAAACATGCACAAAAGACAGCAGTCCATGCTGCACCATTCATTAGGCTTCTTTAATGGTTATTTATGTGTGTGTCAGAAATGTGTGGTGCTGGTGAGAACGGAATACATGAACAGCTGTAAAGGCAACACAGTATTTTGGAAGTTGTGCTGTTTGTTCCTGCTCATTACCCTCAGGTACAGATGTTGTCTGGGTTCCCATTCTTGAGGACTTGATATAAGAAATCGCAAATTACTTTTTTTTTTTTTTTGGCAATGCCTTGATATTATATGAATATTATATATGACTTTAAAGAAGGCTCTTGGTTTTGTCACATGGACTTGCCAGAAGTATTGGTATTTCCTCACATGATCAGTCAAAGATTTGAATTTATTATTTAAGCTTAAATTGTGCTGTGTTTTGTTTAATCTCCTTTTATGTCTGGGGAGCTCAGAAGATCCAGGCAGTGTGAAAACATTTGTTTAAGTCTTAGTCTTTTTTTTTTTTGAGCCACAATGCTTCATATGAAAGCAGCTCAAGGACTTTCAAGAAGAACAAAAATCACAATGGACCATTTCAACAGTCAAATTGGAAAAGATCTGATTTTGATGTTGTGATTATTTGGAAATCAAAATACTTAGATGTAGGAATTTAGTATTTTATGTTACTCTTCAATTATTCAGCCACATTGATATAATTTTTAAAATATGGGGCAGAAAGTTTTTCGGATTTCACTAGTGCAGCAGTTAACCTGACAGGCACTGAGCAAGCCTGGAGCTTAGCAGGAATGCCAGTCCAGAAATATGGAAAACAGATACAGTTTGTTTAAACTGGATGTTTAAAGTGGAGAGCCACAGTTCTTCAAGAACCTAAGGAATTCTGTTCAAAAATATGTTGCTCAAATATCCCTGTGCCTGGTTACAGATGTATTTAAGTTCTCAGTGACTTTTTCATTCAAAAGATGAAACTTTTGAGGTAGAGTGTAAAAATTTTCCTTTTATGCTTTTCTTTCCTGAAGAAAGGTTGCTTGTAACATTGTGTTGCAGAGGAGTATCAGTATCAATTCACAGTTGTTTTAATTCATTTGTGACCAAAACAAATTAATAAATGTAGGATATGTGGATGGTCATTAGAAAGAAATACTCCATGACACCAAAAAGGAAATAGTGAGATGAATTGCTCACACTTGAGCAAGATCCAAGACAGTTTAAGGGAAATTGAGAAGGTCTGAGAAGATATGAATCAAAGAATATCAATAATACTTAACAAACACCAGAAAAAGCAGCATATTCTCAAAAACACACAATATTTTATATAGACTAGCAATACTTAACTTTTGTAATTGTATTCCTAAATTCCAGTCAGGCTAAGCTTGAAGAACTGGGATAGGTCAGAAATATTAAATACTATGAAAACAAATTTAGCATCCTACTAGTTTTGGCTTCGTATTCCTTAAAGTGTGCATGGAAGAAAACCCAGAGATCTGTGGCTTAGAAAAGCTTTTCCAAAAGAACCTTAAGCTTGTAACAGGTAAGAAAAGACTGAGTGTCACATACTGAGAAACCCAGACTTGGTAGAGCCTGTAAAAGTCAACACATGAACTGTGCCATGAAATGTCCTCAGCACCATCAGTAAACAGACTTTGGGTTATCTGCACGTGGGCAGGAGAGAGAAGGACAAAATGGTGAAGTTGTATTTCATATCCTCTCTAGGCACCTGTGAAAAAGTCAAGTCATGTTTGCAGCTTCAAGCAAGAGGAACAGGACTTTGATAATTTTGAATCATAGATGATTCAGAGTTTTGGACTTGTATTTATGCAAGCGTTAAGATCTAAAATTCACGTGGTTTTGTGCTGATGAAGGGGGTGTACCACATACATGCAAACTCACAAGCTTAAATAGGTAAATTACTGCACTCCACCACTGCAGTTGCAATTACAAGTTCTTATACCTACATATTGCTTTCCAGCAGTGAAGAAATGTCCAAATATGAATAAACCTCCTTCTATGCAAGGGTATTACTGTCATACAGTGCTCCTTTCCAAACTGATATAGATTGGTATATGAAATGCACAGGCATGTTCAGTGAGAGAGTGACAGAAAATTTCCTGATATTTTTGCACCTGAAATGGATGAATTCTCTGTCGCTCTGTTTTTCTCCACAAAATATTCTGACATAAAGGCTGGATGGTTTGTGCATAGCAGCATAAGTGCCATTATCATGTTGATTGAGGTAAAGGGCAGAAGTGTTGGTCATAGCAATGCAGAAGAGAAGAAAAATTTCTTACAGCAAAACTATGCTTAAATCAATTTAAATGATAAAACCCTGTATTGTCCAGGGAGGAGGTACCCTCACAAAATCTGGGAACTGGTAGTAGAGACCAGCATAGGTGGGAAAAATCATTGTGGGAGAAAGAATATATCTGCAGAAAAGAGAAAACTGGCCTGGAAAAAAATCCAAGTAGAGCAGAGGAGAAACATGAAAAGTAAATCAACTCCTTTGTTTCAGACTTAGCAAAGCCTCAGTGTGGATTGCAGCATCAGCTTCAGCTTAAAGTTAAAAAACCCCACAACGTCAAGATGCTCAGGTCAGAAACCACCTGAGCACAGCTTCAACCCTCTCTTGCCAACATGTGTCATTGGTTTTATCTGACTGCTACAGCCTCTTCTCTTCTGGCATTTCAGGACCCTTTATGGTCCAAACCAAAGAGCTCCATTTTATGTTTTTCTTTCTCACACTCCGCTTGTCCCTGCTTTTCCCTGGCTCTGATAATTCCTTTAGCATCTGTTCTTATCTACTGCAGTGCTCCAGATCTCCCTAAGCTTCAACTTGTGTGTGATCCTTGTCTCTGTATTAACCTTTCTCTTTCCTTTGCTTTTTCAGGGTCTTATATTCTGTTAGCACCTCTTTTCCATAACATTTGTAGTGTCCTGCCTTCCTCTTAGCACAGTCCTTGTACTGGACTTAATGGGACTTTCCTTGAGTCCATTGGATTTTTTTGAAGACTGTTGACAAAGCACTTTGCTTCCCTTTACTTCAAATTTCACTTCAAATATTGTTGATTTCCTTTGTAAAATGTTTTCAAATCTACTGGTGAAGCTCTGCATAACAGGTGAATATTATTTCTATTGAAATCAATAAGCACTAAGAATAAGGTGAGCAGTGGATATCTCTTTAATGTAAGATCCTGTTTGATCTTCCCCTGTCCAGCTGAGACAAAGAATGTGCATGCTGTGTATCAAGTGCAGGCTGCTGCCTGAGCTCCAGCTCAAATTTATTTATAATACACAGAGTGTACACGATTTCAAGGTTATTTCATTGGCTTGAAAACCCAGGCTCTTGTGTTAAGGAGGGATTGTGAGCTGCATTTGTGGCTCCCTTCCTGCCACGGGCATGGGTACACAAGAAAGAGGGCAGGTGCATGAACTTCCATCCCTGGTCTGATGGACACATAGAAGCACATTGTTAAGTGCACATGGTTTTCTACGTGTGCTAACCACAACATTTGGTCATGGCTTTCCTTAAAATTTTCCTCAAATGTCCTTTCTGTCTATGTTGAGAATAAGCAAGAGCAGTTCTCCCCAGAAGGTGAAGTTCAAAGCTGCTATTTCTGAAAACAGAAGTTTGAAAGGAAAATGCCACCTTAGTTTTGGCTCTGGCATCTTGTGGGCGTTCCTAGATCTCTTTTAACTTCCCCTTTTTGTGAAACAAATGATACCGGTGAGAAGAGAGCTGGCACACACTTATCCTGCATTAAAATGAAGGTTGCATTGAAATTATTTCAGAGAGCTTTTTGGTTTTACATGAATTATGAGTTGTAAGCTTTTCTTAGTGGGAACTTCTTAAACATTTACCTTGTGAAACCATTATTGCCAACTTCCCATTAGTTTTATGTGTAGGAGAATAGTATGATGTTTCATCAGATACTGAAAGACAAGATATTCTGAAAAGCACATGAAATACTGTGTGGAAACCTATGTTTTCAGAAATAGTGTTTAAGTTTTTCTGAACCTGTTAATGCTAAGTGTTACACACTGGTGTTGTGTAGGAATAGGTGTGGTTACACAATCTCTCAGGGTCATTTTCACACTCAGATTCTAGTGTTTATGGTATGATCATAAACAATCTGTCAATCAGTCATATATCAATGGATGTGTGTATTTTTATCTTTGTTTGTTTGCTTGTTTGGGTTGCTTTTCTTAAATTCATTTAAAACTGGCATTTTTACAAGAAACTGTTGTGTTCAAATCTTTGAGGGGTATAAGTGATCAACTACGATCCCAATGTATCCCTTTGTTTGTACCCACTTATTCCCATGTTTTGGAACAAGTCTGTTGGTAAGAGTTGTTTAGAGTTTAAGACTATGCTGAATGTGCAACCTCCCACTATCCTGAGATGGACTCATTTCATTAGGTTTTGCTTAATTTCTTCTTCAGTGCTATTTTCTTTTTTTCTCCACAATAACCTAACGTATAAAGCTTAAAAGGTCTGCAGACACTAAGAGATGAAAAGGAGAGTGATTCATCTTGGCTGTGGACTGAACAATAGATTTCATCACTGTCACTGCTGAGCAGAGTTCCTTGTCTGCTCCTGACATGATAACAGTCAGCTGCACTACCAGCCTCCGGTGCCCCAGGAGGGAAGCTGACTGCCAGCTCTGACTGTGAATATTTTTTTTTGTAGCACCACAGAATAGAATCTAAAGCTGTGTCTGTATTAGCAAATGAGGCATTTAAAACTGTTTGAATATTTGCTGTTTCTATTTCCAGTGTAGACTTTGTACAGAGATAAGAACGTTTCTGGATGTTCTTCGTTAATGCATAGACTGTTTAAGAAAAGGCAAGTTTGGATAGCTGCTGGCTTGGTGTGCACAGTGTTTAGCCCTTCCCAGGCCTGATCTGTGTGGCTCAACCAGAGTGAGCTGGGGTCTCTTGTTAAGGCAGAGGGGATGTTCAGGTTTCCTTCTGCTGCAGTGTTGGTGAGTTTGGCAGTGACATAATCAGTGGGCTGTGTGGGTGGTGGGCAAATGTGGTTTGATAAGAAAGCTCAGAGGGCTCAGATCTGCACTTGCCCAGCAAGGCAGGCACTGCCAAAATGACTGTGCCTACTTATGATGGTCACCAGGTTGTTGGACCCAACCTCTAACCTGCCATTCTCTGAGGTAGCCTCTTCCTACCATTTCTCTTGAGGAAGGAACATACAGTTTTCTCTCTTTCTCTTGTGGTGTGTACACGGGTAAATCTGTCTTAATCTCAGACCTTGCAGTTCTGCTTTCTCCAAGGGCAATGACTGAATAGTTTCTTTAAAGTGTAGTGTTCACTCCAGTGACAGCTCTTTGCAGGAGCCATCACACACGTAGCTTGCTTTAGGGTTTTCCTTCAGTCACACCATTCCCTGAACCCGAGAAAGATACAGCTTCTTTGGGAACTCTCCTGGAATCTCTCCTCTGTCAACAAGCTGACCTCCATCCTCTCTTCCCATGAGATGTCTCAGTTTGCTGGTGTTCAACCTCACACTCCTGCCCTTGACAAATCCATTTGTGGAAGCAGAATGAGATCCTTGAGTGTGACTCACTTGTCTGTCATCTTCCACGTGCATCCTGGACATCTGCTCTGTTGCATTCGTCTTTACTCTTCCTCCTTCTACAACACAGTCACATGGGATTGTCTCTGTCTGCCCTAGCTGGTTATTTGCCACTAAATAGTGTGTAAGTAACATTTTATTTGGTAAAAAGAATTAAAGCATCATTTACTTCTGCAAACAAGCATTTTCCTTTATTGACAGTAGAGAGGCATGTACCAAGGTGATGGAATTTCCTAACTTTTTATACTGAACTGCTTCTTGGGAAAAGGAGAAAACTTACTCAGAAGGGGAGATAAGAAAAATCATTGTCTGAATTGATATCATCTGAAGTCTAAGGATGGTAACAGCATAGACAGAGGTCTCCAGATTCATTTCTTGTACATCCAGTAGAGTTAATCTAAGAGCTGCATTAGTTTGGATCGGTGCAGTGTTGATGTAAGGAAATCACTGGAAAAGGAAAGAATTATTTTTACTAGTATCAGGACTGAGCAGAGAAGTACCTGAGCAGAAGATACAGAAATGTCTGTTTGCACTTGATAAGCAGTAAATCACTTTATTTGAAACATTTTCCATGCAATAAGTCACTATTGTCTTTGCAAGGCACTTCTTGTATGTGTGTGCTCCAGTCTCACCGTGCTATACACTGTCCAAATATAAAAGAGAGTAAAAGCCATCCTCAAACAGTTGAAAATCTAAGTGAAAGGCAAACATAAAGATAAAGCAAATAGATAAAGGGAAGAGTGGAAGATGTAGGGAGTACAAATGGTTTGAGAGAGTGAGTCTTAGCCTTGTGACTAGTTCCTGCAAGAAATGTAGAGATCATGTTGGTATGGAGTTTTATGAATCATTTTGATAAAGCTGTTATCAAAGAATGAATCGAAATAGTTCCTGTTAAGGAAAACATTATCTTTGCAGTCTATTAGAATTCTTTCATTACTTGAAGACAGGAAATCTTGTAGCTACAATAGTAAATACAGTTTATGTGGATAAAGTCACTCAAAAAAAAATTATCTCAGTATAAGAAGGAAGTTCTCTTGCGGATTAGGGAGCTCTGAGAAGGTGAGAAATAAAGACTTGAGAAAAAGATTAATAGTTGAGCAATGTAAGGATCTGTGCTGGAACTTGTGAAAATTGTCTGGAAAGGCAATAAATAGTGCTCTTTTTTTTTTAGTTGCTGACAAGGTGAAATTGCATGGGCCTTGTTAGCTATAAGAGAATGCAGAAGGATCAAATGGTGATCGAGCACTCAGTAACAAATGACAGGTGAGCTTCAGGGTAGACAGCTGATGGTAACTGATGCTGAAGGGACAATTGGAACTAATCATACTGCCTGATAGATTCTAAATTAGCTGTAACAACTCCGAGAAAGATACTTGGTCATTGCAGGGAACAGCATAGAGAAGGCTGTGGTTCAGTGCAGTCTAGAAAGAAATGGAGATGTTAGATTGTATTAAGACAAAACAAGTATCATTACAAGAATTCATAGTACACCTTTGCCTGTATTAAAGTGTTCAATCTCAGCATTCTATCTCAAAGAGCACATGAAATAATAGAAAAGGTCTGAAAGAGAGCAACTGAAATGAAATATCAAAACAATTGCTGGAGAAGTAAATGTCAGGATATTTGAAGGCAGTGCTAAGGGGAAATTAATATGGGAAAACGTAATAGATGAATGATAGTGAGGTGACTCCTCTTTTGTCTGTTTAAAATGAAGTGAAAAGGATGCTTCAATTAACTTTACCAAAGTGTAGTTTAAAGGCAGCAGACTCAAAATAATGAGCAGAGCAAACTGAACCCTCGGCTACCTGAACTAACTAAATGTTTTCATTCTTAACACTTGGCTGAGAGAAAGGTGAGCTGAGACGTTCAGAGTTGGCTGTTCCCCAGTGGCTGCTGCTCTTACTGGTGCGTGGCCACTCTGGGTTTTCCAGGGCTCTTGGCACCCCAAGGTACCCCCAAGAGCCACAGCAGGCTGCTCCAGGAATGGTTTTCAGGACCAGACCTGAGATTGTACCTTGTCCAGCCTCCGACTGACTGACTGAGCCCTGAGTGTTCTTGTGAATGTAGTGCTCTCTGTACAGGTGAGCAAAAGCCCCTGATGCTGCCCAGCTTTCTGGCACCCTGCACCTGAGAATTCAAATCATTGCTCTTTTCTGCCTTTCTGCCTTCAGGCCCTTAGATGTTGTATCAAGGATCCTGTCATGAGCACTGAGCAGGTTAATTACCTTTCATCCTGCAAAGCTTCATTATCACCACCATCTGTTTAGTGAATACTTTATCTGGACAGGCTCTGGTCTAAGTTTCCTCCATAATGTACCTTTGATATTTTGTGTAAACTTTTAAAATGGGCAGATAGATGACAGTAAAATGATGAGAATATCTGGAATCTATCATTCACTCTCTCAAACATGTCATTGCTCCAATTGTATAACTGCAGCAATTGCAATACTTTCCCTTTTTTAGGCCTGTGTACCATGGTTTAGCCTAAAAATGACAGGTGATTTTTGGTAACTTAAGGGTGGCTTGTTTTCTGAAGTTCACCAAAAATAACTCTGGAAATTTTACCCTTTAATATAAATTTAAAAATAAAAAAATCATAGTAATATTTTAATTATTTTTCTTAGATTTTCATGGGCAGAACAAGCATGCTTTTAGTGGAGGTTTGAAAAATAACATTGAGAAGACAAGGGCAGCAGACAGGATTGGAAAGCATTCTGAGACATCCCTCAGCCCTCTCAAGTAATTCCTGACTAACATTTGTCTTAATTTGTCCTTAAATACTCCTGTCTGCCATTTAAACATATTAACAGAGTGGGTAGCAAGGGTAACCTCTTGCAAAACTTCTCTGTTTTTTGAAGACTGCTGTTGTGTCTCCTTGAGTCTTGGCTAAATTAAACAAACCCAATTCTCTCAAACTCTCCTCTCAGAAGGTGTTTTCAAACCTTTGATTGTTCCTGCTGCTCTCAGCTGTCCAGCTGACTTGTTTCTTCCTGGAAGTTTGGTGAATTAAACTCCCTACAGTGCTCCAGCCTCGGGCTGTGGCCTGCTGAGGGCTCCTTCAAATGTCCTGTGTGTGACATCTTCATCACACACCCTTGTAGGAGGGGAATTTTATTGGCAAGAATACTGACTCATGTTCTGCTGGTAATTCTTTATCCTCCATATATTTTTTTTCCAAATTAATTGTGTTATTAGGTGTTCCCCATGTTGTATGTGCACAACTGATGATTTCTACATAAGTACAGTATATTGCACTTGTTTCCCCTGAATTGTATCTTATTTGTATCTTCAGTTTGTTTAGATAACTTTGGGATTTTAATCCTGTCCTCAACAGTCTCCATGCATCCTGCCAGCCTGATATTATCTGCAAATTTAATTACTGTGTGTTTTATTCCATCATTGAAGTCATTCATAAAAATGCTGAATAGCACTGAGCTCAGCTTAGGCTCTTGCAGGAGCTTTGCTCAACGCATCGCTTCCTTTTGGCAGTTAACCAACAATTTTACAGACATTTTTTAGTACTTGTACAATAACTTCATCGAGATTGTGCCAGCTTAGCTCATTTTGACAATATCACAAGAGATTGTGTAAAAAGCTTTTCTGAGGTTAATCTAAAACTAATCCCCAGCTCAGAAGCCTATTAACCTGTCCTAGAAAGAAGTCAGGCTGACTTTTAGGGAGCTTGCTATTTTATAGGTTGCCTTTTTCTGTTGTTAGACACTTGCCTGCCCCTCTGACTTCAAAGGTAAATCACAAATGGATCTAGGTTTGAATCAAACCAACACAAAACATTTCTGGTACTTGATTTCTTTCCCCCGACTGTCTCTTTCTATTTATTGCTAATGTACTTAGGAAGTATTCTCATGTTGCTGTTTCCTTGTGTATTTATAGTTGTACTTTAGCTTTTGTATTTTGCCTCTATGCTCCTGCAACCACATCAAGGTATTAAATAGGAGGCAACTGGTTTTTATTTCAAAGCCAAGCCAGTTTTCATCTTTAATAAGATGACCTAATGGTCACTGCTGGTCTATGCTTTCCCAGCAGACTGTTCACAGTTTCGTGCATTGTGTGCCTTTGCATATTTTCCAGTCTATATACACTGGATACTGACTCCATTAAAAAGACACTGTGTAAGCTCTTCTCCTGGTGTGTCACTCCTGTACATTCTTCCTGTTCATGTTCAAAGAAATAAACTCAGCTGTAAGAGAGCTGATTTCCTCTGGTTATAATAATTTTTGGTGTAGATGACCTATTTCTTTCTCCTTCTGGTGCAGCAAATAGTTGGTGATAATTAGAAACAAAAGAGCTGGTTTGTACACTCATTGTAAACGAAGCATATTTTGCTACAACAGGGGTGATTAGACATGAGCTGTCAGCATATTCCCATGTTCTACAGTTAACTGTGCATTAAAAATAATAATGGGAATAATAACTTCTCTTATACGGAGCAGAGCTGCTTTGCAGTCCCTACCTAATGTACTGTGGAAATGCAGCCCCCACCCGGGGCAGGTGACAATCTGAGAGCACAGAGCGTGCCAGCTAACTCTGGGAAAGGGAAAATGTCTGCAAAAACTCACAGAGGAATTAAAAAGAAACAGGAAATTTTCTTATGGCCAAAGACAGGACAAACATTTCTGTTAATTGGCTGGGGGGACATCCTTTCTTTTCTGTGGGTTGTGTGGGTAAAGATTTAGGGGCTGCATTCTGCCCCACAAAGGTGATTTCATATATGGCAGTCCCTGACAGCCAAAGAAGTTACTCTCTGTAACACAAGCATAAACTTCTTTTAATATTCCCCTCTATTGACATTTAACTGGGCTGTTTGTGGCATAGAAATGGTGTGACTTACAAATAACTCTGAATGAGGTTGTTTCAGTAACCTGGACCCTTTCAAAAGGCCTGATTACGGCACATTGTGAGTCTGTTTGAGATGAATCTGTTTGGTTGTTTGTGTTCACTTTCTGTTGCACTTTGGTGGCAATAACACTCATAAGCAATAATAGCTGATTTTTCTCTGTGATCATTAGCATGAGAAGTTAGATGAGAAAAATGGTATTGCCCAGTGATCTGTGCATCATCATCATCATCTGTGCATGTAATCAGCATTAGCCGTGGAGCTTACGCTCTGAGCTGTAATACCAAGGAAAGGAACGAGAGAATCCAGCTGAGCTGTGATTAGCAATTCTGAAAGATGGGGTCTGATTGGGAAATCCCTGCCCACGAGGATGATTGAACTCATTCTCCCTCAGAGCAGAAGCTGCTCCTGGTAGTGATATGGATGTCTGTGTGCTATAACTTGGACTGAGGCCATCCTTTCTCTTCTGAAAGGTCACCAAAGACCCATCAAATAGCAGCAGCTTTCAGCTTCATGTCAGAAGTAGTTTGCCAGTCACCAGGCAGCACTTCACAAAGTTTTAAATTCACCCTGCTACATCAAGAGCAGTGTAATAAGCTCTGGTAGTCACACAGGACACGAACTATCCTCTTGGATAACGCTTAATGTATGCTTTGTCATCCCTGCAACTCCACAGTCTTGTATTGTGCTATCATACTTGAGGAAGAATATGTACCTGGCGAATCACTCCTACTAAATCTGATTTACTTGTGGCAAAGCCTAAAACAAACAGCCCAACACATTCACAGAAGTGAGATGTAGAGCTTTTCCTTTGCTATTCCACACACAGGGTAATGACAATGGAAATAACAGCGAAGGGTACCAAGACACCTTGAGGAAAATGACTGCTTGTAATCGTGCCTGACCTCTATCTGTCACCCGCCCTTTATTTGTGGTCTGTACAACACTGGAACCAATGCACATTATTAAAAAACAAAACCAATTCTGTACCTACTGGATGATAGACAGGGCATGTTATTTTTCAGGTCTACTGTCTTGCCTTCTAACACCTTTCTCTTACTACCAAAAAAAGGGCAAAAAGAAACATTTATTTGTTTAAAAATGTGTACCTTGCATTTCTTTTCTGATAACAAAAAAACCCCAGTGTTCCTATACTATTATTTATTACTGTGCATTGTCTGCTAAGGCTATGTTTTCTATCATGGGATTCAAATTGCTTCTTGTGCCATCAGCATTTTCCTTTTTCACATTTCTTTCAAGGCAAAATAGAAAATCTATTTCTCTGCAGTAGCAACAGTGATCTGGGAAAACTTTATTTAGGGTGAAAGGGAAAATAATGGAGTCAGAATAAGCATCTACACTAAAAGTCTATTTAGAACATCAAACCCCAATGTATTCACAAGACAGCATTGTATCTATTTTAAATTAAGATCAAGAAGATATAGAAACATAGTGTGTAATGACCACCAATCTGCCTATTTGCATTGCAGATTAAAAAATCTGAAGATGTAGTAATGAGGAGTTGGGATGAAAAGACAGTGTGTTTATGGCAGACAGTATATTTATTTTGCAGAAAAGCCGTGTAAAGGCAGTGCCACTCTTGTAATGATAAAACCTGGAGTGCATTTAAAACTTAACAAATGCATTTCCATCCAGGGTTATTGCACAGGAGACGACATAAATAAAAATTCAAACACTGCTTTCTTAATTCACACATACAGTTACATTTAATGACACTAGGACTTCCAACATGACTAAAACCAGCAGGGTCTGGCCCATAAAAAATTATTCTTGTTTGCAGCCTGCCTGTTTTCTACAGCTTAGCACTAAGATATCCTTTACTGTCTTTGCAGCAGCAGCAGCAGCAGCAGCAGCTCTGATTTAAGGAGATGCTGACTTCTACCCTCCAGCTCCTCATTCCCCTTCCATGGTACCTCCTCAGCTGTGCCAGCACAAGTCTTGGTGGGGCCATTAGACCAAGCAAATGTGGAAAAAAAAATACAGGCAGTATCCTCTGCTTATGCCACACACAAATGGTAATGCAGAAGAAGAGGCGATCTAGGAAGTTTAAGGAGTGTACCTCATTTGAAGATAAATAAAAGCAGTCATTAGGCAATGACAGAGAGAGAAGCAGGGTCTGGTTTTGTGTGCCAGACCTCTCCTCTAGTGCAGTAAATCTTTTAGTGATACAGTGGTCAAAAAAGAAAGGACTATGAAAACTAATTATTTTGTTTAAAATGCAATATTCAAACGTACATACTCCAGCATCTTCTGAAATTTAGAGTGAGCCTGTGCATAACAGAAACATTTATGAAATCTAGCTATTACAGGAACTGACAGGTTTATGTTGGACAGCTTAAACTTTCTAGTTATCCCCTTTTTACAGGTAATGAGAAATGATAAGAAATTCTGTCTACAATGCAAGAGAAAAGAAGGAACATAAATTGCAGTGCAATTAGCTTCTTTTCCCTTTCCTCTCTGAATACACAGGCTAATGGATACTATTCAAACTGCTCGAGTCACAGACGGGTACAAGGCTCTGTTCTGAAATCATTTAACTATGTGCTTAACTTAAAGATGTGAGCACTGTAAAAGCTGAAAATGCTGAGATCGCTTGCACTTAATCTTTAGGGGCTCAGTATTTTGCTGATCAGGGCTGGACTACTGAGCCTTTACAGGAATGAATGCAAGCTGATCTGCTTATGAGAGGCTTTAATGGAAATTTCATTTTCCCTTTCATTTAAAATTCTGTCAACAGTATGTCCTTCCTGGCCCCTGCAGGAAGAAGTGTATCTACATAATGCTTCATTGTTGCTGTAGCAAATGGGCTGTAAAGTAAATGTTCTAATTAGTCTTTGAATCATTAGGCTGAGTGTAGTTTGTCCGGAGGAATTGCGAGGTGCTTGGTATTCTAAAGAAAAGAAAAGGAAGTCCTCTCCACATCTGCGTAGTTTCTTTTCACTTTTAGACTGTTGTGACTCACTAGTTGCTCTTCTGTTGCCCAATAACAGGGGGAGGATCCTTATTTTTGTTTCATTTCTATACTTGCTATTTTTGACCTGAGAAGAGAAGTTGGTATCCCAGAAAGCACATTTAGCTTTAACCTTTACCTTGAGGATTTCAGGTGCAGTATAAGCATTCTGCTTCAGAGGATCATTTATGCAGATGAAAAATACTATTTTTGCCTTCTAGTATCTTTTTTAAACATAAGGCATAGGCATGTCTTGGTGTCCAAAGAGACTTTTATGTGGGCCTTAAATAATTTAGTGCTGGTACTAACAACAACACATGCTGACATGACTGTGTGCCACACAGAGAATCCATACAGAGGAACTGTCTAGCTCTGAGTACCGCAGTGAGCTCTTCAGAGTGTTGAGGTGGCTTTCAAATACAGAAGAAAGAAGCAATAAATGTATAAAAAGTGAACCCTCATGCAAGTGAAAGCTGCAAATGGAGTTTGGATGTCCAAGATCCTCAATGTGTGAAATATCTGAGGCTGTTAGGAGGATAAATGCACTGTAATAACTCAAGGAAGAAAAAAAGTAGAGGAGCTTGAGATGAAATTCCACATTTGTAATTCCAGGTTGGGTTGAGTGTTTTAAAATTTGTGTTGTAGTATGAAAACTCTTTGAAGTCTATTCTGGTAGCTTTTCCAATTAAATACCTTACTGAAACCAAAGTGAAAAACTGCTCTTATCTATCATGTTGACTTTAGACTTGGTTAATTCCCTCCAGAAGACACGTATAGGTACAGGAAAGTCCTTAGGAAGCAGCCTGGCAAAGGGTCCAGCCTGCAGTGGCAGCTCTAAGTGAACTGTGCAGTTGAGGAACTCACATCTCCCTAAGTCACTGCCAGGAGATTAAACAAACAGTCCTGCTTTGCAGGGGGACTGGCTTTTGGAACAGTGACAGTGGGAATTCCTGCTGCTGCTGTTTCACCTTATCTCATCTATTACCATGTTTGCCCTGGGTTTTATCTGTGCCCTGAGCATTCTCCAGCAAAGCTGGGGGCAGGCAGTGATAGTGCAGATTGGCAGTAGGAGTGATGAGATGTGATGTGATGAGATGTGATGTGATCAAGCAGTGCTGGCTCAGGTGCAATGCTAATGCAGTGCAGCATCCAGAGTGATCAGATTTACTGACACACACCTGGCATCGAGGTTGGCCTCATGGCAAAAGCGGCCCATAATGGCAAAAATGGCCCATCTGCAACTGGTGCTGTCGGCTGGAGTTGCACTTAGTCTTGGGAATGGCTGGTGCCTGCTGCTGTCTCTGTGAGCTGTGTGATGACTCTATTACCGTTTATCTTGTAAATATACATTTAGGGACCTTATAAACCTGCCTGAATTGTTGCATCTGTAGACTAACTGCTCCTTGATAGCCTTGGTGGCTTAGTTACAGGCCTGCCGAAAGTGCATCTCGTTAATTTGATTGACTACAGCAGCGCCAAAGGTTTATCATACCAGTGCAGCTGTTGAACTGGAGTGTGGGAGTAATTCCAGTGGCTAGAGCAGGGGAATAGGAGGCTGGAAATGTCATGGAGTCTCTCACTGGTGTATTTTGAGTCTCACTTAACCTCACTTCTCACCCTTCCTACAGAAGTATTTGAAGAGGGAAATAAATGTCAGCAAAGGCTTTCAGAATCTTGGATTTTAGGTGCTGTAGAAAAGCGAAGTAATTTACAAGCATTCCAAATCAAGTGTCTCCATTTAGGAAATAACAGTTATTAATTCTTTCAATCAAACTACTCAAAGCTTTTATTCTTGTGTAAAGTTGTAATCTACAGCCTATTTAAGTTAAAAAAAAAAACAACCAAAACCAAGCAAACCAACAAAAAAATCTTTAATAGGAGCTTATTATAGAAGCACTATCAACCTTGCCACTAAAATTGCACTTTGGAAGAAGGAAAATGGCAGCTAAGTTTTCTCATTAAGGAGATACTGGCTAACTGCATTTAAAAAAAAAAAAAAATAAGGTAGTGGCTTAAGTTCAGAATGCAAGCTTCAGACTTTTCCAAATGGAACTCCCTGCCACGGAGTTTGTGAACTTGCAACATAGAAAAGCGCAGTGTGGAAGGGACCTTTGAGGGCCATCTGCTCCAGAATCCTCCCCAATACAGAAATGACATCAGATCAAGGATTCCTCAGGATTTTGTCCTGTCTAGTTCTGAAAATCTCCAATGACTCAAACTGCTCCCTTAGAAAAAAGAAATAAATAAAAACCAGAAGACTGTTTTGGAGGGATTGATCTGGATTCTGCCTTTGGAGTCAAATGCTTAAAGTTTAAGTGCTCAAGATCAGTGAGCAACTGTTGATTGAAGAAAACAGGAACGGCCTCCAGGAGGAAGGTGCAAACTGTCCCTACACGTGTTTAAATATCTACTGAATAGCTGTCCTTTAGTACCTACATAGTAAACCAACCAAACAAAAAATAAATGAGCAACTTTTCTCTCTCTTAGGTTTCATTTCCAAGCTAAATTTTAAACCACACTGCAGTGTTAGGAGTGCTGTACATAAAATTTTTGAAGTCAGGATAAAGAATGGAAACACAGACAGGGCTTTTATTACAGTGCTGCTAAGGATGTTGCTGTAGTAAATAAAGTACTGTTAATATCTGAAGAATGGCATCCCTGAAGTATCTTATAAGATATTTCTTCTCAACTGCCTTTCTTTAGCTGGAAGAAGAAAAAGTAGTTCTTATAAGCACATGTGCCTCTATCTCATCAACTGTACATGTAATTCTTTCAGAGGTCAATTAAATTTAATTGAATTTTTAATACCTAAATTAAGACTTTACTTTTATACTAAACATAAATTAAGAATTTCTGAACTGACATGATTTGTACATTTTTGATTTTTTTTTCTTTAAGTGGACCTTTGCTGCCTTAGAATAATTATTATAATTATAAACTAATGCCCCCAAAAGACAGAAAAGTGCTTAGCATTGTTTGTTCCAAGCAGAAAGCTTGTATTTACAGAGCTTGGCTTGTGCACATGGGTGGATCATGAAATTATTTATTTCAAATTATTTCAAATAATTAATGAGATGATTGCAAACTGTTTGCAAATAATTCAAACAAAAAGAGATTACATTAATCAAGTAAATAATTAATTGTGAACCGTTTGCCCAGCTCAGTTCCAAACAAATTCTTCCAGTGTCAGGGAAATGAAAGAAAAGGATATTTGTAATACACACAGATTGCTTTCACATTGCTCCAGCATGAGCACTCCCTCACTGGTATGGAGTCATTGCCAGAATTTTTCTGTAATTTCCCTAAATTGCCACTTGTGCATATTGTGTTAAATGGACTTCAGTCACAGGGAAAGTCGTCTGAGGGGAAACGAGGTCACTTCAAAACTGTAAGACAAAAAGTGACTTAAAATAAAGAGTTGTAAATATGTATAATGTATTTTGAAGTGGTTTTGAAGCAAGGAACATTTTAATGAACTATGGACCACAATAAATGAGTTTTTAAGTAGAAGGAGAGGACAGAGATGAATGGGGGGGGGGAAAAGAAATGGAACTGAGGAAACGAAGTGGATCAGGAATGAGCAAAATGACTCTGCCATACTGTGAGAAGGAAGAGAGCAAACCTCATGAGTGCCACTTCATTCCGTGTTTAGAAAAAGGCACCATTTCTTTGCTATTATCAGTCACTGATATTTCAAGCACAACATGGGGAAAAAAAAGTTAACTCAGGTTCTGTTTTTCCTCCCCTCTCCACTTAAGTGCATGGACAAAAACTTCATTTCTAAAATATGCATGCATCTATTCATTTACTATGTTAACTATCAAAAGTCAATGTCCAGTTGTATTTGGTAATTTGTTTTACCATGAAACATGCAGGGATCTGTTTTCTTCTGCAATATTTAATGTTAGGTGAAGCTCTACTTTACACTACTCTACTGATAAGCTAACCAAGAGGGATATTAATTATCTCATATTGGCCATGATGTGAATAATTTCAGGTAACAAATACATAGCTGAAATGTGTCTTTTCTTGTTTCCACTCTATCTCCATCTAATCACAGGACATTGCTAAAACAATAATGGAAAAAACAAGGGGCCCAGAGATAAAGAAGGTATCACTAAGTTCACTCCACAGCAAATGATTGTTCACTACAGCTACCCACAAAATAGCTTCTTTCTTTCATGAATTATCCAAGTCCAAACCTGAAAAGTATGTGTTGAAATCCCTGGTTTGATGCAGGACTGATCCAGTCATTCTGAAGAGCTCCTGGGTGGGGCACTGTTGAATGGGGCATTTCAGTCAAAAGTATTTTAGTTTTCAAGACAAAATGTTGTGGGAGACTTTTTTTGTTGTTTGTTTGCATTTTTTGCTTATTCCTTTCAGGCAACAGTGACCTTTCCACAGAAAGGGAACACCACTTGTAATTGTTGAAAAAATAGGGTTTGTTTTTTTTCCCCCCACTCATTTAAAATGGAACTTTGTTTTCCTCATCCTTTCCTCCACTTTACACCTGCATTGCTGGGCTGTGTTTGAGCCACCTGTTTCCCAGATAATCCATTTCTTGGGTGGTGTTCTGCTTGTTGTGTTTAAATAAGAGATAGGGAAGGGGTTTGAAATATACACCTGCTACTCCATAAATGTTAATTCTGCTGCAGAAATACAGATGAGAGCGAGGCTTTGTCTTCCCTTGTGAGACCTGTAAAACATAAAGACAAAAAATGTTTGTACATTCTCAACAATCAGATAGTTTAGCAAATCCTTCCTTAATTTTTTTTTCTGTATGAATAAGCACCAATAAATGTTTTGGCTTTAAACACCTTGATTGTTTAGCATGCAGAATTTTAGACATGTCAGCTCTGGTTGTTTGATTTATACCTTTGACCTATCTCTAATTATTTTAACCTTATAATTTGCATAAATCCAATCTCTGCTGTCAGACTTGGAAGACAACAGAAATCCCCTTACGCATTGTGATTCACTAAAGAAATTAGAGGTGTGATACTGGGTGGGCATTTTCATTTGACCCTTTACAACTTCTTCTAACTTTGAATTACTCCAGTGAATTTTTCTGCTGTTGAAATTAAAAGATGTAGAGAACAGATTACTGCTGAGTGCTGCCTTGTGATACAGAAACACTTTTTGCCTGCTTCTGACAAAGGGAATCGATGACTCCCTGCAACATCTGTGCTGCACCTGAGCTGCCCAGCTCAGCAGGGAGGGTTGGAGCGTGGCTGTCAAGAAATTCAGGTCAGAGGCACTGGTTTCATTATATCAGCTATCAAACTTGCAAACTTGAATTTGAATCCTGTTCCGAATTCCTCACGCTGACTCATCGGGCCATAGGGAATTCAGGTTTTTTAGACCTTTGTCTCCAGCCCACTTTGAGCTGTGAGGTTGCTGCCAGACTGCTATTGACACTCAGCACTGTATGAATTGGGAGATCTCTCCCAGGAGCAAATGGCCCTTTCTGGCTTTTCTCAGCTCCTTGGAACCAGAGTGAGCATCTTTCCTGCGTGGGTGATGGAAAAGTAGGCAATGTTTTATGTGAAATGACAGTTTAAACTTCCAAAACTTATTTCTGTGGAAGAAAGTGTTTTGGGAACAGAAGTGGTGGCCTTATCAGGTTTCATACATAAAATTGAAAAGTTTATTTAATTGGCATTTGCCTGGTGCTTTACCCCAGTGCAATAGGGTGGTTAGCACTTCCTTAGCTCACAAACCGTGGTGGCAGGCCTTCATCTGAAAAAACTGGGAGCTGTTCTGGTGTTGCAATAATGAAGGCCATTACTATCTATTAGCTCAGATGGATTAAAAGGTTAAACCAGTTTCTGGTGAAAATTAATTATGCTGAGAATTCAGTTAGAAGTGTTCTTTGATGTCTGGTATTTGCATGTCTGTGATGAGGAATAGGTCACCTGCTTTGTGCATAGACTCTCAAGGCTTACAAGAAGAGGAGCAGCAAAGTTCCCTGCTAATCTACTTCTCCTGCTTAAGCATGAGTTTCCTGCTGATGTGGAGGGAGTCACACCTCACTGATGTGATTACCTGCAGGTTGGCTAATATTGGGCAGGAATTAGAAGAAGCTTTGTGGCTTTGTTTAGGGATAGTCTCACTCTCCTACTTAGCTGCAGCAAGGAACTCTCTGTCCTCTTTCATTCTGCTCTTGTGGAGATGCTGGGGAGAAAAACGATACTAAAGGGTGGAAATGCAATGTATTTAATAGTAATGTGACAGATCAGGCATTCACTGGTCTGGCCACGGGCTACATGAGCCTTCCACACCGTGAGGTTTGATCACCTGCTGACTTTGACAGCACTGCTCACCTACCGGAGTCCACCTGGGCACAAGAACTTCTGTGTCAGTGCTGGGGAGCTCATCCCTTGTACACTTGGCACTGAGCAGGCCTGGGTTAGTCCTGCTCCCACCTGCTCTGTGTCTCTGTGTCATCAGGCAGTGTCACATGCTGTTGACAGAGTGTCTAGCACAATTTGGGAGTGACCCAAGACCTAGTGGCATCTTTATATACACCCATTTCTTTATGAAGAGAAGAAAAGGAACTAGATAATGGTGACTTGTAAAAATAAAAGCTTTGAGAATGAGGTCAGTGACACATGGTTGGAAATTGCTTGCAGTGAAGACTCATTGCCTTCAAGGCAGTAAATGTTACCAGTCTGTAGTTACTGCCTTCATGAGAAAGGTGCTGTATACTCAAGAAGTGGCAAGGCCCCTCTTGGCAGCTCCTGACAGTCACACAGCACATGGGGTTGGTTTCAAATCAGCCTCAAGGATGTTAAAAATCTGCAGTGCAAACTTGTACAATCTGCTCACTTTCTCCAGAGCCTCTGCTGGCTTCAGCATGAGAGTCAGTCATGTTAGTCACACGGCTTCCCAGCCCTCGTACAGACCATCTGAATTCAGAGTTTGAACGTAACAGCTGGTTTGTAAGCCTGAGACATCAGCTGATCACTCCAGTTACGCTGTGAACAGAGCCAAAAGCAGGGCGTGGGTAATTCTTACGATGAGAGAATAGACTTGCAATTCTGTTTAATCTGAGTCTATTATTGCTGAAGAAATTGTTGATTCTACATAGGGCAATTAAATGCTCAATATTGCTTCTACCTGGAGAGAGTCTTGCCTTTCAAAGAAAACAGAAACAGAGAGCCCAGCCAGCTCTGTGTTTGCAGCACTTTGCTCACCTCTGCTTTTGACCTTTATGTAAATGAAATAGCCATTCCACATCATTGAAACCATATGCATACAGCAGTTTAAAATATTGGATACTTCTCGGATCAGTGACACCAGAACAATGTGGAAGCAACAAAAAGGAAGATGATTATGCAAAGCAAGAGTTACCTTCTCAAATGAACAAGTCACAAGCATTTTCCTTTCACAACACAGGAGAAATGTCAAGTTTTGCAAGCAATTTGGATCTTCTAAATCCAAAACTTTCCACTATCAAATATAGTCTGCAATTATCTCCATTCTTTCCGTTGTCTTCCACTACACGAGAAGCCTGACTGGGAGTGAGGATTCTGTTAGCTGACTTGGTGATTAAGCTTTAAAGATATAACTTTGGAAAATTTGCACTAAACTTACTTTCCAAAGTGCTGTAAGTGCCCAGGTACTAAAGTGCACAGCATTACAATAGAGACTATAATTCATTACCCATGTCTTGTAACTCAGCTCTTACCTGTACCTCCCTTTGGTTAAGGGCTCTGGCTTCCTGCAACTGTTTTATTTCTAGGTCCACTCTTCATAGATGTAACATAATCTTTGGTGAGATGCGACTTGTAAATTGAATATCTTTAGACAGGTGTTGCTTAGCATCTCTTTTTACTGTAGAACTAATGAAGAGAGTTTATGCCTAAATTAATCCCTAATGTACTCCCCGTAAGGAAATGGAGCCAGGAATGCATACACTGCTAAGTGGGTTTTTTTCCCTACTTCCCTTTATTGAAGTCTCTGACACCACTGCAGGAGAGGGAAATAAAAGCTGCTGAAGAAGAAATGAGAATAAATGGGCATTTGGTAACTTTCTAACTCCCCTTGTGCTATGGTGGAGCAGTGCAAGTGTGCAGAAAAGCAAGCAGCACATCACGAGGATGCCGGCTTTTATCTGAAGAATATCTCTTATCCAGAAAGATCATGAAGAGCTTTGCACTCGGGAAAGTGTGAATAACACTGCTAAGTCCTTCTAGTCAGGGAGGTGAAAAGGCAGTCATTGGACTGGGAAAGGGTAATTGACTGATGGCTTCTGTGACCCTGCTGCTCAGAGAGAGAAGGACCTTGTCAGTCAGACAAAAAATTACTGCTTAGGAACAAGCCCAGAAATTCACTCATATAGCTCCAATTATTAGTTAGGTCTGGGCATCTTAACCCTTCATGCAAATGCTTTAGAAATGCAGGGACACACAAAGCCAGCAGCAGTTGGAAGGCATTTACGTGTTTAATGAGAGACATCCTGGCAGTTAGTGTCCTTCCTTTAAAAGCGCAATTAGAGTGCAGGGAGGGAAGGGAAGATGGTGAAACCCGAGGGATCTCTGCTTCCTGCAGTGCTAATGGTGCTCCACAGAGGCACCTTCATGTGGGGGTGTGATGTGTGCCTGGCGAGGAAGGCTGAAGGTCGTGCTCCAAATGTTGTTTTTACACTGAAATGTAAAAGGAATTGCTCCAGCCTTACAGTGGCTGAGAGCAGATTTTGGCACAGTCTTCCATCTGTAGCCCTCCCTATCAAAAGATGAAAGCTTTGCAGTCCAGCAGAGTTTGAATGACCCTTACATCTCAAGGTCAGGCAGGTATTTTTGTCTGAACTTCTAAGGCTTTTCTTGCTGCTAATCTTATGTGGAGAAATAGAAATTTTTCCTGGCATGTAAATGCACCTGCCTCAAATCAAAGTCTGAATTTGACTTCTGGAAGATGTCAGGAGAGATTTTTCCTGTTCCTGTTCTGTTGTGCAGTCGTTCTGAATACACTGATTTGTGGATTTTGCCCAAGGAAGATCTCAGAAGCCTCCTGTGGAGGTTTGTTACTGTCATCAAATGGACTTAAAAGAAGGAAAACAACTTGCTGTGTTTTCAGACAAAACTAACACATTTTATTTTTGCTCCTTGAAGGCTGTTCAGAAGGGGGCATGTACTGTTTCAACTGACTAGGACTTTCCTGGTGTGTTTCATCACTTTCTGCTTCAACATTTAGGTCTTTGGAAAAGTTGCTTAAAGCATTGAGGTACCTCTGGGTTTTTTTCTTTTCCCGTTAGAAAGGGAATTTCATTTCTTTAAAGTGTCAGCGGGTGTTTAGAGTACAGCCTTTCTGTAAGGAGAACCAGCCTTTGTTATATGTGATTTATCTGTGGGATGTTCCTTCGTTTGTCGTTGGCGAGGCAGAAAAGTAGGCAATCTGGAGGGAGGCTGGAGTGGTGTGAGCAAAGACAAGTTGTCCTGGTAAAAGGTTTTTTGCTGGTCCTCTTTGCCTGAGGGTGAGCAATGCGCTAGAGAAAGGCAGAGCTGGGATACAACACAGTTAAATCAATTTAGGGCAGTTTGGATCTGAATTCTTGCTGTTTGTTTGGCCTCAACTACTCTTGACCAGCAGTGAGCACAGTTGTAGAAATATGTCCTTCTCTGCCATGGAAGTGAGCATTTACTGTGGCATGCGTAATTGTAGAAAGTCAAACAGGATTTTTTCCCTTCCCCTAAGATAGATTTTGTGGTTGTTTCCAGAGATCAGACAAAGGCTCTGATCTGTGACTGAGCACATCACGCCAGCCAACCTCTCTTTTGATTGATTTTTGATATTTACAGATGCTGTGGTACTGCAGATGGAGGTTATGAACTGCATCCTATGGTTTTGTCTGTTCAAACCTGAACACATGTGCTATGTATTAAGAAAGGCATTAACTTAGAAAAATTTATAATTAAGTAAGAAACCCCCAAACACCTTAATACAGAATTAGGATATAACAAAACAGACTTGGACCACTTGTTTCAGTCTCATAATTAGCAGTTCATCATTTCTTGACCTTGTGTGGAGTCTGTAGGACACAGTTCCTGTGGTGCTGTGGCTGAGCTGACCCTGCCGGGGCCCACCAAAGTCACTCTGCCACTGCCCTCCTCGGCTGGGCAGGAGGAGAGAACTTGATGAAAGGCTCATGGGGAGAGATCATTCAGGTACTGTCACAGGCAAAACAGACTCAGGGAAATTAGTTTAATTTATCACCAATCAAATCACAGCTGGATAAGGAGAAATAAAACCAAATCTTAAAAACATCTTCTCCTCACCTCTCCCTTCTACTTGGCTCCACTTCACTCATGATTTTCTCCACCTTCTCCCCCCACCAGCAGCACATCAAACAGTTCATCACATGTTGTCTCTGTCACTCCTTCCTCATGGGGAGGATTCCTCACACTCTTCCCTGCTCCACTGTGGGGTCCCTCCCACTGCAGACAGTCCTCCATGAACTTCTCCAACAGGTGTCCTTCCCATGGGCTGCAGATCTTCACGACTGGGTCCCTCATGAATGTGCAAACAGGCCGGCACGGGGTGTGACATCATTGTTATTGATTTCCATAGGTCCGACATTCCAAGGAGCTGATGAGGATAGAGATAATACCTGGTGCTGTTCAGCGTGTAAAATATATGTCTTCTTTTTTCCTCAAGCAGAGCTGAATAAAGACTGTTTATTTTTCACCCTCCTTGAGTGAGGAACACAGTGATTGACTGTAGCTATGAGGTGTACATATCCTATTGAAACAAATTATGGGGAAAGAGTTGTATAATTCATTCACTGATGTGAGCTAAGTTCATATAACACTGTCTCGATATCTGACTGATATTGCTGTTTAGTAGATGTGACATTTAAAAGTTTAATCATGATCCTGCAGCATTCACTGGCTCATTCTAAACGGTGGAATACGAAATGGGGCATTTGGCATGCTTTCAGGCACACTGCTATCTGCTGCAAAGTATTCAGGAATAATTCTAAATGCCCGGATCAACCTTTTCATCTATTGATCTCAGAATGTTTTACTGAGTTAAGTAAGAATCATCACCTTTCCTATTCGAAAAAGCAAAAAGAGAGATAGGAATGAAGAACCTTTGCAACATCTCTTTCTTCTGACCGTATGTACAGCAGGAGACCAGTGTCCAGCACTGCTGTGGTTTAGGAGAATCTCTCAGGGTCTTTGAAGCTCATGTCTGTTTACAGTGAGACTTTATTTATCTTCAAAATACCAGCTGTGTCTTGACAGTGTTGTAGGTGGTTGCACAGATGAGGACAGTGTGCCACATGGATCTCTTTCTCCCTGTTTTCAGATTTTATGTTTGTTTGGGAATTCGAGCAGTAAATCACAGGTGAAAAAAAGAAAGAAAAAATAAATTATATGTTGATATTGAGTCATTTCTTATTACAAACATCAAACAGCAAGACTGAACTTGTGGAGAACAGATTTAAAGTATTGAAATGTCAATGCTGTTATGCACATGGCTTAAATTACTTTTTCCCAATGAAGAAGAAACATGGAAATATGTTCAAAACTTTTCTCAGTCTTCAATGACCTAACATAAATTTGAATTCACAGTTTTAACTTTGGTTGCTTTTTTTTTTCCACCCCAGTCTATTAATAAAATGCCACTCTTGTGGATAATTGTAAATATACTCCATACTTTTAACTTAGGTTTACCTGAGACATTACATGGACTATTTTACATGGGCAAAAGCACATAGCCTGTTGGGAGGGATTTCTTTTGCTAATTATTTGGGGGATTCTGAAAATCGGATTGTATGTGATTCAGACTCAATTTGATCTTTTAAGAATAAAGCAAAACCCCCCCGAAACCCATACCACGTACATAGAAGAATAAATACAAATATTCTTTGGACCCTTTCTTGATATTTCTCTGAGGAGTGAAACAGGGTTTGCTTTTACCCCCTTCAAATGTCAGCTCTGTTTTGGAGAGTTTGGGTGGAAATTCCTTCCTTGCAGTTATGATGCAATATTTTTGGAAGTTCAGGTACTGGCATCTGTTTTGGTGGTTGTTGTCAGAATTTTAGTTTTACCAAAATGAAGCAGCTGTATGGGCTCTGACCTCATTTCTTCCCAGTGCCTCTTCCTGATGTTGTTAAACTGGTTTAATAATCTGGTTTTACCTGTGTTCTCTTAGAAATCACCAGTTGTAGCCACCCTTGTTTTGGGGCTGGGTACGTGTCGCTGTTAAGCCGATGTCGAAACAAAAGGCACATGAGAGGGATTGCCGAGAAAAGGGAATTATTTATTTAAATGCAGCTTTTATATACAAAATGAATGCTCACTGGGATTGGCCACAGCCCTCCACCCCCTGGGGCTGATTGGCCACAGGCATTCCCGCCTGTTCCAAAGGAGCTCTGAACACCTTATCTTCTGTTTACCATAAACAGAAAGATTTTCTCATGGGAAAGAGAGTTCTGTGCTGTCACAGGTACACAATACCCCCATGTGTGTTTTCACTCTGTGGCCCTGAGCATTGGCCTTGGTGCTGTGCGAGGGATCCTGGAGCTCCGTGGGGTGGAACAGCTGCTGCATCTTGGGAACAGCAGCTTTGGGAGCAGGGGTGAAGGCTGACAAAAGGAAGGGATGTGGATACTAAATGTGATGTTGCATTTCCTTAGTTTGGTCTTCACCTATCCCAAGTAGTTTTTTACTGGCTTTATACAGTGAGTGCTCTTCCTTCCCTTCAGTTCTGGTGCAAATTTGTGATGTTCACCTAATGGCATTTTCATCATACAGATTTATTGGGGCAACAACAGGAAGCAGAAGGATGGAAGATGAAAAAAATCATGGTTTTGGGGGGCTCCAAACCAAACCTTCAAACAAAGATTGTAGCACTTGCTGCTCACAATGTATTTTGGTAGTTATTACATGTGATTGCCTCTCACAGTCACAGCATGGAAATATTTCCCATTTTATACAGATGAGGAACTGTGAGGAAATGTAGATCTTAAAGAAAGCCTGCAGTTGAACCAGGAGTTCAACAAGGTTCAGGGGGAAAGAGCCTTTATTCAGTTCTCTCTAAAACCACTCTCCTCCCTCCTTTTACTTGTGCTTTTCACTTCTCTCTGTGTGTTTAACCTGCTTCTCTTTTTCAGTATCATTTACCCTTCTACTATTTCCCAGAAATCAAAAGCTTTGATGGTGCTGGTAGCCCACAAACCGCACCAGAGAGAACCTCTGCAGTGCAGAGTGTTTGTGTGATTCATGGCAGGAGTGAAGGGTGCTTGCAGGAGGTGATAATCTTCCTACTCCAGCCAAAACTGTGAGAAAAGGTAGATTGTCAGTCAGGAGAATTTGTCTATTGGGTTCTTCTAAACTGACACGATAAAGCTACATGTAGGGAAAACTTAATCCCCTTTATAATGCAGAGATTAAAAGTGACTTTAGCAT
The DNA here is from genome assembly GCA_013397795.1 of Orthonyx spaldingii. Taxonomy (NCBI): domain Eukaryota; kingdom Metazoa; phylum Chordata; class Aves; order Passeriformes; family Orthonychidae; genus Orthonyx; species Orthonyx spaldingii. The sequence continues at coordinate 229,914 of VZTJ01003580.1, forward strand.
CCATGTGAAAGAGATGATGGATGGAAACTTCTTACTCACACATTTGCTCAGTGAACTCTATTAAGATGCAAGTCTAGGTAGCATTTAGTATGCTTATTTCAGAGCAAGTCCATTACACAGCTGAATCTAACAAAATATGTTTTTTTAGTAGATCCTACAATGTTTCTTGCTGAAAACAATGTTCAGTATTCTAAACTACAGTCCGTGCATATGTAGAGAATGGATTATTTAAGAGCAAAAAAGTGTTCAGTCATGGTTTCCTTTCCGGACCGAGTAAAATTCCCACTCACTTAACATTCCTCTGAGCTCTGTTCACTTTTTCAGCACTCATATTCTACTGAAAGTTACACCCAGGCAAGTTTTATGAACCGGTACAAGCCTTTAATACCGAAGTTTTCATTGGCACTTCTTTCCTCACCCTGTTACCTTCCCTTTGTGTGAAAGGGTGCAATTCCTGAGCTGTAATTTCTGTTGTTGGTTCAGAGGAGGTTGAATACCGCTGGTGTCCCTCCAGGGAGTCAGACACGTGTTACAATCCCGAGTTACACAGCTAAAGCTGCTGAGGACATTTCTCCTGCTTCTCTCCAAAATCCTTTGAGTAGCATTATCTGACCCTCAGCACTCAATCTCTTCACTGCTGTGGAGGGGAACCCAAACTCTTTGATGTTTTTCTCTTTTTTCCCACTTCATCTTAACCCTCGGTTGGTATCTATTTTAACTTTTCCTGTGATTCAGTGGTTGGCCCAGACTTCTGCAGGTGAGGAGGTTTTAGTCAAGGCGTACCAGTTAATTAAGGAATTGGAAAAGACCCCCAACTCTATCCAGTATTTCACAGGAATGCTGAACACTTGTTTAGATCAGATAGAACTCTACTAATGGATCCTTTTTAGATAGTGTTAAGTTGATAAAAAGGTGGTAAATAACCGGACTGTACAGCAAGTCAGGCTCAGACTTAAAACGCAAATCTTCATCTTGCTGCTGAGCTGCTCCCACTAGAATACACTGCTTCCTTAGGATGTTTGTCTTTTATTCCAGAAAAAAAGTCTATGAAAATAAAACAGGATCAATGAAAGAAAGTATTTCCTTAGACACAGAATATGTGAGCAGATGGAATGCAGATACAAAGTTCAAGAGTGTGACTGTTGCCACTGGCACAGGGATTGCCCTAAAGTGTGCCTGGATGTTAACTTCAGGTTAACACAATCAATCTCTCCAGAAAGAATATAATCAAGAGTAAACATGTTGAGATATTCCTTTACTATTTCTGCTAGAAATCAGTTGTGATTGGATTTTAGGAAACCGCTTATTTTTTCAATACTTTTATTTTTTCATGTCAGACATTGAAACTTCTGCTGTCCTATACATCTTCTAGGTACAGATAGTGCAAAACCCATCAATTTCACATGTTCAGAGAGATAATGTATTAAGGAAACTGTGACATATATACTAGAAATACTGTGTACCTGTAGGAAATACAGCCTTGTATTTCTACATAACCTATTTACATGAAGTTATTGGCACCCAGAATTTCCATACTTCTGTACCTACCCAGCAGCCTGCTATAAAGTTTCTGTGGTCAGTCATTCTCTGCTTTGCACCTTATTTATGCATTGCACAGTTGATGTCAAATCAGACCTGGCACTTTGTTTATGCTGCACTTATTTTGCACAGATGTGAATGACTGACAGGACTGCAATGCAGACAGGAATGAGACCCCTGTTTCTAGTGTGTCTGTGGGCTCTTCTGGATTTTTTAAAGCAATAAAAAAATGCATATTCAAGTCTAAGGGTGCAGTAATCACAAGGAAAAAAAATTTAAAAAATTAGTGATGCCACCTTGAAGTTGAATATGTACAACGTAGAGAGATTTGCTGATGAAGTGTTGCTGGGGCACATGGGTTCTGAATGGATGGATAATACAACTGCAGTAAGACTACTCTGAACTGGATGTAGGTGAAGTTCTTTCTTTGAAAGTATGGGACAAATGTGAAAGAAGGGGAAAAATTATTCAACTGAAAACACAGTAGCCAAAAACCTCAGCCTGTGTTGTCACTTTAGTTCCAAGATAACAGTGTTCCCCTCTGTTTTTTCTCCACATTAGTCTAGATTAATTTGTGAAATAGTTTCAGATGAATTAAGTAGAAAGATGTGGTTTTTGTTTTTTTGAATCAGTGTATTCTGTCCTGTGATACAGTATGGCACTATTCATGGAGAACTCATGACATGTTTGAATACCCTTTTGTATGAGGAGTAAACTTCTTACCAAACGAAAATGCTGAAATGTAAAGACTGACATAAGTATTGTCATCAGAAACATTGAACTGTAGCTTTTTTCTACCAAACACTTGATACTGAGAAGATAAGGAGAACTGTGCTGCAGGTTAACTCACTCTTCCACTACTAACGGTAGCTTTAATATGGATACTGAAAAAATATGGTTGAATTCCTAGTTTTAATAAAAGATAGTTGCATTTTTATCAATTCTTTCCTGTTCCAACTGCAAACAGAGAAGAAAGATGCAGTTCTTGAGTGACTCAGGGCAAGCCAAACCTGAAGAGCTGCCAGGTCCCTCTCATCTGGTTGTGGTCTGAGGCCACCATAAGTCAGGGGACTGGAGGAAGCAATGAATTTCCACTTCAAACGGAGCTCAGTGAGAAATTAGTGAAAATGCTTCAAAGCTGATAAACCAAGTGGGAGTTGAAAGAAGGGAAAGACTTCTTCCATTCTAGGGGTACACTCATGACATCACTGAAAGTAGTTTTAAAGCCTGGAAGACACCAGAAGCATTTGATTACAGACTGATTACCTCAGCTGAGTTCAAGTACGGAGCCTGGGTTGCAAAATGATGGCAGTCTGGTTTTTTCTGTGGTATCATGGAAATCGATCACTTTTCATGCACAGAGAGTTGATAGACAAGCACCAGACATCACTGGACATAACCTTATTGATTTTCTTGATAATCAAGAAGAAAAAAAATCACAGGGGAAACAAGAGACAGGATGAACTCCAGACCTCTGACTGGCTGATCTCTCAGTTTTACCTGTACTTACAGCTTGTTTGTACATGAAAGAAAAGCTCATGTGTCTGTTCCTGTCCTTCTCCTCTGCATTTATAAATGTGGATTCTCTGAACGTGTGCTCAAGCAAAAAGAGAAGAAAGAATAGTTGGGTGCAAGAGTTGAAAACCAAAACTTTTGTGAGTCTAGACCTAAGTAATCATTTGGAATTTATCTGCAATTTGAACCATCAACTACAGCCTCCCATACATGAATTGGCATTTTTAGGACAAAATTTCATTGCTCAGAAATTCCTTGAATTTTTTTTTCTCTAAAATTTAGTTTTATTTATTCAGCAATTGTGAAAGGAACATCCAGATGAATTCTCCTGCTTTAACCAGTTCTTCTGGGTTAGTGTGGTATTGTAATCATGGACAAGTGGTGTAATTCTCCTAGACATCCATCTCTGCTCCTACACACACAGCTAAGCAAAGGCTTCCAGGATGAAAAACTCATTTCTATTACAGCAAAAGCCAGCCTGGAATCACAGAGATGTTTATTGTCATTTTCTGTGGATTTTGAATTATGTCAGTCTATTCTCTGTGGTTATCATATGTAATAATGACAGTAATAAGTCACTGTAAAATAACTGTGCATTTCCAGACCATTCCAGGAGAAATAAACATCAGAAAAATATGTTATGAAATAATCACAAAAATAATGTTAGTGTTTAAAGTGAGGTTTCCAGCTGCCTCCTCCACCTCGACATTGCTATTTTATGGGAAGTGATAGGACTGGAAACCTGTGTGTAATAAGAAGAGGGAGGAAAGGGTGGAGGGAGGAAAACTTCCTTGAGCTGTTGTTTGAGCCTGGGGGTACAAAGCATTTCATCCACTCACATCAGCCTCCTAAACTGAGTTTTCTCTTCCTATAAATGCTGGAAACACATGGACAATTTCAGTCTCAGCTATAGGAATTTCAGTCAGATGCAATTCCACTGATTTCTCTGGGAACCTTTGAGCGGTTCAAGAGAAAAGGAAACCACAGCAATAACCTTTGGACAATGGAAACACTCTGTATTGGGGTGTTTTCTGGGGCATCTTCCATGTGCTGGGGTTCCTGGAGGACTGCGACAATCCATGTGCTGTGGAAAAGAGGACAGGAATTATTGTCAACAAGTGGAAGCACAGCCTTAGGGTTCTTATGATACTCCAGACTCTGGCAATAACATTCAGGTTACTTGAAACTGGGGCTTCTGCAGCCTCTTCTGGGGGTGACTGAGGCAGTGGGACAAGAAACACAGCTGCAGTTTTCAGTTTTGAAAAGCAGGATTGGCTCCAGGGGTTGGTTTAAAACCTAGGGGAGACTCAAAGCACGTGATGAAGAACATTTTAATTTTGCATTGAAGAAACTAGAGGCCAGTAATGGAAATCAGTGTGCCAGAGATCCCTGAGAACTACGGGGAAAACATGAACTTCCTGATGAGGTTTATATTGTTGTGCATTTTGAACATTCCCTTAAGAGCTGTTCCTGCTTCAGCCACGATATGGAGGGCTGTCCTGAGACCATCCTGGGTATTTCTATGCAGATGACTTCAGTTTTCATCATAGGTTTCAATAAAATAATGTTTAAAGTGATTGAGATCTCTCGGATTAAGTACTCTCTGTTGTGCCTTAAAGTAGTCTTTAGCCACTACAGAAAAGACTGATAACTTACAGAATCTGCTCCTGAGAGAGCCAGTTTAGACTTTAAGACATAAGTGAAGACTTTCCTGGGAAAACTTCAGAAGAAATACTCCAAAGTGCAATACATTTATCACCAGATCTAAATTTTATGTAATTCGGGTTCTTTATGATTATATTTCAGTTGTAATACTGCCAGTCTTGTGCGTTTTGTTCAGCGCCTGCCCATTTGTGTGTTGTGTAATTGGAAAGCAGGATGAGCAATGGGGAAATAACTGCTACACTGGTGCTTTTATGGGCTTTATATTCAAGGAGAAGTCAGCCATAAGGGACTGTCCCAGTCCCCTTCCTCCCTCAGAAGGAATGTTCCGTAGGGGTTGGTGGAGAAGTGATGCAGACCGTCTGTACTTCTGGCCAAATTTAGAAAACAAAGCTGAAATGTTTCTTGCGTTGTCTTGCTGGAGTGAGGAAAGAGAATGAAGACCTGGGAAGGGCTGAGTTGTCTCTGGAGATGCTGAACAATGCTGGGAGAGTGGGACAGTGCTGCACCTGTTGCTGCCAGGGGGGATGGCCCTGAGGGAATGGAGGCAGAGTCAAATATTCCAGAGCAGGAGAGGGGCTCTGCCTGTCACTTCCCTCTCACAGCGAAAATGCTCAGTTTGCTCCTCTTTTACGGAGCTGAAAACAAGTAAACAGGTTTAAGAAGGCTTTTTCACATGTGCTTAAGAAATACTTAGAAAAAATGTTTTTATGATCAAAAAGTTTGTTGTTTTCCACGCAAAAAAAGTGAAAAAGTACTGCGAGCTCTGGGTGTAAAACAGACAGGAGGTGGTCACACTGTGGCTTCACTCGAACATGGCAGAGGCAGAGGTGAGAATTAATAAGCTTAACAGGAAATAGAGGAAAAAATGTGAGGCTCCGAGTGTCTATGAGAGAGTGTGGCTTACAGGCATGGGAGGGGAAGGGGCCTCTAGGGGAGAACAACTTGGCTCTGTGGGGCTGAGATCAATGGAACCGGATGAAAAAGTTGGTGATGGAGAAAGAAACTGAAGAAGCAGTTACAGATCAAATTTGAGGCAGTGGGAGGCATTTGCAGGTACTGGGAAAAAGAGGTTAGTGCTGGTTTGCAAAGAAATAAAGGACAGTGTAAAAGAAGGAACTGAGTTCAAGTTCATGCAAAGAGATGGAGAGGAGGGAGAAACACTGTTGGAAGAGTGCTTGGGGAAGGGAGGAAAAGTAGGAAAGGAGGTCCTGATGTTCTGCATGAAATCCCTTTGGTACAGGGATAAAACCCAACAGCAATGGGACCTTCTGTGGGACTGCCAGAGTTGCCTTGGTGGGAGGCACAGAACGAGGGAAGCTGCAATTAAGTTTGTAAGAAAACGTACAACAGGGGCAAGAGATTTCCTGTGGAGGCAAGGACAAAAGTGAACAGACAGTACAGCTGCAGTGAATAGGTGCAAACTGCTCCCTTGTGCATCAGCTGTCCGATGGCACATTTGCCGTGGCTCTGCAATAAACTCCTCCTTGGTATTCCCCTGATTTCTGTTGGGGGATAACAATGCACATGAAAGGTCTTTTATAAGTGACCAATTAGAGGACAAATAGAAACAGTTTTCCTGGCAGAAGTGCACTTGAACTGCAGGTTGGACAGAATGTTCTGGAAAGGATGCCACGGTCTCGGGAGACAGGGACAGGCTGATGGAGACAGAGCATTGCTGAGCAGCCCCTGCCCCGTGGGGAAGGGCAGGAGGTGCACGTGGCTCTCCCCAGCCATCCAGCTCCACCCCCTCTTCTTAGTTTCTACAGGCAGCATTATTTTAGAATATATTTTTAAGCTAATGGAAAGGTTTTTTAAAAATCTGTTGGGACTTGCAGACTTTAAAGAGTGATTTCAAAGAAAGTAATTGGCTTTACCTTCATTCAGACGCTGAAGCTCAATTTTCGGTGCAGGAGAGCATTAAAAACAGCAAAGAAAAATGGCCTAGGTGCATATAGTTGTAATACATGCTGCATTTGTAGCATCCCCAACAGGATACAAAAACAATATAGCCGAGGCACTTTGCTAGCATGAAAGAGCATCATTCCTTTGGTATTGGTTTATAGCACATGGAGTCATCTCTCACTTGCAGGAAAAGTCACTGAAATAATTTATGTCACTATTAAACAGCTTCACTGCTGATCCATTGCAGCCTCAGCACATTAACTATATTTACCATCTAAGATACAGAAAGGAATCTGTCCTATCTGACGAGGAAGCAATAAAGTTTTAGTGAAATGGACGTAAATCAAAGTTTAAGTTTGCCTAGTGAAAATACATAAAGCTATGTTTCACATCATGTTTTATGCATAGCAGTATTCTGCATATATGAATAAAACCTGCATTTGTTGGTAAATACTGCTTCCATATTGTTGATTGTTTTGGTCTGTAAATTAAACCTGTGTACATGCAATGATCTGAAGAAAAATGCATTTTTTGGCCCATAAGTGTTTGTAAAAAAGATGCATTGAATGGTAGGAGGAGAGGAAACAGCCTAAATATGTAAAGCATTCACTTCCTGGAATCTTCTTGGTTTCAAGTGCACAGTTTGCTGCATATACCTGAATTTCTACTTTTCTTTTTGGAGCTTGTGGTTTTGCATTGAGCTGTCACTTTATTAAAGTCTTGCAGAGTGTGTCTGTACGTGTCAGACTGGCCACAGGATGGGGTTTATTCCTGAAAGTGCTTTCCTGGGAGATGTTTTGGCCACCAAGAACCTTTGTATGTATAAGGTAATGACACTTTACTTGGTCACAGGGAAACATAATCCAGGCTTCTTCTGCCCTTGCTTTGCTAATCCTGAAATTCTCATTCACAGACTGCCTCTGCCCAGACATTTACTGAAATTCTGGGATAAGAGCGGCTGGATGGCTGCTGCTGTTGTGAGTCAGGCCCAATGTTTGAATGTGGCTCCTTTCTGCAATGGCAAAGAGCAGCAGGCTTTGGGAGGAGTGGGATCAGGCACTGGGTGTGCTCCAGGGTGGAGTGACAGTGTAGAAGATGGATTGCAAAGCTGATGAGAGTGGAGTGCGGGGCGAGGCCATGGAGCTGGAAGGGAGCGCTGTAGGGAAGGCAGCAATAACAGGTGTCTAAGGTCAAGGAAATTATCTCTTTTCTCCATGCAATGATTTTGTAGTGTGTCTGCCAATTTGAACCACACAATCTGATGACTGCTGGCTCTCTGAGGCATCAGGTGAGGCATTGCCATCGCTGTTTTAAATGTGGTGATGTGCTGGGTGTTCTTCCTCCCCACAGTGAGCGAAGAAAGGGCCAACCAGTGCCTAGAAAGAAAATTCTGTTGCAGTCAAAGGGCTTTGTGTGATCTCTTGAAGAAGAAAGACTATTTCTATGTGCTGGTCCTCACCTATCAAGGTTAGAAATGGGGAGGAATAGGATGCCTAATTTTGACACTATGTGATATTTCAATATCATCTCAGTATCATGGTTACTTTAATAGATCCATTTTCTGTATATCTTGAAGGCTTAAAAAGTTTCCCTGAGACATATCAGTGAGATGGGAGCTATGCTGAAGGAGTCAGGTACCAGCAGTCCCAGAAAAAGGATGTTCAGAATCCATCAGAGTCTGTAGCCATCAACTTTTATTTGGACAAAGTTACCATGCCCGGCAGGCTGTCTCGGGGTGTCCAATTGTCTGCTTTAAAAAACACATCTTTAGGCTTCCAGAAAAGTAAGGTCATTGCTTGGATGAGTAATCTGACACTCGGAAAGAGATGCAGTGGGATAGGTCTACTGCTCTCCAAACAGTGTGCAGAAAAATAATAGTAAAACCAAAAGATAACACATAAGCAATAAAAATAGCAGGTATCTCTTCCTAGGCACATCAATCCCGGCATCATCAGCCCAGCCACGAGTTAGATGGTGAAGGAAAAACAGAGACAAAATGTGTCTCATTCCAGCACTGAAGATTACATGCCATCAAAAAGATAAAATTACCTGAGACCCTTGCAGATCACCTAAAAGTTGGGGTTGTGTATATGCAGCACATTGGAAAACTGGCCCAATTTATCATCTTTGCAAGAAAGCAAATACTTGGCAGGTTTTGTATTTTAAACAGCACTCAAAGTGCATGAAAATAAATAAATAAGGTAACCTTAAAGTCTAAGCCCAGGAATGAAAATCTGAGCGGACTTCAGCCTTCATCATCAGCTTAGCTCTCTGGGTGTGACAGGCAATTTTCCTTTTTAATTTTCTCCAGCAGTAAGGAAGCTAATGGTACATCTTAAAAGATATGACCTTATCCTTGTAAAGCTACCTGAAGCTTGGCAGAAAATAGGATGGCCTCACGGTCTGAGAAAGGCTGGCTTGAAGGGAAAAAGTCCCTTCTTCTTGCATCAATGGGCTGAAGAATGGGAGGGAATATTTTACTCTTGTACACCATTGTTATTCTGCTCCACATATGATCCCTGTGGTGATTTTTAGAGGTACCATTTCATACGTTTTTGTATTATGGATGTTGCACATAGATAGATGTGACTCTGTTTGGCCAGAATAAATATTGTTAGGGCCAAATTTCTCAAAAGCATACCTAGGTGCAGACAGGTCCTCCTCACAGTCCTCTTGCAGTCAACAGCCTGCTGTGCATTCATAAAGCTGTGGGTTTGCTGGTCTTTAACATGGCAAGGGGTTTGAAAAAATAAAAAGTATAAATTGCAGCCAGAGCTATTTCAGTGAGCAATCTGTCAAAATATCATTGGTGCTCTGAATCTGTCATAACTGTGGTGAGAGAAAGGAGTGAATTCTGCTGTGTTTGTTTCTGTAGGGTTGCTGGTCTGGATATACCCACACTTAAGTGATACATACAACTATATTAATTTTATACACACACATAAACACCCTTCTCTATCACGTTCTGTGGTTTTTAGCAGAGCCAGGCATTTCCCCACTAGTTTTTGGCAGTAGTTACTCCATTATCTTACTATTTCATCTGCTGTCAGAAAATGAAATGTTTAAACACCATGAAATTCCTTTTTTAAGATGTCATCCAGGACAGAGCCCACATCACAGGGCTGTAGTTAGAGGATGAGTGTATTTTCCTTTCACTGCTCAGCTCTGCTGCGGTCCTGCTTTTCATTTGTTGTATATTTTCATTAGAAATGCAATGTTGCATCCTCTCACGATTCATGGAATTAATGAACTCCGAGACCCTGGTCTGTTCAAAGAGTACAATCTGGTACTTTGCAAATATTTTGAATGGATTTCCAGTCTTGGAACCAAAAGCTGCGATTCCATGCAAATCCAGCCATAGATGGCAAGCGGGACAAGGGAGAGCAGGAGGCAGAGCCCTGCCATTCTGGCACCAACCAGCCTCCAGGTCCCTGGTGGGAAGAACTGTGTGGTTTCAACCTTCTGCCAAACGACTCGTCCAAATCCCCATTCTCTGTGTGGTTCAGCAGAAAACTAAACCTGAACATCCCAAATGCCAGAATAATGATCTAATCACTGGACCATGTGTCCTCTATTTAACTTGGCTTTAGAATTTGCACTCTGCTGACTCGAATAGGACAGTTCACACATCCAAGTGCTGTTATTGCAGGTGCCTAAAGACTTGAGCACACATTGATGCGTCGCTTTAAACTCATTGCACATTTCAAAGGTTTGCTTTGTGATCAAAGGGGCTGGAGACTTCTTTCTAAATGAAAGCAGACATTTTGGGACTATTTTGTCACTATAGCCACCACAGAGAAGAAAAGGCTTGGAGGGAGGAGGGGGACGGCAATCAGGCCAAAGCAGGCTTCTTTTTTCTGGTCTGACTTTGCAAGACTAAGACTTGGTTGGAAAGAGGAATATCTTCCCATTCGCTAGGTGTGTTTAATCAGGAAGATTTTGAAATACAACTGGAACTGGAACGGAACTGAGAGCACTTCTAACGGATCTAAAGAATGTTTTTCCATAAGAGAACTTAGTTTTGGGCTACCAAGAAGGTTCTCTGTCTGGCCCTGAGCATTTGTGGAACAGTGACCCAGTTTCAGGAGCAGGGACGCAGCACGGCCACACCTGGGAGCTGTAGCTTGCATTTAGGGGGAGTTTGGAGCCTCCTCACCTGTCCTGTCGGGGTAAGAGCTACCAGTTTGTGCATTTTCTTCATCCAAGGGCAAAATTTACCCAGTTTGGCTGGACTGACTCTATGTCTGTGATCCTTTCCACTTTGCTGTGGACCTCCTGGGACTCAGGTGGCCCTCTGGCAAACTATGGCCCATTGCTCTGTATTTCAAGAACTCTCACGGATCTGGCAACTGCTTTTCATGGCTGGTATCAAGATGATCTGTAGAGATAGCAGGCAGAGAGAAAGAGAAGATTCAGATGCTGTCAGGAGTTGTCAGGGTGTTTGTTTATTTGCTTTAATAGTTGCAACGGATGTTCTGGGTCATTGGTTGCAATTCAGGCAGATTCAAGCTAAGGTCACTTAGCCCAGCTGGAGAGAGCAGCTCAAGCTGTTTGCCTCCACATGTGGCTGGTACAGATGCAGATGTTATTTTGGACAACTTTAATGTCAGTTCTGCCTCCTCTGAAGCTTTGTAGTTTTAAGTGTCTGAAGTGAGTGTGTGTCCTGGTGCAGACCCTGGAAATTTATGGCAGCTGAGGGTCATGGTTTGAAGCACAACTCTGTATTCTCTTCAGAAACACAAGGAAGAGATCTCCTGGAGATACTGTTTTATCAGAAAATAATAATTGACTGGACCTATCAACACTCGTTTGCTCTCTGGCTGCTAACCCTGACTGTTTACTGATAATGTAGCATGTTAAAGCTGATTTCTGACTTGAGTGATGCATTGATAGGGATATCCCAGGGGCTTTGAAGTCTAGAAGAGTGATGATTTATAGAGGTTGTGCCTTTAGAAAGGAAGGAACTATGTTGCAACAACAGAAGCTCTCAGAATGCAGGGTCAGTGGTGGCCACTCATTCCCCAGAGTCCCATTATTTGTGCCCTCATCCAATAGCTGAGGCCAAATGCTTTCAGATGTTTTATACCCCAGAACATGCCAGCTATTTTAGGAGCAAAAGCAAGTTTGGATGAATTTCTGGATTTGTATTTGCAATGCTTCTGCTATGAGAATCCTTCACCTCAGGTTACCTTTTGCAAGTGATCTGTGAAAAATTTGAATATCTAAGGACTATTGTAAAGAGCACTGTGTAATGCTTATGAGCTTAATCTTTAGTATAATCCCCAAACTTAGTGTATCCTGGCAAGTTCCCTTGAATAAGTGTACTTTGCAGCTAGATCCAGCAAAAAGAATAAACTCCATGAGTTAAGCAGAATGACCAATATTCATTTTAAAATTAATTCTTGCTTATGTGGCTCCAGTCTTGCATGGCTGGGGTTGCCTCTGCATTGAGTATTGAAAAAAATAAATGTTTTAAATCCCTGAGAATCCCTAATGATGTTTCTGAAAATTAAAGGCTTAGTTTTTTTCCTCTTTCTCCTCTATTTTCTGCCACCTTTTCTCACATCAGTCTTAGTGGACTTGTCAGAACCCAAGACAGAAGAAGTCAGCCAGTACAAGTGGGAAAGCGGGGCATGATCTCAAGGAATGTCTTTAAGACTTGGTAGATGTTTAGTTGGAATGCTTTACAGGTGATTTTATGTGAGTATGGGTTGGTGCTTGTCATTTCTGATCTCTGAACAAGAATACTTGCCATGAACATGTCAATCACTTGGAATAAGAAGTCGCAAAAGGGCTTGATCTTCCTTTGAAATACCAGTTCAAAGCCTTATTGTTCCCCAGATTATCCTCAAGATGCAAAAACATGGTAGAAGTCGCATTCCTGTTTAGTGATAGCTAAAACGGAAATATCATTTTCCTTTTCTTCAAGCTTTGGGGTAGATTTCTGGATGTGTTGCCTGATTTCTTAATGCATTTCCAAATTTCACAAAATCCTACACACAGTTCCAGTTCTTAACCATCTTCACTCCGTGCTTGCTCCAGATCAAGACACCAATTCCATGAGTACAAAATTGCCTCCTGAAACACAAAGATCGGAAGAGGGTCCTAGGAGGTGGTGGTTACAGAGCCTTTTGAAGGGAAGGGGGAACACACCCTCAGCACGGGGCTGGGAGTCCTTTGCCTTGGCACTGTCAGCACCGGAGCTCTGGGGATGTTGTTCTTAGCAAGGACAGTTTGACAAACAAACACCACAACTGACAGGGCAGAGCAGCTGAACAAACAGACAAGGGTATAATTTATCCCTTCCCCTGCTTTTCAGTGTCTATTTAATGCATTAGCTGATATGATCCTCACTGTGGGATGTCAGTTGTGACGGGAGCTGCTTCATGTGTTGTTTTTGGCCTGGGTTTAATTTAGAACAAAGGAAGACAGGGCAAGAGGTGGAAGGGTTGGCACAAGAGAGGAAAATGGGAGGGGAGAGACGAGAGAAAGGGCACTGTCACCAGTGACTGTGGGACAGAGAAGTCCCTAATAATCTTGTCTAGACTTTAATTACTTGTGCCTTGGCTACCACAGATAATTTTCTCTGACCTTGACAATTGTAGCCGTGCCAAAAGCCAACTTTTTTCCCATCCCCTTGGTCACAATGGGTCACCTCACTGCGAAGTGACAGATCATCCCACGGCACGGGCCGGGCTTTGTTGCATTTACAAACACGAGGCCTTCTCTCAAACTGCTTCCCAGTCCGAAGCCACATCTTGGAAAGGTCTTTGTTGCCATCCCTCACCTTGCTCCTTATAATTCATGCTGGCCACAGACAACATGTGAGGCTCCTTGTGTGTGGAGACCAGGGCCTGTCATCCCCATGGAGCCTGGCTCCTTGTATTCCTTTTCTGGCTTCCTCCATGTTAGGTCCTCTTTGATTTCTGGGCTGAATCCATCATTTTATTATTTGTTTACAAGGGGTTTAGCTGAATGTGATTATCTCCCAGGACAAGGGCTTTTGCACACCGTGCTGATAAGAATGGCAAAAATAGATGAAAAAGTAAATTGACGAGCAGCTTTTCCTTGTGTTTCAGTTGTGTTTTTTGACATCTCTGATACCAATAACTCCCACTTTTCCCTCACAGTTAGGTGATGACCTCCAGGGTTGTCAATACTGAATGCTTTTTGGTTTCATTTGGCAGAAGGCGCTGCTGAACCTGGCTGCTGTTACCACCACTATTTCCATGTGAGTGCTTCTGCAGTAACTGTGATTCACAGTCACACAGTAGGACACTGGAGAGCTGGAAAACTACTACCTATGAGGAAAATTAGGAGAAAAATTTCTGCCTTAAAATGAGTTTATCTGATTCCTGTCTTCCTCAGATATACAGATTGAGGCTTAACTATATAGAGGAGTTTTTTTATTGTTTCTGTCAAGGAGGATGAAGTAAGGTTTCTGATTGAATAAATGATGTGTGTGAGGCATGGCTGATGACTAGCAATCATTGATTTGCCCAGCTCTAGTTTTCAAACACTGCAATTGTTTTCCTATTTTGTGTCCACTGTCTCTGAAACTATATTATGTGTAAGTACTCTGAATATTTTATATTGCCATGCTTCTTTTTCCCCAGGTTCCTGCCTCTCTTCTTTTATCAGCATTGTAATGGCCTGGGCTTTGAATTGTTTTATCACTCTAAAAGAAATTGACTGAATAAATAATGTTGCTTTTTTGTTGATTGCCTTGTTGTCACTTAAATACTATTCCAATATAATGGGTAAGTTATTACTTCTAAGACAGATTTTCTACTACATTTTTTTTTCCTCTGGCTTTGATAAGAAGGAAGTTATCTCAGTAAAAATTGTATTTCTTAGGAAGGAAGCAGATACTGTACATTTGAACCTCATGAGAAGAGTTGATTTTCAGTTTAGGGTAATACAGTTTTTAATTAACTGAAGAGGAGACTTTCAAAGGTAAAAGTGCAAGTGAGGTTCGTGATATTCCCTGTGGTTTTTCTTTTCTTCTCTTCTCTCATTGTATGACTTTGCAACTTTTTTGACTAGTGGCCCAACAAATAAATACTCTTTCATCTCTATTGCTCTAATTGCCTACAAGAGGAGGAATCCAGAGCATCCAAGCAGCAGTGGAGCAAGCCAGCAACCCTATTCTCATTAGAGGTGTCTCGCCACACACGCTTTGCCTGTCTGTGAAAGCAGTGTAGTTACTCTGAATTTACTGTGAGGAATTTGCCACAACGAGCTGAGACAGAATGCAGGTCTCTATTAGATGTGTAAATAATTGCACATTTGTCACACGTGGAAAGGTGGCTTGATGTATGTGTAAAGATAACTGTTTCTTGATGAGCTCAAGTCCTTGAGTTTTAGTGCTTTAAGAGATTTATGGATAGTTGGCTGAGACAGCACAATGCTTGGAACAATGCATTTTTAGAACCTATGCATGCAGGTAATAGGCCTGATATTTACATCTAAGGAATACCCCAAACTAATGCTGTAATCAATAACAAATCTGAATGGTCAGCGTCTCTGAAAGGTAATGCCCACAAAGAGAAGCAAGTGGTTTTCCTTTTGTAAAAGAAGAAATCGAGAAGCAATCCTCAAGAAATAAAATAGAGAAAAGGAAAAAATAAACAAACCAAAGAAGCCCTCAACTCTCCTCTGCTTTTCAGAAAATAAGGGTTGTGTACCTTTTTTACCATTTATAGCTCTTCTAAGTGCGAAGCACCAGCTATGGAGAGGAAAACTCCCAATCAAAGGTGTCATATGTGAGAGAAAAGGAGCTGCTTGTTTTCAGGCTGAAGAGGTTAAGTGACAGTTTGAAAACAGCTGAGAATCATTCTGAAAAAATCGGTGTGGTGTACTTATTTGTAAAGGAAAGGAGTAAGAGCAGAGGTGCTGATTGCTGTTTCTCTTCAAGAAAGAGCTTTGGTGGAGTTTGTCTAGCCCGTTGTCAAAAATAAGTAATATTGTGTGGCATTAAAAAAAACCCAAAAAACCCCTCTAAAGCCCCCCAAATGTTCTCTGCTTTGTGGCTGCCTATATCACATTGCCCTGCAGCAGAAGCAGAGTGAAATCAAAGGCAGCTGCAGCGAGATTTTCACAGGGAGTGAGGCAATGGTAAAAAGGTGCATCAATAGGGAAGTACCTCCTGCCTGGGTCCAAACAGCCTGAACCAACTGCAGCCTCTCCAAATCGATATCCAGGTTGATAAGGGATATAAAACTTTTAGTGTTGGCCTAAGGAAATAGTAGGAGCTATCAGGGTCCGTCTGAGAGGCAGGTGAGCAAGAACACGAGCACGGGAACGGAGCTGTGCTTGTCTGATGAGGAAAGGTGGTTACCCAGGATGAGGGGCCTCCCATGGGCACATGGAAATGTCCCAAGTGGATGCAAGGACTGGCTCTGTGAGCTCTGCTCCACAGGTGACATCCCTTTGGGCAGCTGGTGGCACTGGGAATCCCAGGTGACTCTCTGAGAAACTGGAATTGCTGCCCTGTTCAGGACCCAGGATGCCAGAGAGTTGTTCGAGATGACCACAAGGTTCCTCATCCTTTCTAAAGCACATTGAGAGCATCCTGCAAACCCCTGTTTTATGACTGACTGGAAAACAGAATTTAATTTACCATGTGGAAAGCAGGATTGTATTATTGGGATAGGGTAACATAGATGAAGAACAGTTCTGTGAGGCATGAATGTAGAATTATATAAAAATAAGGTTTAAGGGAAAAAAGGAAGCAGATATTAGATGGATTGCAGTTTTCTTTCTAGTATAAAAATTATTATGTACTCCCTGCTGGGAGGGACTTTATTAGTCTGTTTAAACTGAAGCTTTGCAAATTTATCATGGAGGCAACTTCTTGGAATGCAGCAGAGAACTGCTGGGGCTTGCATGAGTCTTTGTGTCTTTTGCTTGATTTTGAAAAGCTATCAAAAAGCAAGCAGTCATTATAATTTATAGGTAACAGTGTACAGAAAAGCCCATTTGTTGCTACTCCACACAGTTAGGTAATAATTGTCAGCCACACTTTTTTTCTCCAAAATATGAGTCTGTCTGTCTAACCACAGTGTGGCACTAATGGTATAAATGCAGCAGAACACAGATGGAAATTAAACAGCAGCTGGGTAATCATCTCCATAAATGTAATATTAAAAATATCACAATCCTTTAATTTTTGTTCTGCATGTGTAAGGCAGAGCTGCATGACAAATAGCTATCATAACTTTACTGAGAGAAATGCAGCTTGTGACCGGTTTAAAACAAATTACTCTTTCGCCCTGCTGTCCTCATTTGGGCTTTTGAGTACCAGTATTAACAATCTGGTAAGCACCAGATCGGGGTCATGAGCACTCATTAGCCCCTCAGAGAAAGGTCACCTCTGGTTTGTTGAATATTGATTAGGAGGCACCAGAACACACCAGTCTGGAGCCACCAGGGAGGATACTGAACATATGAAACATTTCCTCTGCATTTCATGAAGCTCTGGATCAAATCTGCTGTGGCCACTTTCATTTTCACTTTTACTGACCACTTTCTTTATCCTTCCTCTATTGTACAGGCCTGGGCACTGCAGAAAGCTGATTGAACAATAAACAAAAGTATTGCTGTCACCCTGAGCCTCTTGTGGGATGGAGGAGCACTCTGACAACTTAACTCGGCTTTTCCATCCCTCATGGACGAGCCTACTTGCTTTCCTTCCTCTGATGCATTGCAAGTGTAATGTGTCTTGTCCTGCTGCCAATACCACCACAATAGATTGCAGTGCTTCTCTGAATAGAGATACTGGTGAGTCATTTTCATGTCTACTGAAATTAATTCATACATTTCCCCCCAGTTTGCATCAAAATCAGGTAACTTGACTGATTTAAAGTCCAAGCTCACAACTGGTAAATACAGAAAACCCTTCTAAAGACAGTTTCTTGAAATTGATAGCATAATGGTAAATACTGTTGAAGATGACCTTGAGGTAAGAACTTCCAAAGTTGATAATAGGATTTATGCTCTGGTGGCAGTAGTAGGTGTTTAAAAATTAAACAAGCAAAACATTGTTTCAGTATTAAAAAACCTCATATGTTGTCTTAATATGTGCTATAATCCAAGCCTGACTGTGCATAATAAGCTTGTAATTCCATTGATCCATTGATGGGGAGATAACAAACCCCTGCAAATGGCAAATGGATTGGGTGTGAGAAATGCGATATTGATGGACCTGCTCCAGCAGCACCACTGTGCTGTGGTCTCGCTGTGTCACTGCCCCGCCTGCGCCCAGCCCGCTGCCTGGAGATGCCCTGCCTGGCTCAGTGCCCTCAGCAGGCTGGAAAACAAACCAGTGAGGCTTTGCAGAGGATTGCACCAGCTCAGGCACTGCTTGGCCTGCCCCTGCCAGCCCTCACACCCCCTACGCTGTGCAGTGATTGTGAGCAGGCACGGCTGAATCAGGGGATCCCTGGTTATCACACAGGAGCCACGCCAGTTGCTTATGTTGCTGGTTTTGGAATGTGTTTCTCAGAGTAATTTTCCCCAATTTTCCCGATGCTCAAAATAAGAATGTTCAAGGGGTTGATATTTTATGGTCATACACACACGAAGCCATAAGGGAGGCAACCTTTTAATGTAAAGTTAAGCATCACTGTTGAATAAATGTGGGATGTAGATATAAACATTAGAGGGGAATGTTACAGTTAAAAGAAAAGGAAGTGTTTAATCTTGTGAAATTAGTGGCAAAGGGAGGGCAAGCTGCTTTTCAACTCATCTCACTCCCACAAAAACTGCATTTCTTAAGGCATGATCCTCTGCTGTTGAAGTCAACGACAAAAAAAAAGTCCTTACTTCTTTGATAAGTGAAGGTTGAAGGCTTAAAAGAGCTGTTAATATCATCTTGCCCATTAGTTGTTTTGGGAAATGAAACAAGCTCCTTTAGACCTCTCTTCCCATCTCTTACGACTCCAAAATCAGCAGAACAGATTACAGGCTAGAGATACCATCTCACTTCTCCTCTGCTGTCTAGGGAGTCCAGCATTGTCTTTGCCTTTGTGAAGCATATCCCTACAGAAAAGGGGAAAATCTATTTAATTTTGTTCTGCATTACGCACTCCAGAAAATGCAGCTTCATCTATACAATGGTCTGTGATGAGGCAGAGAGCAGGAGCTGCTCATCTAATAATCTCCTTGTTTCCATTTCACAATCTTGCCACACTTTCCTGAGGCAACACTCATCCAATCCATGCTAATTGCCTCTCTTAGCTCAATGTGGACTTCATAAAAAGTAAATATCGGGTTCATGCAAAATAAGTTTTGCTTTGCTGAGCGTTGAAGTCTGCCCTTCTGATGCAGCCCCTTATTTTTATTCAGAGCAAGTAAGTGGATGAGGCTCATAACTTTTTGGGAACATTTGTACCATCCATATGGTTGTTTTTTCTCTGAAGAGGAATATGACTGGAGTTAAGGCATTTGCTGTTAAATAAATGTTTCTTGTTTTAATTTCTCATCACTCCCAAAGAGTTGGGATGGAAATCGTGGTGCTTTAATACAGATGGAGCTCTGAGGTAGATTGCTGTGGTGATGAGGAGATATTATGGACTTCTTAAATGGTTTGTGGGTGTCTGGGGAGAGTGGAATACAATCTTGTCTTGAACATCAGACAAGGTGGTGATTCTGAGAGCTCTGCTTCCAGGGTCAGAGCTCAAAACACCAGCTGCCTTCTGCCCAGGTGCAGGGGCTGCTCACCCTGCAGTGCTCTGGTGACACACCGGTCACCTTTCAGCTCAGTCGTGGGGCCAGCAGGGCCACACGTGTGTTTAAGCAGCACCTTCTTGTTAGGCTGGTGCAAGAGCCCTGGTTCTTCCCAAAAACCCGATTTTAATTCAAATGAGGGCTTCATTAACTGGGAAGAGTAGTTTATATATTCATTGGTGTCCCTAAGGACTTGGAGAGGAAAAAATGTGTGAAGGATTATCCCCAGGGCAGGATGACCAGCTGAAGGGAGTGAGAGGAGGCACGGCTGAGATGCACCAGAGCTGCTGGAGGGGTCTCTTGGGTTCAGCTGGGTACTCTGCACCCAAGCCCAGGGCTGCTATTGGCCAAAGCACAGCAGTTTCTCATATTCTGGGCTGGGTGACCACTTTCCTTTGGAGAGCCCTCTCCTTGGGCTGGCAGACAGGGAGTTACCCCAAACTCCCCCCTGTTCTGCCCCTTGCAGAAGTCTCTGTTGAGGGGGCCACGTGCACACAAGTAAGAACTATAAATACACCGAGATGCAAGACGTGAATCTTTCAGTCTGGGTACAAGCTGTGCATACCTTGAAATGAAAAACTGAACTATTGCAGTGTTCAGAAATGAGTTTTGTGGGAGGGGTTTAGAACATTTCAAATTAAGGCAATGTCAGTGGCCTGTAGCTCAACACTGCCAGATTGTCTTCAAATCATAGACCTCAACCTCTTTTCTGTTCATGTTCAAGATAAACACGACAATTTTCAGTCTAAGCTGTTTTTTAATTCCCTAGCCAGGATTGTATACCACTAAAATTAGAGTTCATAATAGAAGTTACAGCTTTTAACTATGAGGCCTTCAGGATGGCTCCATTATATTGCAGTTCTGTTAATTAAAACGAAGGGGGAAAATATATATATAATAGGATTGTGTTAATAAAGCATGAAATGAACAGCCTTACCTTAAGACACTTGTCTATCTGTTTTTCCTTACTGTGTGAGCAGCTGTCTTTGTCTTCCTCAAAATACACTGAAATTGAGGGAAGGGTTTGT
Source organism: Orthonyx spaldingii (assembly GCA_013397795.1). Classification (NCBI taxonomy): domain Eukaryota; kingdom Metazoa; phylum Chordata; class Aves; order Passeriformes; family Orthonychidae; genus Orthonyx; species Orthonyx spaldingii. Next base: position 250,292 of record VZTJ01003580.1, read on the forward strand.
TTTTTTTTTTTTTTAATGGAAACTTTTAAGCCTTTCTATTCACTGTCATTTGGCACCCTCTGATCTGTCACATAATTGTGTTTAGGCATCTTTGGGCAGTGGAAGGGAACACAGTGGAGCCTGGTTGAATAGGTGCTTGGTGTTGAATTCAGATTGCCAAGTGCTGCAGACTGAATCGCTGGAGCTGCTGGATTAATAGGCTGGGATTTTTTTTCCCCTGTGTGCTTTCAGGAGAACTTGTACTGAAAAATAACTTTCACATCTCACCTTAAACCTGGAGGGTTTCTCAAATAGTCTGTGGTGTTGTAAATCTGCAGTACAATTTGTAGACTCTTAATAGTGATCATAATACAGAAGCAAAGCTTTTTTATCAATATGACTATACCAGGAAAGAAAATTGAATCTTTCCCCGTGATTTCTGAATTAAAATTTAAAACATGCAGCAGCAGTGTAGGTCTAGGAGCTGTAGGTGATGTTGAACTCAATTCTTTGAGCACGATATTATGCCCCCAGCATTAATTCTTTTTTTTGCGTGGTTGTATTACGTTTAGCTCCATTCTTCGTATAAAATCTATGCATTTATATTTTTTACACATTTCCACCCAACAGAATTGGAGCTTTTATGAAATGGGTTGAAGTGACCTCAGGTGTTCACAAGGCTGGGAACAATAATGGCTGCATTAAACACCATTTAAAGCAGTACATTTAGCTAATACCTTAAAGGATTTTGTATTAGCGTGAACATTGTTCACAAGAATATTGGCTTTTAAAATAAAAAAATAATGCAGCTGTTAGGTTTAAATAAAGAGAAAATTCATGCAGAAGTCAAGTTTTTCTCTTTCCAGGAGAATTCAAAGGTGAGAGCAGAGCACGGGGTTCAAATGGGCAGAGTTGCCTGGCACTGAGTGGCCCATGGGATTTCTGCCACTGGCAGTAGCCAGCACAGCTTTCAAAAGGGTTATAAAATCCTGGAAATCAAAGCAGAGGCAGGATGTAAAATATGTTAACTTCTGTCACTTGCAAGGCTCAGAGAGACACCACTGTAGAAATAAAAAGTAATATTCTGAGTAAACCAAAATGACAGAACATGCATTGCAAAGTGCTGCTCAAGCATATAAAGTGCAATCCAGCCACTAACTCGAATGAAATATTCTGCAAACTGTTATTGAGCACCAGCCTCGCGCCACGGCAGTGTCTGCACAGAAGAGCTCTGGGTAAGAACTGGAAAAAGTTCTGATAACTTATCCAAAGAAGTCATTAGAGCTACTAAGGTGAAAATTCTTGGAGTATGGCTGATCAATCCATCTGAAACTGCTGCTGAAAGGAAACAAAAATGTATTTCTTGGTAAGAGTTTTGATAGCTGAAGTGAGGTTTTTCCAGAGTTGAAATGCATCAGGTTTCTGATAGCCATTATTAGATGAAATACTGTTGGGAGACTTCAGCTCTGAGCTGATCTTGTCCCATTTCACCAGAATTAAAGGGTGATTTGTGAGGTTGCTGTGGTGGGAGCAATAGTAGTAATTTTTTGTTGCAGGGCTTAAGATTTTATTGGGTGTTGTGCAAGGGAAAATGAAAAATTTCAATGTATGTTCTCAATTCTACATTTTTAAAATGTGTAACGATGGAGCTGAAACTGGGCATTGCTTTTGGTGTGTGAATAGTAAAGCAAAGTCAGCTTTTTCATCATGTGCTGGCTGTGAAATCTTTAAAAGTAATGAAAATAGCCTGGATAAAGATTTTAATCTCAAATAGTAATGGATGTCTATATATTTGTCTGCTCAAACTGAAATTGGATATTAATTAAAAAAGCCCCAGAAACTCAAAACTTTCTACTCCTTCTCTGCTGGTAACAAGGAATGTGAACAGCACTCTGCAGACTGGGCACTGTCTGTCCTGGTGGTGCCACCCATCACATCCCTGCTCTTCAAACCCTTCCTCCTGCTCCCAGACACCACACAGGGTCGTGTTCCTGCAAGTCTGCAACCTCCAGTCTGAATCTGGGGTCTTCCTTCCCTGCTTGGGGGTCAGAGTGGTCCTGGTGTGCCCTTCACCCCTGGCCTGCACCCTGGCCTGCACCCTGGCCAGCGTTTGCCAGGACAAGGGTCCCTGTGCTGCAGGGCAGGAGTTCAATGAGCTCAGCCAGAGCTCTGCTGGGCGTTTGCTCTGCTGCAGGGAGAGGCAGGAACCTGCTGCAGGAGAGGAGCTGGGTGGTCAGGGGGAGAGCTCCCATTCTGGACACTGGTGGTGCCACATCAGCCACCAGCGAGGCGGCACAGCTGCAGCTCTTGGTGGCACTGGCCAGCTTGTCACAGCTTCTTCCCGGGCTAAATCTCCCTTGGGGTGTGTGCTTTGTGTGAACAGGACTGAATCCTCTGTTTTAGCTCGTGTTGTGACAAAGCCTGGTTCATTGAGGAGGGTGACTGCAAGCCAGGCTTTATTCTGTGACTGCAAGCAGGGAGTTACAAGTGGAGTTTCAGTCTCCTGAGAGCACCTGGAGTTGTAAATGGGACGTGCCTGATGCTGTGGTGGGAAATGGACCCAGAGCCTCCTGCTTCTGGGGCAAGACATCAGTCTCTAATCCAGTCACTAGGGACAGACATAATCACACACACTGAAGACTCATTTTATGCTCCAGACTGTGTGACTAACTTGGCCTGACGTGTTTGATCTAGATCCTTGTGCTCACATTACGTTTTAGCCTTACTCAGAGCTGCCTGGGCACTCTCCTTGTCTCTGCAAGGCACTGCTGCAGATCCAGAGTCCTGACAAGGACACCTGCCCTGTCTCTGCCACACCTTTGACTAGAGTGCCTATGTACCATAAACTTGTGGGGTTTATTTCCATAGAGCTTTTCCGTTTGGATTCACATTTAGATTCTTAGCTAGTTCTGGCTGAGTGCTTGTCCAGTTGTTTTAACAGTGTTTTTCTTTGTGGAGTGAGACTCTCCAAGCACACCTCAGGGATAAAGATAGGATTTGAAACTGGGAGCCGTATCATTTAAGAAAATTTCAAGCCCTTCAAAAAGAAAGAAACAGCAGGAATGATTTGATTTTCAAATCATGTTAGAGGGAAAGGTTTATACAGCAAGAACAGAAACAAATTTGTTTGTATGTTTGGTGGGGTTTTTTTTGCCAGGTCTCAGATTCAGGGTATCGAATGGATTATTATTGGTTCTTATCTAAGTTTAGAAAGAGCTGTGAATATATAATGAATACAACAGAGAGTTCAGTGTTTATTGGTTTGCTGGTTTATTGATGCTTCACTTGTCTGTCTTTGCAAGATGTGCCATTTATGAATACTTGGCTAATCTCCAAAGGCAGTCTAGATTTGTTCCATTTATTGCTCTTCTGAGTTTGCCTTTTGGCAAAAAGTCTCAGATCAGGAGCTGTTTGCATATCAAGGCTCACAGGTCTGCTTTGAAAACCTGCCAGGTCTTGGAAGTCATAAAGCCTCTCACTTTAAATTAAGGGAACAATAACTGAATGTATTAATTCTAATTCTTAACATTTTTTTGGTAATAGACATACTTGATTTTGCCATAACTTCATGTAACTGAACAAAGATGGTGTGCAGTGTTCTGGCTTTCACTCAGGGGAAGCACAAGGAAATACTGCCGAGGGGGAGGTGTTTTGGACACAAGTTACAATGAAGTTCAGGTTTATTATGCTGATAAGGGAACAGCCAGTGCAGCACTGGCCATGCTGCTGGTGGTGTCCGCAGGGAAAGGTCAGGCACAGTTGTTTCATCCCTTTTAGAGGGTTCTGAAGCTGCTTCATAAATGATGGTTTATGCTGATCAGCGAAGCAGGGATTGCTGCACAGCCTATTAACAACAACCAGAGCAGGAAGAAAATACTTTAAACATCTCTGCTCTTAAGTGGAAGCAGTCTGGCAGCAAAGAGAGCAGTGGAGCAAGCACAGTTTGGAGTTGAACTCATTCCCATGGAGCCTGTGGGCTGGCTGGGTCTGTGAGCAGGCTGGAAGTGCCCTGTGGCACTGGTTTCAGAGGGGTTAGCTAAGGATGGCTTTTACCTTCTGTAAGTGCCTAATTAGAAATATCTCTCCTGAAGGAGCTTCAGCTTGCAGAAGGGGAGGGGAAGTGCTGTGCAAAGAATGGTGAAGTGGTGGTGATGAGCAGAAAAAGCAAGAATTGGCAAATAGTGGGAGCTGCAAAGGTGCAATCAAATGCTTATAAAGGGCACTCTTGGGTTTGGGAACAGGAGAAGGAGGCAGGAGGATCTGCTGATGGCACTGCTGAGGGAGCTGATCCATAGTCATTGAGAAGCATCTTTGCTGGCTGCTTGTTGAAAACAAAGTAGAGCTGCCTCTTTCCATTTTAGATACCAAGAACTGAGCTTCTCTCTGTCCAGCACCTCCTTCTGCTCCCAGATGATCCTCCTTCATGTCACAAGAGAGGTGGATTTGTGGTTACAGAAAACAGTGGCACTGCTATTTGGACTCAAGCACCCACAAACCACTTGTGACTCTCCACAACTCAGGAAGGATTGGTGCGTAGAGAACTCACCAGTACAGAACAGCAAGGCAAACAACAGCCCCAGCTACCCTGACTTATTTAATATTTATCCCAAACCTATGCAGTACTCCTCCCTCTGGAGCTCATTTCCAGTTTTTGCTCATTTGATCCATCTTTGAGCCAAATACAGAGGTTTTCTTTTAAGGGGGAAGAAAATGAGTGCTGTCAGTAGGGAGCTTGATGGCAAATGTGCATCTCAGTGTATTCCACTGTCTGTTCTCTTAACAGTCAATCCATAAATGACCTTTTCCCTTTTCACTCTACTCTATAGCAGAGTTTTGATTTTATAAGCTGACCAGCTTCTTTCTGTTTCCCAAATCCTCCTATTGTGCTGTAATTGCCTTATTAAAATTTCCATGAGCATATGGAAACATTATAATAAGTTTCTCAATATGAAGTTCTAACAGTGCCTATTCAGTTCTGTAGGCTATAGATCATCTCTCATATGCTTTTGAATCAGGTATTGATGTTGCTCTATATTATAATGGGGTTATATTTCATTTTCTTAATGTCACATTTTTATTAATTTCTGATATTGCTACCATACTAAGTATCTTATTCACATGAACACAATCTCTTAGGTCGAAGGTGTAATTAAATATGCACTGGAAAGGTGTAGCTTGCATCTTGATACTGAAAATTACTTATAATCTTTATAACTGTTACATATCCCATGTTTCATAGACAGGTGTGTCACATTCCACTTAATGCTCTGATAGTGAGGTTCTGCAGTTGTTGTAAAGCATTTATGTGTATTCTGTATTTCCTTAAGATTATATCAGTCTTAAAATTGCTGTTCCTTTTAGTTAACATCTCCTTTTTGCTTTGCCTCAGAATTTCTCCCCAGTCTATGACTATATTGATTCTGTCACTCATCCTTTATTACCTAATTAGTTTTAGTTGCATTGGTAGGACTTACATACTAATTGCAGTTTTCTGGATCAGCTTTTCCAATGTGACACTGCTACTGTGAAGGCAATGCTTAGCAGAAGAATTCTAGCAGTGGAAGTCACATGGAAGACTTGAAAAAGTGAAGTGAAAAGTCTCAAAGTCTGGGAAGCAAATAAAACCCCCTGAAATTTCAGTTCTGCTGTGAAGGACAGCCTGACTTGTTGTATGTCACCTCCTGTTATTGCAATAATACTGTGGGAAATAATGCTGTGAGTGACTTTCCTCTGGAATTGAAAGCAGGAAAGATGTCTGAGTGCAAATGGGTACAGCTCCTGTTAGCTGCTGGTGTGCACGGAGGTCAGGGGAATTTGCTTGGTACAAGCTATGGTTCATGAGACTTGTGATTTCCTGCTTTGTGTAGTTTGCCTTGCTTGGCATCTTCTGCTAAGAATAAGGGAGGGTGCCAAGCAGCTAAAATAAAAAATAAAGCCAAAATATCAATTGTGTGTTTTGGAAAACTGAAATATTCTAAGACTAAAACAACCTTACTTTAATAGTAGCTTTTTATCAAGGATATAAGAAAACCAGGTCTTGCATAGGAAGCTGGTGTGGAACATGGTCAACAAGGTTTAAAATTGTACATTGGCTGAAATATGAAGCTAAATCTCCAAGTTTTCTCTCTGAATAATCTCTTTTGATGGTCTGAGTGTGAGCTGCATAAAGTTCGCTCTGTTTTCCTCAGACTCCAGTGATGGTGGATGTTCTTACAAACCTTTTGCTTTTCCAACAAGAAAGAAGAGTAGTGTAGTTCCCCAGCATCCCTTTAGCAACACTAATGAATCCTCTGGCACTCCTAACTATGCATTTAATGTCAAGTTTACCTTTCACCCTTAACTCATCTAGACATTAACTGATCTATAAAATTCACTTGAGGATTCATTGCCAATTATAAAACTCTTGTTCTGAAATGTGAATTTTTCTCTTTATATTAAAACATTTTAGTCAGTGAAATATTTTCACATCAAACAAATGGTGGATGAATGATCGATTGCCAATACATCTGGTTCATTCAGTTCTGCGTTTTATTACTTTGTGGAGGACGCTGATATTATCCAAATTCTTCTGTCAATGACACCAGTGGAAACCCTGACTAATTCTTGCAGTGAATAGCACTGATCTGCATTTTCACACATCATTGAGCAAAATACAGCTCAGAGCACAGAGGAAGGGGTGGCGTTAGGGAAAGCTGTGAAGGATACAATGTCACAAACCTCGGAGCAACTGGGCTTAGTTAAAAATCCTTGGAGTCTTGCCTTGCTGCAAGCAGATTTGGGTTTTGATTTTTCACCGTCTTTTCACCAGGACTAAATGGTGCTGCTTGGTGGGAAACATTTGGTTTTGTTAGGGGCAAGTTATCACCCATTGCTTCAGGGGAGTTCCACAGAAATGGGCTGGTACTGATGCTCTGGGAGGAAGGAGGCTGAGGGGGTCATCGTGGAAAAGCAAAGTCAAATCCCCTCGTTCATCTGGAATGAGAGGAAGATGTGGAGGCCTTCTGCTCTCTTTTTCGGTAAAAGTTTGCTGGCATGTTTTATGGACTTGAAGGCAGATGTCATGGTAAGATGAAAAGGAAAAAAAATAAATAGTAAATGTGGAGCCAAAGGAAAGCTGGTGTGTGGGACCCTCGATAGGACAGGAAGGTTTGATGGACTGGACAGAGCAGTCCCGGTGGCCGGCACTGCCCACCTCGCTCAGGGCTCCCGTGTCATTTGAAAGGAGCTCAGATGAAAACACTGTCAAGGCTCCTCTTTACCTCTAGGAAGGAGTAGAAAGAAATGAGGTGAGAAGCTGTATTTGCAATGAATCACTCCCAGAAAATGGTTTATTGCAGAGATAGCTGTGAAAGCGAAGCCAGGATGAGGAGCACACGTATGAGCCCACCAGATCTATTAACTGAGGTTGTCCAGGGTAAGAATCAACAAGAGAAGATTTTGCACTTATTGCTGGAAAAAATGTCAGTGTCCCATTGGGAATTCCAACTGCCCTTTGATAATAACTGCTAAAACCCAGTGTTTTCAGGATTTGCGGGTGTCAATCTAAATCATGTTTTTTCTCCCCTGTGATGTAGATTTCAGTTTATGTTATTCTTAAAGTTTCTGTAAAAGTACTGAAAAAAACCCCCAATCTAAAAACTGCAACACATTTAACCAGCAGACATCAGTTATGTAGATTTTAAGCATGAAATGGGTTTACTCATGGTCTGAAATGTTCTGAATAATACATTCTAAAAATGCTTTTGTATTTTCTGGAGAATGAGGCCACAAAGGTAATTTAGCTGTTTCTTTATGATGGTTTATCTCAGTACTTTAAAGAGGTGTATTATTGCATGAAGGCTTTAAAAAAAAACCAAAACAACAAAGGAAAGCAAAGCATTGTAACCTCTGTTTGTAGTGGATGATGACAGTGAATTGAAAATGTTAAACAAGAAAAATAAAATGGCTGCAGTATTCTGTGATAGTTCTGTGTATATTCTTGACAAATGCTTTGATGTTGAAAACTCCCATTGTGATATTTTTTCGGAAAGGAACACTTCATCTTTTTATTATCCAAACTGCTTTAAAAGTATGTCATTGTTTCCATGTTTACAGTTTATGTAGTCTAATAACAATGTTTAGGGAATAAAAGGCACTGAACACTCCTCGTAGGGGCCAGAGACATTTTTTGAGAGTGAATATTTGCAATATTAAACAGGTATTTTTCTTTGAAACGAGGAAGAAGGAACAATCATTCTTGGGTTTTACTGTGAAGAGGGCAATTTTACATTGGGCAACTAAAATACTGGTTGTACACCCATGTATCAGTGAAATAGATTCCACAGCTGCTTTTCAGCTGTTGGTGCATACCCAGGCTATGATAATGTCAGGAGTTTCCAGAGCTCACCCTGCAAGGCTGTAAACTCACCTGAGCTGCAATTACACACCTGCTTCTGGGCTTAAAGTCACCGTGGTACATCACCCATGCTAACTAGTGTCTTAAATACATGTATTTTTCAGTCTTTGTGGAGATTTGTGCAGCTTTCCCTCAGGCCAGGGGCTTGAATACGACTCCTAAGTGCTGGAAGTGCCTGTGCTGGAAGTGCCTGTCATGAAACACGAGTCGCGTTTTCTCACCTTGCTGTTTGATGTCTGTCAGAGCTGGCGGTTCAGCTGGAGCCCTGAGCGCTGGGGGAAATCAGAGCTGGGTTTGTTGGGCTTTTGGCTCCAGCTGGGAGTGTCTAAATGTTTCCAGAAGGAAATGACAGCCTCGCTCGGGGCTGCTCTTACACCTTGGAGCATCATGGAACTCCCCGAAGTCAGAAGGGTTGTCCTGGCTCTATACTGGTCTTCTTCCTCTGTTACACTCTGTGCAGGTTTTGAATGGCTGTAGGTGGAGAAATTCATCCCCAAAGATGTTCTTTTCTTTGTCTGCAGAAGTTTCTATCTTTCGGAGAAGGCAGGTACATTACCCTGCCTAAACAACGTCTTTGAGATTGACTGTGAGAGTACACTGTGAGGCAGCACTAAAATTCACCATAAATAGTGAATCATCTGTCACAGACAAACCAGCTCCTGTAATGGAATCACTTGGATAGGTGCCATTTATCCTTATCATTTTTCTAGTGAGCGTTTTACATTAGGGGAAAAAGGCGTGAGGAAATGTTTTCTAGCTGCCTGCCCGTCATCCTTGAACCAAGATTTATACAGGAACTGATCTTTGTATCTTTAACATTTATTGGTATTAACAACAAAGGAGTGTAACAAATAGTCAGACTCACCATTTTTGCAAGATACCAAAGAGGTCAGGAATCATTTTTGTTTCTTTTTTTTCTTTCTTCTTGGAAGTCACAAAGTCGTTTATGAAATAATATTTGGGAGGAATATGAAGAAAGTTAGAAAAGCTGCTGCCTGTCCTACTAAACTATTTAGAAAGATTTACTAATGAGTCACAGTGCAAGAAGCAGATGAGTGAGGATGCAATTATTTGCACTAGATTTGCAACACGAGATGTGTAACAGCTACACCAGCTTCAGGAGCACCCAGCTGCCTCCCCTCGTCTCGCTTGGTGAACTTCCACCTGTGCTGTGGTTGTTCCTGCAATTGTTAAAGGTGGCAGCACAAATTAGAGCAATAAAATGATCTGGGTGGGGCAGGTTTCAGCCTGGATAATTTTATTAATCTGCAGTGTGTCACCACAGAGGGGTGGCATCTCAGTTTGGTGGCAGATTGAAATAGAAAAGTGAATGAACAGTTGAGAGCAGGGTGGAACACTAGAAACTTAGTTTAATTTTGGTACAGTCTTGGTGTGTCCAGACCTGGCATAATTGATTAGAAGCACATGACTTAACTGTGTAACTTGTCTTTCATTTTTTCATCTGCTTTCCTATTTTATTGGTGCATGTAGCTCAGAGTGAAAAAAACCAAACAAAACAATTTGTCTCTAAATGGTGTAACTGTTCACTGTACCATTCCTTATGTATTAGAGTTAGCTATAACAGCCTGGTGGAGAAAGTGGTAGGAAAACCTGGGTGAGAAAGATTCAAAACCAGCAACAGTAACAGGAGAGGAGGAACTACCTCAGAAAAATAAGGTACTGTAGGAAGCTGAGTCTAAACACAAGTCGAGACTGATTTTCTGGCAGCAAAAAGACAAGGAAAAAACCAAATGTGAGATGCAATAAAAAACCAATGATGGCAAAAGTAAAACAAAATGGTTTTCTGACTTAAGATCAGTCATTTTATTGATTTTTAAAACAAAAGCTCTATTTTATTATGTGTACCTGAATATACCAGGCAAAACCTAAACCCAGAAATGCTCGCATGGCCTCAGGCAGCCCCCAGCCCCCTGGCCAATAACTCTTGTCTGGCTCGTGCTGCAAGTGCAGCAGTGTGTGTACTCTGTTTGCAAGGTCGTTTACCCACCAAATCCCAGAGAACTGCATGAAAAGGGTCAACAACAGGCTGTTTGGGCTCTACCCTAGGCAAATCACTGAATTTTTGTTAAAACTATTGTAAAAAATCAGGGAGAAAGTTAAAAAAGATCCAGTCCAAAGACACATGATTAGTGCAGTGTGTGTCTAGAATCTGCTTCTGAAATGTAGTTCTGCAGCAGTTAAACACTAAGGTACCCCTGGAGCTCAGATTTGTCTGACAGAGGAAATCCAGGGATAAAATCTCTTTTCAAACAAAGCCATACCGAAGCCCGTGAAAGAAAAATAAAGACAGGTGATGCTCATTGGGGGTGTCTAGAAAAATATTAATATGGTAATGTCTTTATATCTATGGATTGTGTAATTCCATTGCCTTCAGTGGAATTGCACCAGCTTAGCCTGCTGAGCCTTTCAGCCAGCACACCCAGCTCTGCACTGAGTGAGTCTCCTGATAACAGATTCGAGAGGTGCGATTCAATAACTCCTGTTCTCTTAGGCGCCAAAATGCCTGCAGCACATCCAGAAACGCAGGGCACTTGATCCTGCCAAAGAGCCCTTGCTTCCGAGGAGGAAGTCGCCAATATAATTGCAGAAGGTGAAAGGGGTTAAGTCTGTGACAACTGATCACTTGAACCCCCTTTAGGGAGGTGAGAAAGGCACCGAGTGGAGTGGCACTGCTGAACTGGCTCCACTCCACCCTGAGATGTGATTCAGGATCCCAGTGTGGCTGTGGCATCTCAACACTGATGTGAACGTGATCCTGATTTGTAACCAGGTGTTGACTGAGAAAGGTGAAGCTATGGGACATCTGTGCTCATTTGGAGCAGCTTCTGACTTCTGACAGGGTGGGTTGTGGTTGGGAAAGAATTTGGTGTGTGGCCACTTGTTGATTGTGAGATGTGGATTAATCCCACTAATTGTTCTAGTGCCTGGGACTTTTTCTTTCCTAGGCTTCATTTTCATAGCAGGAGTCCTGGTGGGAGTTGTGCAAATACCTACAAAATAGTTGGAGGCAGAGTGACACGAACACCTTTCTGCATTTGGAGGAGGAAGAAGAACAACACATACATACATACAATTTCCATACAATCCAGCCCTCTGTGGTGGTTCTGTTTACTCCTGACACTCTGAATTGAAAATTTCCACGTTTGGTCACACACTGCAGTGTTTTAGTAGTCTTTTCGATTTCTTTCTGGGATTCTTACACACGAGTCTCATTTTGGTGTTGGAGTTTGTGCAATATTTGAAGAGAACAGCAGAAAATCCAAACTCCTTAATATTTCACTTCAGACTGTAAAATTAGCTTCATGCATTTCATAAAAACACCATTTGAAAGTGACCCTTATGCTGAAAAAAGTGAAAGTATTTTAAGTGAAAATAATAATCTAACGATTCGATTTATCAGAAATTTACATCTAATTAGTGCAAAAATAGATATTTATTGATGCTTTAGGTTACATTTAAAAAGGGAATTAATGGGATTTATAAAGATTTGAGAATTTTTCTTAATTTTGAGTGATCCTTGTAATAAGAACTTTTTAGGGTTTTCCTCAAGTATATCAAAATGATCAAAATAAAACCAAAGTCTCTTGAGTGGACTTAAGACATGACTAAGATTAGTACTTGAAACCAGCTTTTTTCCCTGTTAAATACTGAGGGCAGTTCTTAGGATCCCAGTGACAACTTTTTGTATTGAGTCTTCATCCTGACACTGTGTGTGCACTGAGTCACAGGAAGCTATTCAGATATCATAATAACCCATGATAGAAAATCCTACACAAAATTCTTATCAGAACACAGCTTAAAAACTGAAGCCCCTACTCAACTCAGATGGAAGCTCTGACATCACATGGAAGTGGAGTAGAAATCTTTCTGTGGGCTCTGTTAGAACTGGCACTTGGCCACAGGGGCTCTGGACGTACAGAAAAGTCAGCAGACATTGCTTTCTGGCTGATGGCAGAAAGAACAGATAAGTGAAAAAGAGTCATGGATGAAAGGGGGAAAAGCTTCTTTCCATTTCAGAAGATAGTGGTATTTGTAGGTGTAACCACAGCACCCTTGAGTGAGAAGAACGGCAATGTTCCTTGATAGTGCCTGAGACCTAAATTAAACTATGCTTTGCTCAGGGAATGAGTAAACTGAAACAGTTCTCTCTTAACCATGGGCCATTTTGCTTGGCAAACTGCCTTGATATTTCAATGGTGAAATACTTGATAAAATCATTCATTAGTCTGGTAGTGCTTTGATAAAATTAACCCATTAGTCAGCCCAGGACAGGCTGTCAGTCCCTCTGCAGTGATGGGACTGGCATTGACTGCCAGCAGCCTCATCACTTCTTTTTCTTGTGCTAGTCTGTATTACAAGAGAAAGTTAGCAGTTGAAAAGTTATTTTTATGCCAGTGCAGAGGCAATATCTCAAAAGGGAAGCTTCTCCTAGCATTTATTTTGCTTATCTGAAGCGAGATGTCCCACTGCAGAGCAGAGCAGCCACTACCTGTGTTTCTGCAAGGTGGATGAATATGTCAGTCAAGGTAATGACTATTTCAGCACAATCTGGTCCCTTCATTTCGCCGTCCCTTTATTCCTTGACCTGTTATCATACCCACACCTGGAAAATCCAGGTCAGCCCGGCTCCTTTCAGGCAAAACAAACCCAGTGACAACCCCCACACTATTAGCAGGGGATGGGGACAATTTCTTGACGAGTGAGGAAGGTTCTCAAGCTTCCCTTCCTGGTGAGTCATCTTGGAGAGGACCAGCAGGAAAGGTTGCGTGGCTCCCACACCCACACCCCCAGCCTCTCTTGTAGAGACTCCTCATTAACGGAGGGATTGTGTTAAAAGGACTAAACCTTCCCTCAGAGGATCAATTAGCAACCTTAAAAATAGAATAAAGGCAGGCAGAAACCCTTGCAGAGCCTTTCTGCCAGTAGCTCTCCTTCTCAGTGAAAAATCCAGGAGTAAGCAAGAGTCTGACAGATGATGGAGAGGTTTCTGTCCTCACTCCCTTTTAACACTTCCTTCACTGTAATTACTGGAGTGTTCCTGGTCACAGCAATCCAGTTAGAGCTGCAGCAGCTCTTCTATTAACAGTTTCTATTTCCAGGGCTTTTCAACTCAGCTGTAAATACTTGCTAACGGGGACAGTTTGGCACACGAGGCCTTACTAAAGGCACAAAGTTCAGAATGATTTTTCCATGCAATTGTTCTAAATCTCAATATTTCATTACTGCAACAAAAATACAAGTGTGGCAACCGTTTCTATGCCTATGACTTTGAGTGAAGAGTTCAGACATAAAATCCAATCCAGCCCTTGGATCTGCCAGAAACACCTTATTGTCTCTACCAATCAATTGGCAACATCTTGGGAAATGATAGTGTTTTGATAATTAAACGTCAACATGCATCTGCAAAAGAATACTGAAACCTTTTTTATACGTATAGCAAAGGCAGAAGGCTTAAAGTATCCCTGAAAATGTCCAATGCAGACTTCCTTATTTAGGAATTCATCTAAATAGTCGAATCTAGGTCACAACTAGGTAGCGTTGCCCAATGTGTCTTTAAAATTTCCTGCTACTTTATTTTTACTTCCCAATTCATATTACTGCCCTCCTACAATTGGCCTTAAGTGTTACGCTTCTCAAAAATGTGATATGTGTTTTTCAACACCCTTTGCTATCAGTAATTTGACACAAAGGACACAAAGCAAAGATTTCACGAAATACCCTTGACTTTATCGCATTTCATTATACAACATTTTGTGGAAGAGAAAAATGATTAAAATGTCTCAGTCCAAAAAGTAGTTGGAATAAGTTGCAGAATGTGTATGTTCAGCTGCCCTTATACAGCTTTGATTTGTGTGGCCAGCACTTACTCAGCAGTTCAGTATAACTCTTATTGACCTTGGCAGCTGTCACATCGCTTGCTGGATTTTATGTCGCTGGAGGTGTCAGTGTTCAGGGGAAAGATGTGCAGAATATGCGTGGTTTTATTTGCAGGCGGGAATGAGGTAGAACCCAAACTGCATTTCCAACAGCATTATTTCACAGATGACAGTCACAGGAGACCTGTGACCAACTTTAACCTTTTAATAGTACGCATAAATTAAGGCTACGAGAGAATACTGAGCTGCCAATTATAGAAGCTGTAGTTCCAGGGTCTGTGATTAGCATATTCTTCCCTACCTGCCCCATGACAAAAATGAATAGCAAAGGCTTTCTGAAACATTTTCTCAGAGCAGAAACTCATAGAAACTTATCTCCAAATAAATTTAATGTGCAAAGTAGGTTACTAAAACTTCCATTAGCTACTAAAGAGCCAGAGTGAGAAGGTGGAGCAGAGTGTAGACTAAGGTGCCAGTTTTCTTTGTTCCTTAAACAAATACCTGATGCTTTTTTTTTTGGCCTACAACCCCTCCTGCAGAATACAAAGGATCCAGTCTAAAGTTGACCTTCCCCAAGGCAGTCAAGTTCATCCTGAATCCTTATCTGCATAATGGTTCTGCAATAAACAGATGTGACTTTGCAGCATTTGTAATATAAAATGTAATGTTTTCTGAATGTCTTGGATGTCATCTTGAGGGTGGATCAGGGTGAGTTTGGATTTCAAGTCTGAATGCTGTCATACCTCAAGGCTTTCTTTGGGAACACGTTTCTAGGTGGTGTGCAAGACTCTTGGTGTCCACAGCCTGGTCTGATCCTCGTGTGCTGAAAAGGCTGAGCTCTGTGGGTTTGGGTTTTGTTTTGGATTTTTTTTTATAGTTGTTGTGGGGGTTTTTTTGGGTATTTGTTTTGGTATATTTTTCATTCTGTTGATCCATCAGACCTGGTGGTGCATGTAACCCACTACTGGGCATGAAATATGCCTGAGAAATGGCTTGTGGATGTTGCCTGCAGAAGCTCCCCACAGAAATGGCCACAGCAGCAGCAGCTGCAGCATCGTGCCAGCTCCTGCAGTAACTCTTGGTGACAGATGTCACCTTTTTGGAACGTCCAGAGCCATCTGTGACACTTTTATTTTGACCTTGTATTGATTAGCCCTTTGGTTTTTTTAAAGTTCCAGCAAATAACGATGCTAATCCAGATAAACCCAGTCACAACTGAAGGTCAGCATTATCTAGATGCCAGCCTCCGGCCCCTGCCTAATGGGAGCTGAAATGGCACCCAAAAGATTTTATGATTTTAGTGGACTTTTAAGAGGGATTAATTTATTGATATAATTCTCTAAATGGTGATTTCAATCACTGCAGTTAATTGTGTATGATTTCCCAATAGATTTAAAAAGACAGCAATTCATAAAAAAGGAATGAATTGCAAAAATTTACAAGCCTCAGACTGATTTCAGTCTGTGTTACATCAGGGCATTTTTCTTGTATCCTGTGTTTACATAGTGTTTTTTAAGCAAGTATAGAACAAAAATCAAAATAGCATGAAGTCACTGAATATGACCCTGTAAGAAGTGCACATGAGCCACTGATTCCTAGTACATGTGTAAAGCTTAACATTTCCATCCTGTGTTGTATCTTTAGTATTTTTAATTGCAGTTATTGACTTAGTTTTAGTGGCTGTGCTGTGAGAAGTGTCTAAATCATGTCCCTGCAAGCCCAGACATTTCTGTCTGTCATACAAAGCTGAGAGAATTGGAGACTGATACGGGGGTTTCTCGCTATTTCATTGGAACTAACTTTTCATTGACCTTTGGCAGAAAAATCTCTTTAACTACAGCCTGGTCTTTTATTTCCTGGAGAGCTGGAATCAGAGTTAATGAGTGTATATTGAGGTGAGAAACCCTGGTGCCCTTTTCTTGGAAACATGCTTCCCCCTCTACTTACCATTGCAGATGCTCACCAGCACCACAGAAATAAAGAGCAGAGCAGCTGCTCTCTCCTTTGCTTTCTTCTGGACAAGAAATTTTCAGTTTAATCCTAGCTTGGGGTTTTTTCCCCCCCTTTCCCCCCCCCCCCCTTTTATTACAAAGAGAAGTATATTTAAGCACATTCCCTAAGACCAAAACATACAAGCTTGCAAAAGTTTAAGGACATGGAGCTGGTCACAGGCTTCAGTTTGCTACTTTTAGTTACCACTTTTAAACATGGTGTGGGATGCTTTACTGCCCTTTTGCTGTACAAATGATGCCCTCTCTGCCCTCTCTGGACTCCTTTATGAATTCCTTGGCTATTCAAGGCCATGAAAAACAGAGTGAGAGATACTTTCAACCTCACCAGGAGTGCTGTGGCTGTCGTAGGACAAGAGCTTTGCCATTTCCTGCTGCCCACTGCTGTGCTGAGGCTGTGCCCCAGACTCTCAATCAGACACGTCCATTCCAGCTGCTGAGTCAACAGAGCAGGGAGGCAGAGGGCGGCTGTGTCATACTGAAGAGTTTTCTTTGCAGATCCTTCCCTTCCCGAGTCTCTTTGTACCCCTGATCTTATCGATCCTATTGGCTCTGCTAATTTAGCAGTCCTTTGGGCTGATGATCACAATTACAACACACAGCACAGCTTGAGTAAACAGGTCCATTGCAGACCTAACGTTTTTGGCTTTGTCCAATGGCAAATAAACACGTTTGGCAAGAAGTGCTTCTTTAATGACTTTCACTGGTTGCTACAAACCCCGAGGAGCTGTTGCAGCATTATGCAGAAAAGGGGAGGGACTGGATATAAGGTTCAGCTCCACACACTTTTCCATGTAGCTCTAAAACTGTTCTAAGACTGAGTTCTGTTGAAGCAGACAGACGTTGACAGGATTCAAATAATTTTTATTATGCCTACTACCTACAGTCTTTCTATTGTTAATAATGAGGTAAATATTTATGCTTGATTTTATTTCGATAGCTATCTCAGAGTAGCTGTGTCATACAGTTGGCAGAGTAGATTTTAAATTAACATGTTTGTTTTGAAGTTCAGTGGTAAAATGTAACTGCAGAGCAGAAAGCTGCATATATTATAGACAGTAATTGGAAATAATTATAAAATTCTCTGCTAGAAAATTGTGATGAAAGAACACTTAGATGAATGACAAATGAGATGTTCAAAGTTCCAATGATGACAAAGGTAAGGCCGTGTGGACAAGGTTAATTCTCTTCCTTGGTGCACGCGCACTGCAAGTACTAATGATCCTCCCTTGCACCTTGAAAATTTTCTGCTGCAATCAGTGGGCAAGCCCCACACTCTTTATTATTTTATGCCTGCCCTTGAAAGTGTAAAACCCAATGCCATTAATTGCAGTTGGGGTTACAGTGTGCCCTGGTGCAGGCACACAGATTCTCTTCATTAACCCAATATGACAACAGGATCTGGACAATAAGCAAAAGCCCTTATTTTCATCGTTACATATTCCTATCCCAGTCACTCTTTCCTTAATTTAGCTGCAAGGTAGACTACATAATTCTGCCTTGCAAAATAAATGTTGTGAATTAGAGGGATTTGTGGTTTTGCTTCCTGCTATGGCATTGCAGCCCGTGCCAGGGGCACTTTGTCAGGTGAAGCCCTTGGTCCTGGGCACTCAGGTGACCACCCAGGTGAGGGTGATGCCCACCAACTGCTGCCCACTCTGCCAGGCAGCTGAAGTTTTGGGTCCAGGGATTCAAGCCTTTAGCATTGCAGATGAAATTGACAGGGACTTTACAGAATTAGACAAAATTATCTCCTGGGTTATCCTTTAAATTCATTTAAAACTAACATGAAGTCAGTTCTGAAGTAGGACAGGTACTTGAAGGCAACTATTTAAAAGGAATTTAGTGATCCAAGATACGTCTTTAGGATGCAGCAAGGAGGCGTGATCAGTGTTGGGAAACAACTGATGTGATCAGTTTTAGCAGCACATTTTTCTGTCAGTTTTATCCATGCAGCTCTTTGGATAAAACAGATTTAGTGGGAGTTCTGGGCACACTGTGATTCATCTGGCTGGAGCACTTAAACATGTCTCGGCAATTTGTTTTTAGTTTAAGCAGCATTTAAACCTCAATCTTTTAAGTAGGTACAGACATTATTTGTACATTATTTAATCCTATGCAAAAATTTCTTCAGTTTATTGCTAGCTGTGATACCCAAATCACTTTGCTGCCAGAACATCAAGTACTGTTTGATCTAATACAGCTTTATTGGATGAAGATTATACTGTAAAGTTAGGTCTACTTGTGAAAGCCTTTCTTTCCTGTAGACAAATATTTAATATTTGCACTCACTTGCAAAGCTCACTATACAAGAGAGATACTTCAGACAAAAATATTATCATCCCCAACATGACTTTACTTGCAAGTAAAGTGTAAACTAGAAACTGTAAGAAAATGAACAGAAATAATATTTTCTCTTGGATGTGATCATAAGACAAGTGTCAAGCTGGAAAAGTCCATTTCTGGTCAGTCTTTCTTTTGTTTTATTGGGATGTGACTGTTGAGCTTTTGCCGCTGCTGAAGCCTGCAATTAGGTCAGAGGGATTTTCCATCTCCTTGGCATTCCCTTGGTTTGTGGGCTGTCGTGGTACAGTCTGAAATGTAACAAACTGATTAAGGAATTTTTGGGCACAGTAAGCTCTGTATTTTCCACTTACCCTTTTACTAAGTGTGAATCTACTTTTGGGATGATAGTCCTTGATTAATGATTAGCTGTTATTGATCACCAGATTTTGAGGAAGAGTTCCTTTTTGGTTTTTTTTGGGCTAACCTGTATTTGGGAGCTGCTGCTTTGCAGAAGAAGAATCTGTGAGATTGTGACATATATAGGAGCAAAAAGAAGAAGTTTTTCAAGAATGTCCTGCTGTGGCATTATCTCCCCTGCAGAAGACAGCAGCTGAATTTGCACTCTGTCAGGGAGCTGAGAAGTCAGGCTCTTTCATATGACCCACAGCCATTTCCAGAACAGTTTGTAGAGCAGAAGGTGATTTTTTTTTTTTATTCCTTTTACCTGGACGACAGGATGCAGACAGCCTGGTACAGATTTAGGTTTATGTGGAGAGATTCCCAGGCAGCAAGGTGCACCCTTTGTTTTTAGCCCTCTCTCCTGTTTGCACTCCTACACGTTTAAATGAGCAATGCATGCCTGGCTTAGGAGTAGCAGAGAAGTTACCTGATATAAATGAGGTTTCCTCTCTCCTTTCTTTCCTGCCTGGAGAAATCTAAATGAAGGATCATCTTTGTTATTATGAGACAAGATGTGCCTGGTTGTTCTGCAGGATTATTTATGAAGTGAATGCCAACAGGAGAGTTAGCTCTCTGAGGATCAGTGCTCAGGTCTGAGCTGCTACCTTTGGCACAGTAATAATATCACTGTCAAAAAGTGGAGGTTTTTTTCCCCCCTTCAAACCTACAAATTTCTTATGGCATCTCTTTTCTATGATTTAAATTTTGGTGTGCTATAACTCAACTGTGCAATCTTCCTTGGCATTAGGTCTTTAAATGCTTGGCAGTTCAACTTTAAACTCTTGGGAAAGTGTAGGCATCAAAACATTTTCATAGAGGGAAGGAGGGTTTTTGAATATTAGAGCTGTGTTGAATCTGTGGTCACTGTTACGCATTGCAGGGAAGCCCTCGGATGCTGTGCAATACAGCTCAAGGAAGAGTTCTCAGAATTATTGAT
The DNA here is from genome assembly GCA_013397795.1 of Orthonyx spaldingii. Taxonomy (NCBI): domain Eukaryota; kingdom Metazoa; phylum Chordata; class Aves; order Passeriformes; family Orthonychidae; genus Orthonyx; species Orthonyx spaldingii. The sequence continues at coordinate 270,254 of VZTJ01003580.1, forward strand.
ATTCAGACCAATAAATGTCTGACATTTAGCCCTTGAGAGGATGGTGACTCTTCACCTTCCAGGTATGCTGCAGCTAGAAACCTTATGCAACCACTTCTCACAGAGCAGATAATTGAGTCACATTAACTTCAAAGGTATCACTCGCATAAGAAAATGAGATTTAGTGCAAGGTTTATAAATATGCTATAATTAGACCAATAATTGTGTCATCTTTTTGGCACAGCAGTTGACATTGCCTGTTCCTGTAAGTATATATTATTTCATAGTTTCATTTTAACAATTGTTTTGCCTCACACTGAGAAAGCTTGACATATGCAATACTGACGATGTGGAAATAAGGCAAATCTAAGAAGACATGGGTTGTGCATGTTAGTTAATTGCCAGATGTTTTTTTAGTTCCTTATAGCAAAAACCCACTTCTAACAATTATTAAAATTGTGTATTTCCATTGACTAAAAGATTTGCTGGATGCCAAATGGATATTAGATCGATTTCCTATTAAATGAAGAAGAATGGATCTGAGTATGCAATGAGACTAGTGAGCAGCAGGGTTTATTTTTAGATTATACTTTTAAAGCTAAACACTATCTTTAAGTCCAAGAGGAATGTGCCATTTCTTTCATTACTTTTTTACACTTGATTTCCTTTGGCAGGTTAAGACAGCAACTTTACATGAAATGGGTGATTGGTTGGGAGATTGTGAATCCTGGTTTCCAGGTTATTTCTTTTCTAATAAATCATTTATAGAAAAAGTGGTCTTCTGAAGTTGTCTCATTAGTCTTCATTTTTTCTGTCTTTTCTTGATTTTCTTTTAAAAAGATTCTGGTTAAATAACCACCATCCTCTTTCAAATTCATAGGTGCAACTAACCCCTCAAAACGAACCAATGGCCCCTCTTTGATCATTGCTGTGGTTAAGAATTTAGCTTTCACTATGAATATAATACTGCAATCCTTTTTTCTAAACCTGGAGATGAGTCCCTGCCCCATATTAAGGTCCCTTTTTGCCTCCCTCAGTACCCAGGGCGTTCATTACTGGCTGTGCACAGGTCCTGGCCTCTGTGGTAGCTGCTGCAGTCAGTGCTGCAGTGATCCCAGGCTGGGAAATATTCTCTGGAGCTTGTCAGATCTGGAAATAATTTACTGTGCTGAGGGTCAAAATGCCTTCTCACTGCCACTATGGTTGTGAGCACAAATGAAATTTTAAAACTACCTTTGTTCTGCTTTCTTTAGTAGAGCCACTGGAATCCAGCCACCTCAGGTCCTAGCCCAGTGCGTTTGCCATTTAGAAACCCATGCAGGGTTTTTTCTTTCATTTTGCTGCCAGGAATCAAATATTTAATCATTTACAAGGATCCTTTTCAGATTTCTACATGGATGAGAAGACATCAAGCAAATTATGAGCACTTGCTGGCAATCGTATGGACTTGATCTGCCTTGTAAGAGGAGCATGAATGAATTTAGAGTAACATGTGGTGACTCAGGAAAAAAACCCCTTTTTTGGTCCTCTCCAAATGAAACCCTGTTAGTGTCTGGGGATTAGGGCAAACTGAACAGCTTGTGACTTCTTCTTCCCATTCCCTTTCTCCTCACTGTGTTTGCTCTTGAAACTGAAGGAATGAAATCTGCACTTGAGTCTCAGATTTTCTCTAAAACTTCAGTCCATTTAGGACAAGGTGCCCTTTGTAGGAGTTGGGGGCGCACTGAGTTTCCTCTGATTCATTTTCATTTGGGCTCGTGTAGTTCTAGATACAAAACTAAAAAGAAAAATGTTTTGAATTCCTTCGGAACTCTTGTATTACATCCGAAAACGGTGTGAAGTGAAAGAGGAGTTGGTGGCTTGTTGATCACTCCTCTCAAACTGCAGTAGTTTGGTGTCACTGTCTTGCTCCCTTGCCAAGGTGAAGCAAGTCAGACCCCATTGCTGGCTACAGGGTTTCAGAGGTGACCGTAGGAGACACAGAATGGTGGAGGCTGCTCTAAATTTTGTCTAGCACTTGGGAGAGTTTGAAGGCATAAAAACAGTTTGGGGCTTCCTGCAACTGCTGGCAGCCTGAAGTGTTAAATGGGAAAAGTATTTATCAAGGAAAAAACATTTTTTAACTGAATCAATGCCTCAGAAAAGAAAAAGTTGGTTTTGAAGGATTTCTGAACACTAGGAATAAGTTTAAGGGAGACATGGGGTAATGAAGCCTTCTACAAAAAATGTCTGATATGGTAAAGAAATCCATTACTTCTCTAGAGCAGCTGGGAACAACCCACCTCATCTGGTTTCCTTTGAGGACTTTTATGAGCAATTATTTTATTCCAGGTATGAAATTCCTCATCAGTTGCTACTGAGATTTAAATATATAGTTAAGCTTCTCTCATTCATGTTTGAATGAATGGTAGCATTGACCCTGTTCTCTCTTTATTGATAGATGAAACTTTTTACAGCTTCACTTTGATCACAAAAGGCAGGTTCTAGGTGTTCCTTCTTTAAAATGCTGGAATCAGAATCACTGCTGATAGCTGTAGAATCACAGAATGGTTTGGACTGGAAGGAACCTTAAAGCTCATCTCATTCCAAACCCCTGCCACAGGCAAAGGTGTGACTTACCTGCCCACACTGCAGAATGGAACCCTGGCTTTGGTAGGAGTTTCCTCCAGGACAAGGCAGTGAAATCCTTACACCTTACACAGAGCACTTCAGTTACCAGCTACAGCTCAGAGTTACATCAAACAGAAGCAGGGGGGGAAAATCTCCCTCAGTTTGGAACTTTGAGAGAGGTATAAATCTTTCTCACTTGGGGTAGTATCTGCTTGTATTTTCTGGTGCTTAGCACAAGAGATTCTTACTGGATCCCACTGGGGTCTGCCTCGTATTCTGTCTTTGCTGGTGGCAGTGGAGATGCTGTTCAGGGAGTGCACGAGTGCCCTGCCCTCCTATGTGATCATTCCTCTCCTAATTCTCCAGAATAACTGAAATACAAATGTTAGAGCATGATTTTTATCTGAAAGCAGATTATTCTGCTATAAAATATAGCTTATTTTAATACTGCGTTCATTTTTGCAATGGCATCCATTACCACCCCAAATAAGACAAATTGTTCTAATGGGAAGTGTAAATTTTAGGGGTTTGCGGTGACCCACACAAAAGTGAAAACCTTTAGTCTCTTAACATTCACAGTTAGTGATTGCTCATAATAATTTCATTTAAGTATACCTTTATACTACCTGCTGTTAACATTTGAATTCTGAAAATGGTCATATCATAGGTGATACATTAGGTGAAAGCTATCACCTATCATAGAGGTGGAGATGTGGGTTCTGTTGGCTCTCAAGACGCTGCTGAAGAGCTTAGAGACCTATGCTGGACTAGGAAAACCCCAATTGCAGGGAGTTTTTTGTTATTTTTAGTTAGCACAGATTGCAACTGGTGAACTACCATTAGTTGTCATTAGCTCACTGATGAGTTCATGTCCTTTTAAATTATTTTTGATTGGGTGCCTATAGGCTCTAACAGGCTCCTTGAAGCAATATAAATAATAAATAGCAAGAATAAATCAGCAAGAGGTACCCACCAAACTGTTACACCAGGGGGTGTAAATGGTTGACAGGAAGCACTTAGTTAATATTAAATATTTGTCTTAAGCTGCTTACAACTTCTGAACGACTGCCTCTCCAGCTGCTGTTAAAAATGCTTATTTTTGTGTTGTAGACAAGGCACAGGTATCTATGTGAAAATGGAGGGGTATGTGAAGAAAAGCTTGTGACCCCTATGAGTTAAAAATGAAGTTTGGGATGGGAAAAAATAGAGATATTTTAATAATGGTTGCTGCTAGGTTTTTTTTTTTTCCCCTTTTCTTTTAATCCAAGTCATTGGGAGAAAAATGACATGATGACAGTTAATTATAACTAATCCTGCAGTGCTTCAACACAGACTAATATAAAGTTCAGAGAGTTCCACCAGCAGTTAGTTATGTCCTGAGGAAGCAATGACATTTTGCCTAAAATAGTTGTATTGTTTCTTGGCATCTAAAAAAAACCCCCACATTGTTTAGCAAATACGTCTGATATGGTGCTGAAAACCAAGGCTATAGTGAAAGAAGGGATATTTCAGCATACATATGTAGGTTCTAGGACTACAAAGTGTCTTTTAAAATAGTTTTTGTTAAAAAAAAATTGCAGAAATGTCATTCAAAAATGAAACTTAGCAGTTAGTTAGATCACGGGTCAAGTGAACTGTTTCAATTTCTATAGGCATCCAAAGTGGAAAAGAAATAACTGCAAAGCAGAGAAAGAAAAACTAGGTGAGGATTTCAGAGGTAGGAAAACATTAATGAAGTTAAGCAACTGTTGCCTTAATCAGCCAGTAATATTAAGGCTTTAAACATCTTGTGATCTTTGCCTTTAGAAGGGTTTGGGTCCATGGTTACCCATCCTGTTGCTGCTCCTGGATGTGCTGCAAAAGACGGTTTTGTGGATTTATTAAAGTGGGAGATGACTTGTCATGGAAAGAAAGAGGAGCAAATACGTTGAACTAAGTCCTAAATGCTGTTAGGAGGCTGCAGTGTTTTCCTGGCAGGGTGGGAAATGATGTGCACAGTGAGCAAGCCTTCAGGAGAAATGAACCTAAACACCTGGAAGTGTCAGACAAATTCACTATCACCCTTAAATATACAAGAAGAAAAACGTAGGGGATGATTTTTCAAACCTTCTTTTAAAAATGTAGCAAAAATAGTTTCAAACTTGTTTTGTGGATGTTCTTGAACTTTGGTTGAGCTCTTTTCTACGTATGTCCCACTTACATAGATGTGAATGATGTTTGAATTGAGTCTTCACTGTTGAATTGAATCCTTACTGCTGGAAACTGGTTAAATTTAGTATGTTATTTTCTATTAAAAATTGCAGAAAAGTGCAATTCTAGAAAGTTATGAAAAGCTTGGTAAGGTGATGGAAAATTGTGTATAATGCATTTATTGTGTTTGCATGTACAGACAGAAAGGACGTATACTCAGATATTCTAAGAGCTTCTCAAAGGTACCCAAGGTGCATACAAATTCTGGAGAGTGCTGTGATGTTAGTCATTAAACAGGTAGCCCCTGAAGAAGGAAAGGGACCTAGTATGAAGGGAAGGCTCTTAGCTGAGTTGAACATCCCTCTCATCTTTGGTTCTTTAGGCAAAAAGTGATGAGTGCTTTTTAGTGTAACAGAAATCAGAGAAGCCTTCTGAAAAACGCAGCTGAATATGAATCTGTTGGCTGAATTTCTGTTCATTCTTTCATCCCATTTCTGTACTGTAATTTTAATTTTTTTTTGTCTTAAAAATTGCAGCCAGTTATAGAGTGAACACTCTTATTTCATGGGGTTTTTTTTTCATGTATGACAGGGAATTTAACAGCAGTTCACTGAAATAACAAATTGCAGCAAGGCCAATGTTTAAGGCCAGGCTGGAAGGAGCTCTGAGCAACCTGGTTTAGTGGAAGGTGTTGCTGTCCATAGCAGGGAGTTGCAACAAGATGAGCTTTAACGTCCCTTCCCACCCAGGCCATTCCATAATTCTATGAATCTGTGGTATTATCAAGGCAGGTTTTTTTCCCTAGTGATAGAAGTATTTATGTGTGCTGGCTTTGTAAAACTTTCACAAGATAAGAGCAGCCAAATCCAGTAAAGTATGGTAGTAAGTGAAAGTCGTTCCTTATGAGCGTGGCTGAGCCAAACCAGATTTCTGCAGATGTGCAAGAAGTTCTTCCCACCACTGGCGTGTTTGGAGGGACTCTCTTCCATGAGTCCCCAGAATAATGCAACAGGATCCAACCTCCCTGAGACAAAGTCCTTCTTGGGAACCTCCTGTGCTGGCGTGCATCTGCAGAGCCTGAGGCGTGACTAAGGATGATAGGCAATAACTAAGCAGCATGTTAAAAACAGCAAGTCAATTTAAAATCAGTATCAGAATGCCATTATTGATTGTGTAGAGCAAATCCCTTACCTTGTATTCAACACTTAATTAAAGCAGTGGAATAGCAGCACTAATAGAGAGAAGAAAACCCCCCAAAGCAAAACCATAATGATTAGAAAATACCTTTAATTTTAGTGTTCTGCTCCATAGTCATCGATAGATTTCAAATCTAATTATTAGTCACTAGCATGAGCCTTCTTTATCTCTTATTATCACTTTTTCTACTAAATAAGTGGTGTGTCGGGACAAAAAACCTTAACACTTGACAGGTTCCCAGCTGCTAAATTATTGCCAGTTACTATTTGCAGGGAGGCCTTTCTTTGAGTAGGTGCTTGCTGCTCTTTCTGTAAAGCAAGACTCCAATCAGGAAAGGTTAATAGCTTGTGAAGAGCCTCCATCACTGCTTTTCTTGCCCTGCCATGGCTGGTGAATAGGTGGCAGATGCTGCACCTTACTCATGTTTTTCTTTAACCTGCACACCATACTTAAAAAGGGCTTTCTCTTACTCACAAATACAACTGTCGTGTTTCCTCAGACATTAACAAGGGTATCACAGTTTTAAGCTCCGGGGGCTCTCGCCAGCAAGATAATTGGTCTTTTGTAGGAGTTCTGCTCTGTGCTTTAATTTGTAGTCATTATTTATTCGGTAAGTGTTCCTCCTTCTTCAACCCATCGCTGGCATCAAAAGGTCTGATCCTTTAAATAACACTCAACATGATATTTGAACAGGACAAATGATTCCAATTTACACCCTCTACTACCTGTGCCTTGAACTATGGTGTACAGCAAGGTCATGTAAAAAGGAGCTTTGTGAGAAACACTTGCCACCATTTGTGGGACAGTTGGGTGGAGAAGAATAGGAAGGGACAGATGGGTTTTGGGGAGAGAGGGCTGTTGTGCTGATCAGAGAGGATTGATTTCAAAGCCTCAGAAGTTATTTCAGGTTCAGGCAGGGATGCACACTGGGATTTGGGGTATTGTACTCACTAATGGGTGGTGGGTTGGGATCCAACATTAATAAGGCTGGCTGGATCTGTTCACAGATGTGTGCTCTAACTAGAATGTGGGTAAAGATAAATATCCTGCCTGAATCCATTTCTTCTGTTGCTAAAGAAGTCATCACCTAAGGATATGTTCACAACAGGGCTGCCATCAATTATGCCGGTGTCTTGATAACTCCATAATTAAAAATAAATTATGCTTGGTCCTTAATAGGACTAGTATTAAACTGAATGCCTGTTTAATCTCTGTTAAATCTGCCACAAAGAAATGACACCATGAGAAGTGTGAATGAATGATATCCTTTTCTCCCCTTCCCTGATTCTAATTACACATGATGGCACTTGCAGTGTCCCTTGTGAATGCACAAAATTGGTGCAGCAGGGGAAATGCAAGCTTCCCTGTGCTGCAGTCTGTTCATTAGCATCGATTTCTGAGGCACTGCCCCTAAGGATGAGAGGATAATTTCTTTTTTCAGTTTCTCATGATGCCAGCTTGTAATAGACTATTAAAAATAACTTCAAAACCCCAGCGTAAGTTCTGGAGCAGTGAGAGATTCACAAAACTCCTCATAACCCACCTTTCCATGGAGCATTAAAGCCCAACTAACCACTCCCACTTTGTCCCTGGCCTGTGTGTAACACCTACCTAAAGCTGTGCCTTTGGGCTGCAAATCCATTGTGTCAGCCTTTCATTATCTGCCGGGCTTTCTGCTGCTTTTCCATGGTGCAGTATGAAAACTGATACAACATACTTCCCACATGGAAAAAGCTGTCCTTTATTTGCAGTTATGAACATCCTGGTAAAGCTCACATAGTTCAGATTTCTTGAGTTGTTCTGGCTTTTGTGCAGTGTTAAAACATCACTATGACCACACTTACGAAGTCTTCACTATAAGAAAAATGGAAACCTGATCTATTCACCTAACTGGCTTTGCCCTGATTTGTACAGTCCTTTTTATTAAAGCGGGGCACAGGAATAAATGCTGAGTATTGGTGAAAAGAGTCCCTATTTCCTGAGTTCCACATTAATTATTATTACAAAAATTGCACCCAAGACACTTTCCCTAAGTTTTTTTTTAATCTTCCTCTTTAAAAAAAATGGCTGTCTAAAGAAAGAATAAAATTTAAGTCCAACTAGCCTCAGTAACAAATCATAGTGTGCATATTAATGATAAAGACTGAGAGAACAAATCACAGGTGAGCCCTAATTTCGACAGCTCTTCATCCACATTACTCTAGTAACTACTTTTAGATAACATAAAAAATGAATTATGAAAGTATTATGAAAGACTTCTTTAAAAATGCAGCATATATTGATAGGGACGTTCTGTAACAGTTTGCTCACTTCCCATTTTAACGCTGTAGTGGGTGGCTTGTACCGTTTTGCTCCGAAATTTTGCTCCCTATGAAACAGACAAAAACTTGGCGCCGTGTTTTTATGCAAGATTAGCTCTTCGTTTTTAAGCCTGGGATGCCTTGTTTTGAAACTGTTCTCTGTTCCTGCATAAGCTTTATTCCAGATGCTGTGCAGGCAGGTTGGTGCAGGTCCCCACGGTACTGAGTACAGGAGGAGGTGGCTGCTTTGCCCATCTTGCTGAAGATGGACCTGCCTGTAGTCCGTGGCTTTCTGCCCAGCTCTGCTGGAACTGGCTGTTGCATCGCAAGCCTTGCCAAAATTTTTCACAATAACAAGCTCCAATCTACATAACACCTGGCCTGTACAAACCAGGTCATTATGAACTTGATCCAAGCTGTCATTCAAGCGGTTTTGTTATTCCCTGCTTAGGCTGAGCCAGCCATCCATGAGCAGGAGCTGGCTTAAACCTTCCAGCCCTCGCAGCACTTGGGTACCAGTTTTCTTTCTTTGAGCCCCACCAAACAGGTGAGATCCATGTAACAAGAGGATCACAAGTAGCAGAAACACGGAGGAACAGCGAGTGATCTCGCAGCCTAACAGGTTACTCCAAGTTCCAAGCTCCTTCCACTCTGTGTTTGTGCTTTTGTTTTCCTGTTGCTGCTTCTCGGTCTCATCCTTCAGCAAGTTGAGAAAAGCAGGTTTACTTAATGTATTTCCTGAATATTCACTCTGTATTTATTTCCTACACATCTTTTAGGTATATACAGTCATCCATGAATATTTTGAGGCAAGATCAAGTCCTGAGGAAGAGAATCAAAGCCAAAATATGTGTGATGGAGGGAGCTGGCACTCAGCTGGCTGGAGGACTGCAAGGACTCTCTTGCCCTCTTGTGCTGCATCTTCTTTTCATCAGTGCTACTCTTGGGGCTGCAGGGAGGAGTTCAGGCTCCCATATCCAGATGCTGGATTAGCTGCTTTAATGCAAACGCTGCATTGGCAAATTAAGCTAAGAATTGCAGCACTGCAGTTCCCCATGTGCTTCAAGTCCAGATTAACCATGAGGGGCAAAATGTGGCTATTCTTAGCAAACAACACCATGAGGGCTGTGGGGAGGCAAAGAGAGTGTAACTCCCCGTAGCCCAGAGCCAGTCAGGAAAAAGGAAGTGTCACTTGTGAAAAGCTCCTGACATTTCAAGAGGTGTCTTCCATTCTGTATCAGGCAAAAATGAGACCTTTAAAAATGTGTCAATTGACAAAAGAGAGCAATGAAGCTGGGGCTGGTGCAGCCCTGGTGGCTGCCCTCTGCCACTCACTGTTGAGGGTAGGGCTCTCTGACCTGGGAAAGAGCCAAGAAAAAAATCTTCTTAAAACCAATCTACTTTGACCAAGTGTTTCCCCTTTGACAAATATAAATTTTCTCACAAAACTTAGTTTGGAACATCCCCGACCAGCTGCAGCGCAATCTCTGGTGAACTCTCCTTCCCCAGCAAATATCCAGGATTTTATAATTCATGGGAGCAATGGGAAAGGCTGAACCTGGAGCCAGGAAGTTTGTGGTTCAGTCTCTGATCAGGATTTCATATCTTATGATACATATCATCACATCTCTCTGCCTTCATTTCTACGCCACTGTCTCCTATCTTTGTAAGGCAGAACTCTCTGAAAGTAGGAACATTGATTTTTTACACAGCATCTAGCACAAAGAAGTTCTGGTTTCGAGTTTGTCAATGATGTGAACAATCCTTGCATGGAGATTTAATATTTCTGTAAACAAAAAATAAACTGAGGATCATAGATGACGCAACCATGTCCATTAAAATATTATATGTGTTGTTCTTGCTAAATGGAAAATGTCCAAGTGAATGTGGACATTTTCAAAACCTGAATAGGTTATCCCTTGGGTCCTTTAAAAACACAGAAACAAGAACTGTGTGAAAGCAGGAATAGATACTATGGTAATTTCACTGTGCATACAGTCACCTCTTACTGGCTGAGTTGGGTGTATGCATTATTTTTTCCTGAATAACACCTAAACGTAATAATTGGGTATCAAAAAAAAAAAAAAAAAAAAAAGTTCTCTTGAACAATGCCTATTTGAGTTTTTAAAGAGTGCAGATAAAGTAAACTGAGATAATTTCCTTCATGTATTTAAAAAGTGATGGATTCTGTATCCTCCCTTCAATGAATAAATATTCCCTCCTTAATCGAGGACTTCCACCAATTTGGTGATCTCTTGCACTAATTACTTCCTTCAAAAATATGACTTAGATGAATTTGAAAGTAAATGGGACCGGTGTTCCTCGGGCACAGATGGTGATTCTGTGTCCTGTTCTGGGCCCTTCAATTCAGGATGGACATTGAGGGGCTGGAGCCTGTCCAGGGAAGAGAACGGAGCTGGGAATGGCTGTGCACCACAGGTGAGATGAGGAGAGCCAGGAAAGGTTCTGCAGCACAGGTGGGATGAGGAGAGCTTGGAAGGTTCTGCAGCACAGGTGGGATGAGGAGAGCCGGGAAAGGCTGTGCAGCACAGGTGGGATGAGGAGAGCCGGGAAAGGCTGTGCAGCACAGGTGGGATGAGGAGAACCGGGAAGATTCTGCAGCACAGGTGGGATGAGGAGAGCCGGGAAAGGTTCTGCAGCACAGGTGGGATGAGGAGCAGCTGAGGGAGCTGGGCGGGCTCAGCTGTAGAAAAGGAGGCTCAGGAGGGACCTTCTCAGGCTCTACAACTCTCACCTGGTGCAGCCGGGTGTGGGTCGGGCTCTGCTCACGGGTAACAAGTGACGGGAGGCCAGGTTTTAAAGCTGTGCCAGAGGACCTTCAGGTTGGACATTTGGAGGAATTTCTTCACAGAAAAGGTGATTAGACATTGGAACGGGCTGCTGGAGAGGTGGTGGAGTCACCGTCGCCGGAGGTGTTTAAGGAAAGCCTGGACGTGGCGCTCGGTGCCGTGTTCTGGGAGGCAGGGTGGTGTTCGGCCAGCGCTCGGACTCGATGGTCTCAGAGGGCTTTCCCAACCTCAGCGGTTCTGCGCTCACCTGGAGTTGTCACGGGAGCACCGCAAGCGCCCTCAGCTCTGCACGGCGAGCAGCGTGAGGAGGCTGCTGAGAACGCGGCGTCGGGAATTCGCAGTGGGGTAAGCATACAATTAAAATTCAGTTTCGCCCGGTTTCGCAGAGCCGCCGCGCGTTTAACGCCGCACGCGAAACCCCTCGCTGTTCAAAGCCGGGCACACCTCGCGGTGTCCCCTCAGGCCGGGCCGCTCCCGGCGCCGGCCGGCAGAGGGCGCCGCGCGCGCCGCTCCGCGCGGGGCCGGGCGGGG
>VZTJ01003580.1:287722-341141 GCA_013397795.1 Orthonyx spaldingii
TTTTTTTTTTTTTTTTTTTGGTCTGTGTGTGTCTTGTTTTGCTATTTAAAAATATGTCTGTGCTCTATCCTGTGAGATGTTTTGAAACAGTCAGAAAAATCACCTGTCCTGTGTAGGAATATGTATTGACTTAAACTACAGTTAATAAAACAGAGAATACACCCACAGCACCACCTGTAATGGATGGAAGAGCAACCTGAGGACGTAGCACGGTAACAGTGAGTGCAATCCTGCCGTTAATGACTGGGATTAAAACTCCTGTTTATGAGTGAGGGAGGGAGGCTCTCCACTGGGATGGAGGCTGTTTGTGGCTGGTTTTTTGCCTCTAGTGGGTTGAAACAGAGCTCTCTTCCAGAGCCTTTCTGAAGCTCAGCACAGATGATTTGTATTCTCCCGGAGAGTAATTTGTCAGGAGATGAACAGCAATATGCTCAGTGTTTGCTGCAATAGCAAAGACAAGTCCAGTTAAAGACTTATTTCTTGGGGTAAAGTAATTTTTAAACTTTCCATCGTAAAAAAGTCATAAATACCTCTGCCTGGCCTAGATTTTTTTTTTCTATATCAAGTACTTTGGTGGCAAATTCAGGTGTGCAGAAAACGGAGCAGCCCAGAGCTTCCAGCGGGGGAGGACACAAGTTTGGTCCCTGGGGAGCAGAGTGTTTGTGAAAGGTCACTGTCTCAGATGATTTGGGAACTTGGAAAATTTGTCTAGATTTTGCAATGTATTTTTAAGTAAAACTTTGATTCAAAATGGAAACTGAAACAAAATCAGCAAAAGGTTAAATTTCCCTGAAATGAAGCCATAATTTTTCTGTAATAAAACTTGGCTGGCTGAATGAAAGCTTTAGTGTTGTGTTCTAGCAGAGGCAAAAACAAAATAAGCATTTAGTTCTAGTTAAATTCTTTTTTCTTTTGGGAAGGGAGGTGTACAATGTGTGGTGCTTTTTGTAAACATTTTTTTTTCATTAACAGAGAAGCCAGATCGTGTCCAGCTCTGAGAGCACTGAGGATTTCTGTCTTCTTACTTCTCTGGGGCTGAGCTGGGAACGATTCCTCTTTAGTATCTGTTATAAATGAGGTTTTATGCCCAGGCTGGATGGGGCTCTGAGCAACCTGGTCAAGTGGAAGGACTCCCTGCCCATGTCAGGGGGTTGGAATGAGATCATCCTGAAGGTCCCCTCCAACCCAAACCGTTCCATGTTTCTGTGATTCTAATGAAATTTGAGACCAGGGAAAAGGGATGTGTGAGTGACAACCAAGAGATGGTGGCAACTTGGAATGGAGCTGTGATGTGCTGGGAAGGAGTTCTGGTGAGTGCCAGTGGAAACAGGAGAGGCAAGGAAGAGAGCTGGTGTTCAGGAATGGGTTTGGACTGTAAATGTGTTTGGAAAGCAAATGGCTTGAAGCCTCTGATTGGCAGGGAGGGAAGAAAAGACATGGAAAGGAGACATGATGCAACTTCGATTTTAGTTAGCTGCAACAAAAAAAAGGCTGTTCTCTGCCAGTCTGTCTGTGATGGAAATAGGAGCCAGAAAGGAGAGGAGAAGCTTTAACGAACAACAGGATGGAGACAGACATGATGGAGGCTTGTCAGGATTTGTTTTTCCCCTTAAAATTGGTAAAACCCTACTCCCATCCTTCAAAAAGCCTTTATATATTTAGGAACATCAGTGGTAATATATTGTGTCAAATTCATTTGTTATATGTGCTTATATCGTGTCTAATTTTGGCAGGAATTATAACACTAATTACATTTACTGTCAAATTGATTGCCCCTTCCCTTTGCGGCTCTAGCTGAGCCTGTCTTGCTCCATGTTTAAATAGGTATAACTTTTTCTCCCTGGCTATTTGGGAGAGTCTTGCCTGTGGAATACCCTTTCTCTAGGTCTAGAGAAATATCAGCTTGTCAGTCGTCCAGATGAGCTGTAACGACTTTCTTATCAGGACAGGTTTAAAGCAGAAAGGTATTGATGGGCTAGAATTATCAGATTGCATTTTTTTTTTTATTTGAGAGAGGGGTTGAGATGGATAGGCTATATATATATATTTTTCTTTCTTTTGTGGTATGTGTGTGAGGTGTTTGGCACCTTGTATAAGACCACATACAGTAATTTCTGTTTGAAAAGAATGCAAGATTCTTTGTGGGGCAGTTCTGAACAGGAAATGCTCTCTTGGTTTTTCAGGACATTGGATCACCCTCTGTGTTTGACAGCCTAAAAATACCAATTAGATGAAGACAGTAAATAGTAGATATATTATTTTGTTTCTGGGATGCTCTTTATGAATATTCCTGAACGAAGCAACAGGGCAGCAGAGTAAGAAGCTGTGGGGAAAAATGTGAGGCATGAAGGTTGAGTGGGGAGTGGTGTTAGCAGGAATAAAGAAAATGGAACTTGGCACCGTGGCTTCACTGAAAATGATCACAGCAATAGGTGTCCTCCTGCAGAGGATGGCGAGGGGGAATGCAGTATGGGATGCAGAACTTTATACAGCTATGAAAGCATTTTCAAAGTGTTTTGCCAAAATACCTCTGGAAGGCAGAATCTAAACTGCAGTAGTTTGGAAGGGCAGAGTTTGGGAAGCAACTGATCCTGCAGAGGAGCACATTTGAAGGTGAAAAATTTGGAAATTACTTTTCCAAAATGGGCTCCAATTTGAGGTTAGGATTAATGCCTGTCTGCCTTTAGGAAGATACAAATAGTTACTATTTTCTGCTAAACTTGAAAAGAAAAATCCGAATAACACTACTGGGACTGAGAGTTAAAGGTCAGAAACTCTGAATAGCAGCATTAATTGCTCCCTTTAAAGGATATAAAGGATCAGAGTCTTTCAGGGCTTGCCTAAGGAGGAGAGCAATGTTAAATGTCAGTAAAGGATGATACAGCAAGACTCAAAGAGGGGAGGTGGGGCAGGTTTTTTCCCTTCTTACTCCGAAATAAGATGAACATACAGTTAACTTGGGTGTAACCTCAGAGTCTGAAGTGTTGCGGTGTTTCTTCAGTTCTGTGTTGTGTTTAATACTCTTTATTCCATTGAGCAGGATCAAGCTGCAAGAAATATTACCAGCAGGATGAGATGTTGCAGTGCACACAGGATTGCCTTGGCCCATCCAGTGTAGACAACTTCTTTCCTTATTTTTAGAGACTTTCAAGTCTTTGCTAAAATTGTTATCACAGCCTTTCAGCAAGTGATGCCACACTTGATTTTCCACCTTGGTAATCTTCAGGTTTGAACTGTTGTCTTGTGCTCCGTTCTCTGAGGTGATATTTTAATGTTACTGACTGATTAAAAAAGATGGGGTGACTTAGAATAAATGAATTATCTTATGCATACTCCTACTGTTGCTGACCTTTTATCCTTAGTTCAGGCAATGTCGGAAAAATGTAAATATTGAGGGAATCAGTGATATATGATAGAACTTGCTGTTGAAAAGGATTATGCCTTTTTAACATGGCAATAATTTTTAAGGAACTTGGTTTTCCACAGCTGCCTGTAAGATTCTGTATAATGATAATGAAGCTATTTGTGCTTTCCTTCTCTCACTCATATATTCAGAAGATTACTTACACGCTTGTTCGTGCAAGGAAGGGTTTTGGAAATCAGAACTTCCCAGTGTTGAAGAAACAAATAAAAAGCTTGGTTGTGTCTACAGTTAGATTTTTAAAAGAGTCCTTGTTGTAAAAGCACTTGATGCTAAAAATGTTGTTGGTTTTATCTTACTCCTGAGATTCCTTCCCAATTCCTTGTGTCCCTAGCTGCATCCTTTAGGAAAAACCCTCTTCTCTCTAGGGAGTGAGGAGAGTTGAGGGGAAATTATCATAATTTGCAAACAAGAAGGCTTTTAAAATATTTAAATTTGTTTAACTTCATAGCCACAGGTGGCAGATTTTTTTTTCATAATTTCATATACGCTTCTCGATGATCTGTTGAAAGGGATTTAGATTTGGCTTTTTCAGTTAAAATAAGAAAAAGTACTTGCCTGCTGACAATTTTTTGTTTAACTTCTAGGAGCTTGCCTTCACTGGGATGGATTTTAGATTTTGTAAGCAAATCCTGTTGGACTGTGTAATGATGTGCTTGGATTAAGTTTCCTCCCTATCGCACATTCTACAGGAAAATATATTTTGTGTTACTCTGGTAGATGGTTGTATAGGATAGATTTTGATTGCTTCTGAAACAGCAGGTCTCCTAGGCAATTCCATTAAATTCCAGGTAATTCAAGGGAGGGGAGGGAAAGGAGTTCACCTCCTCCCCTTACCCTGCTAGACCGGCTCTGCTTAGGCTGGGCTCAGGTG
The DNA here is from genome assembly GCA_013397795.1 of Orthonyx spaldingii. NCBI lineage: Eukaryota > Metazoa > Chordata > Aves > Passeriformes > Orthonychidae > Orthonyx > Orthonyx spaldingii. The sequence goes on from VZTJ01003580.1 coordinate 292,018, forward strand.
AAATGTGTGTGAAGCTGATGGGTGCAGCTGAGAAACTTCTGGTGCTGATGATCTGAGATGGTGTCTGGCAAGTAAAACATAAGGTTGCATACAAAAAATGGTTAAAAAGTTCTTTCCAACACTTCATACTTTTTCAGTACACTCTTAGAGTACCTAAGTGTTCTTGATTTTTGCAGTTTTATCTCTGTAGTTTCATGAGTTCTCTAAGGATGGTGTGGGCTTGCCTGTTGGATCAAATAACAATGAAGAAGGGAAACACTTAAACTCGACTTTAAATATTTGAAGCATTTCATTATAGTAAGCATATTAAAAAAATTTAGTTGATATGTGTCAGAACCAAGACTTACGTGCTTAGGATGGACAGTGAAGACCCCCTTAGGCAGGTGTTCAAGATCTGGTGTTCTCCCTGTAGACTGCATTTTTGTACTAACAATGTCTGCAGTTGTGCATTATTGAAAATACTTGCATTTTCTGTGGATTCAGATCCCTGAAAACAAATAGTTGCAGGCTGAAATATTGGCAGCCTGGTGGTGTATTTAAGCTTGCACTGTAGATTACTATTACATTTGTTTACTATCTGGGGATGCTGCTTGCAGAGCTAAAAACCCTCTGAGCTGATCGTTATCAAGCTTTTAAAAGGAGTAGCAAAGGAGCAGTGTCAAATTCTGCCTGACATCTGAATAAAACTTTTTTTCATGTGAACTTATCTAAAACTTTAAAAAATAATACCGTAACTAATGTCTGACCTTTTAATTAAAAGTTCACTAGTTTTTTTTAGGAGTTAGTTTCGTCAGGATACTTTTGCAGCGTAATGCTCTTGGTGGCAGAGCTTTTTGTATTCTCCTCGACGGACAAATGATTAATGATCTCAACACTGCCTTCTGGATCACCTTGTAAGAGGTCTCCTTCATCAATCTGGCAAGGGGATTGTATGGCAGTTTGCACCCTAATTACAGTCCCCAGCTGGGGATGTGCTGCTTAACAGATTACTTGTAGCAGAAGTGGAGTCAGTGCAGATATGGATGGCCACGGAGTTGTTTGATGCCCGGGTGCTAAAATTAGATTTCCTTCTAGAAAAAAACATCCACTTCATATAAGCAGTGCCACAGATAAAAGTGTTTAGCTGGAATTAACTCTGTAACTTAAAGGTTTAATAATAACAGCACTTCTGTGTTTCTCTGCTTTCATTGTTTCCCTTCCCTCCTTTTGCGGTCTTATAGACCAGGGCAGTATTGCAAGCCAGAAATTTTATTACTAGTGGAAACATTAAGGTATTCCACAGGGCAAAACAAAAGTGATTCAAAAGGTGCTTTTACAGATAATAAGTTTTAGCATTGAGCAGTCTACCCAGAAGGCAACAGATTATTTCTAGTGGTCTGTCGTTATTGTTGGCCTTTTTTTTCTGGCTCATTTGTGGTGTAATGCTGCTGCTCAATTAAGATGTATTTCGGTGAAAACCATGAATGACAATGTCCACCAAGCATATTGCTAAGCATATACATCCGTGCCCATTGCTCAGGCTGACAACTCTGAGTGTGTTGCTGAGAAACAGCTCATTTAAGGACTAAGGCATGGAGGAAAACTTGCACGGGATCCAGTCAAACACCAAAACAAAGTGCCCGTTTGGTATTTGACAACGGGAAGGTTTTAGGCTTGGGAAGGATGTAATTGCCAAATGATTTTCCAGGTATGCATCAGTGTTTTAATAGTCAATATTGCCAAAACAGATAACATTGTGAGTTACTTGACAATCTGGGAAAAAAAATCACTTTTTTTTTTGATGATAAGAATTGATTTTCATGATCTCAGGATCATCTGGGCACTGGTAACTTCCCACTAGGTGACATGTATTGGAAGGATAAAGGTAGTGGAAAGAAGTACCGGTAGACCTGGTGGAATATGAACTATTTGTACTTATATCCTGAAGAAAACTAGAATTGAAGAATTGCAGGGATTAACATTTGTGTTTAGGACAGTAGGAACCTTCAGCAGTGCAGTGGCTGCTGTGAAGATGTGGATGTGTATGTTTGACTTCAGCTAAGTTGAAAGAAGAAAAAAAGTCTTTACTACTGAGTGAAAAAGTAGTTGACTATACCTGACCTGTGTTTTAGTGCTGTGGAATGGCAGTGAGTCTGGACAGTCTTCTCCCTGTCAGGAAGCTCGACCCTTGGAGTATGGGAAGGAGCTGATAGGTGTGTGTGAGGCAGGAGTTTATCTTGTCCTAGGTTTGGAAGAAAATCTCTGAAAATTTTACTCCTAGAGATGGTCAGTGGTTGGTTATGGTGCATTCACTCTTTCTAGGTGTCTCTCCCCATGAGAAGTGAAGGAATTGACTATAAAGTTGCTATATTGTCTGGAAGTCACATGCCCTTTATGGTGAAAACACTTCCAAGAGATTGGAAGGCTCTGGTTTCTATGACCCGGGTTTGCTCTAAGTGGGAACACACAGCTTTCCCTGTTCTGGTTCCCTCTGGCTCCTTTGGCTCCCATCAAAAGCGAACAGTCCTTCAGTGCTTCATCCTCTCAGCTAAAACCTACAGGCTCTTCAGCTTCTTTTATTGTCTTGTTAGAAAGCAGATGCAGTGTTTCCTCCCTATCAGTCGTTCAGATGGGGGAGCAGCACGGCTTGGTGTTCTTGTGAGCATCATCACTCTTCTGTTTGCAGAAGCAATTGGAAGCAAATGATCCAGGTCGTCGTTATTACTCATATTTTGTTTTTTTCCAGTTCTGCAGCTTCAGCTCCTTATTTGAGCTGTGTTGACATGTCATGAAATGCCACATTTCGGTCTGTAGTTGTGCATATTAATTGTCAAGTGCTGCACAGCCCCTCACTGATCTTGGTTTTCTGTGGTGGCTCTCCCAGGTTTTGTTCCAGGACAAATACATTGTAGGTGCTCAAGAGGAAAACATTTTCTCCTAAATTATTTTAGCAAATGGAAACCCTTTTTTACTCTGGCTGAAGACTTTGTCTTGGCTGTAAGCCTGAGAGATTTAAACATTTGCAGTTCCCTTTATCGTTCAAACCTGTGCAGCATATTTTAAGTGAGCGAGCAGTCTGTCAAGTTACTAGAAATCATTACTTTGCCAGAGAGTTATTGAATGGATGTGAAAACAGGTGTTTGTCAGATTTTTACCTTCTGGACTGAATATTTTTGATGTTTGGGAACTTTTATCTGCAGTCAGCCATTGTGCTTTGTAGAGGAGAAGGCTTAATTCAGATTATCTGAGCAATCAGGGAGCAGAGATGCGGTTCTGTGATTCATAATTGAAATTTAGCCTTTAGATTAACTTCATTAGTATGCTGTAGAACAAGGATAGGATGTTAATAAATGAAAAAAATCCTTCTGGGTTTAAGCACCAAGATCCACAATAGGTCTTTGCAGTTCATTATGAATTCTTTATTTTTGCTGTGACAGCATTATTTTTGATTTGACCATGCTCTTTTTTATCTTTATTCCTCAAAATTGTACAGAGAGAAATAGAGGAAGGTTTTATCTGATGTGAGATTAAACCCAAAATTCTTCTAGTAAAGCCACTTTTATAAGCCGTTCTGAGATCGAGAAAAGGAACATTAAAAAATAGACTTCAGTTTCCTTTGTAACTGATAATTTAGAGTAATGAGTGAAACTTGACTTTTCTTCAAAGATGTGAAACTTTCTGAGGAAGTAGAGACTACAGAATTTCCAGTCATTAGTTTATAAGTGTTTGTAAAACGTACCTGTTTATCCTACTGAGATGACAAATTCTCATTTCTGGATTCCATATTCTGATTACTTTGTAAATTCTTGATCTTGAGTTTAATCAAAGGACTTTTCCAACCTAAATGATTCTGTGTATATCTCACAGTGGTCCACGGGCCATCAGCAATAGAAGGGAGTATTCAGACTTCTCCATGTAGAAGTTTCTGGCTTGAAATGAAGGTTAATGTAGTTGAGTTTTGAATGACTATGCTGTAATGGGGAAAGTTGTTACTGGCTTTTATTTGTGAGACATTTTTTGCATTTTTATGCTTTGCATGGTTTTATGAAAGATTTTGATAGATTTCCATTCATTAGTCGTAGAGCAGTACTAAGAAAGTAGGTTAAGGAAAAGAAATTCCAGTTACCAGAATGGAAAAGAAGATACTAGGGATTTTTGGTTGCTTCCTGTCTTCACAGTTGCTCTTGATCTCCCTAAAACCTGTACCAGAGTATTCTGAGTTGTCTGTACATACGCCTTTCAGGGGAGAGTTGTGCACTTGATGTAATCCTCTGTGCTTTGAGGTGCTGAGGCGTCTGCTTCGGCAAGGAAGGATTACGGATGTAGCTTTCTTTTCTGCCTTCAGCCTGGAGGGAAGCACAGATTGCTGAACAACAGAGCAGATTGGTGTCTAGTGCTTGAAAGGCTGGGAGCTGAGTTTGAACTCCTGCACGGAGTCTGTGTGGGCCTGCAGGGGTTTGGGAAGCTTTGGGAATTACTGCAGCTGAGAGTCTGGGTCAGGGCAGTTTGGAAAAGAGGAATGAAGAGAAGAGCAGAAAGTCTGTGTTGTAATGAGTGGTGCGTAGGGTCCTTGAGTATTTGGGAAAAGTGTAGAGTGTGATCTCCTGACATACTTGAATGGGCTATGTTGCATTTTTCCATAGGGTTTGGTGTGGGGGAACACATGCCTTAAAAATGCTAGAAAGTTGTGACTGAGGAAAAAATAGCTTGCATGAGGCAGCTTTAGATATATGGAGTCTAATAACTTCCATTGTTTGTCCCTGTGGAAGATGAGTCCTTATCAGCAGACATAGTTCACATCCTAAAATGTCTTAATTCTCACAAAAAGCTATTGTTAGGGAACCTTGACTTTAGATACACTGCTGGACTGCTGTGGGGAAAAATTGCACTATGAAGGGTTCCTAGCTTACTGCAACCACACTGTAGGAGAAGTGAAATATTTTATCTCCAGAAGGATCCAGGCTCAAAAATATAAATTAAAACTAATTTTAAACTTGCTTATGTTTTTTTTTTCCTCTTGGAATATTTGCTATGCCTTTGAGCAGTGCCCAGAGTATAACATACTGTGTTCAGTTTTAAGTAGGGAAGCCTAATCTGTAAGAGCTTCCATTTTTCTAAGAGAAAACCATGCAGTGGGAAAGAGGAGAGAGAGAAAAGGAAGTAAATTAGAGAACTGTGGACTGCAGATAACATTTAGCTATGGTCCAATAGTACAAAGTTTGAATGGTGAACTACTTGCTTGAAGACCAAAAGATAAATTCGATCTCCCCATAATCATTAACATTACACTTGATAGATGCCGTGAGAGCAAGCAGTTTGTGAAGATACTTGAATAAGGGATGATGATGGCTTTGATTCACTTAATGACGTAGAGTTTCCAGTAGGAAAAGAGTGTTAGAGAAGTACAAGAAACATCTAAAGAGATTGGAAAAAGAAATGTTTGCTTTTCAGGATGCCACTGTTGATGTTTCATTTCGACAAGATGCTGAAAATAAATTCCCTGGGGATGTTCAAGAGTCAAATATGCTTTCCAGTGTTTTGTTTTCTATAATAGAGAACCTTTCTGGTTACCAGCATTTTTAAATTAATCCTGATCCTTAAGTTGGGAAGAATCCCCTAACCCTGGCAGCACCAGCAGGGGAATATGTTTAGCCTTTACGCACTCTGGAAAACCTGGGTCTGAGCAAGGGCACCCACTGCCAGGTGTTGGCTACCCTCACTCAGTACATTTGCCATGCTGAAAGAGAAATACATGAACTAGAGATCATGCTTAGTTCAAAACAGTTAAGGCAAATGCAAGCAGTCATTTAGCTACAGAATCTGAAATAGTAAAATTCTGAATGGAGAAATGAGAGAAAAATCTTTGCTTCCTTGTTCATTTGCAAAGGTTAAACTGGAAAGGTTTGTCTGTGTGATGTGTTGGAGCCTCTCTTCATGTGATGGGGGTCAGGTGTTCCTCTTGCTTTCTTGATGCTTCCCATAGTGTTAACTGGAGAATATTCATGAGCATGCTGGTGTTTATGGCCAGTCTGATGAAAGATGCAGACAAATTTAGCCTTTTAACTGTAATCGAGTTTATTTTTCTTATCCAGGGGTTAGCGTGGCCAGTGAACTAAAATAGATGATGCTTTATTTCTTTTTATTTATGCAGGTGAGAGGACTTGAGGAAATGGCCTTAACCTGACACAGGGCAGATTCATCTTAGATATAAGAACAAAGTTTTTCACTGTTAGGGTGGTCAGGCATTGGAAGAGGCTGCCCAGGGAGGTGGTGGAGTCACCATCCTTGGAGGTGTTCAGGTGGAGCTGGGTGATGAAGTTTAGAGGTTTGGGGGTTACAGTGGCAGTGCTGGGCTGACAGTTGGATTGGTTTATCTTAAAGGTCTCTTCCAGCTGTGACAATTCTATGATTCTGTGCAGATCCAAATGTGTATAATTTCCTTTATTTAATTGCTAACTTAATTACTCCTTACCTCGACGAAGGATAAAACCCTTCTCCTACATCTCTTTGGTGACTTGACTGTCTCTGTATAAGGGGTCTCATCTACTGAATCTTGTACCCTGCTATGTAGAAACTGTGATTCCAGATAAAAATACTTAAATACTCATTGCTAATTACTGGTCCTTGATTGAGACCATGTCACAATGACAGGTACCTGGTGTGACTGACCCAGTCCATGTAACCTCTAAGAAGCTGTGACACACGGATATCCTTGTTCTAATGAAAAATTATGGTAATAAAGTTTAGTTTCTGTTGGACAAATGTGTGTGAAATATAACCACAGGGGGAGACCTTTCAGTGAGCTGACAGCTTCTCTGCTCTGTTCTCATTCTCTGTGCTCCTTTTTCCTCTCATTTTTTTCATGGACACATCTAAAAGAGGAAGCGCAAAGTGGGAAAATGTTGAAATATGCTGAAGTCAGTATGAGGTTTTTTGTTGATGGGAATTCTTTAAATCCCATTCTTTAAGTGGGAATGCAAGAGTTAGGGGTTCTGTCCTTAGCTTTAAATAAATTTCCCCCTGTACAGAAGCACTGTCTGGAAATAGGCTATCAACATACCTTGAAAGAATTTAAGCAAAAATGAAAAAGCAAGAGTCGTGTCTGCTTCCAGCTTTTAATGTTATTATTTTGATATTCCAGATTTTCATATCATCCTTTTCTTAAGTAATTCACAGGATCACAGCCTATGCTTTTAAAACATCTGCTTGTTTGTGGAAGATATCCTGGTAGGCTGCTTCTGTTGAAACAGAGCTTAATCTCTGGCTTCACTGATCCTCTCTTTTAGTCAGAGCTGTCACTTACTTCAGGTCAGTTCAGGCACACTATAAATCAGGACCTTCTCACTAGTCAATCAGTGATTGATTTAGTTTTGCAGCACTCGAAGGCAGTTGTTTCTGGTTTAAAACTGAGTTAATGTGGCCTAACAGGGTTGAGCACGCAGCTGGGAGCTCCTGGGTTCTGGAGCCAAGGCTGGTTGGCAGTGTGGGCATAGGCAAATAATTTTATAATTTAATGTAGAAATACTTGTTGTGCTTCAATTGTTGTCTTTTTTTTCCACCTCTTTGTTAACCTGAGTTCTTTAAGGCCCTGGAGTTGGAGTGTTCAGAACTTCCCTAGTACCTGGAAGTACTTAGAGATGGAAAACCATTCACCCTGCTGTGTGTCTCAGGTGGAGATGTTTGTGCTAATGGAACTTTAAAAAACCAGAAAAAGCTGTGTTTGCAAAGGCCTTTAACCCTTTTGCAGAATAATTGAAAATAAGGCTGAATGGAATTTTTATTTTCTTTTGAAGGTGTGGAAAGTCTTGATCCCATGCCATATCCTCTCTACTCCACAGCCCGTATATTGGAAACCCTGAAATCCTTTGCAGTTCTGAGTAGTGGATAACAAGTGTGTCATGATGGGGCTGAACTCTGTATGATAATACTAAAGGTACTTGGGAGGGACCAAGTTCTCTGATGTGCAATTTTGATTTCTGTGCCTCATATTGTATACGGAATTACTCTCACATGTTGGTATTCCTGTGAAGGGAAGAGCTGTGTGTATATATACTTGTTCCTCTCTGGGTTTCAAAGTTATCTCCTGTCTATGTTCTGTAACCTTTCCATAATCTCAGAAAATGGGAAAGCACTGCTTGTGTGAAGATGCTAAACATTTCAGCTTATTAGTAAAGAGAGGAGAATCCCTTGAAAAACATCCACTTTTTAAAATGCGACAGAGTTCAGACTTCTATAATTGTTTCAAAATTTAGTATGCTTTATAAGTAATAACAGAAGAAATCTTGTTTTCCTGAAGCAGATGAAACTACAAGCATAACTGATAGCAAATCAAAGGAAAGTAGGAAAAAACTTTCATTCTCCTGTTTCTCTTCTTGTAGTCTGTGGGTCTTCTGCTGTGGTGTTCTACTTTGAAATTGCCCCACTTAGGTTGGTCTGAAGTTATTGTTGCTGTGAAGGAAATGTTTTTTACATTACAAAGGTGTTTCATTTGACTAGCCTTGGAAGGTGGGTATTTTTTTTTTTTTTTCAGTACTAGTTCCATTTCTAAAAATACAGCCAACATCACAGAGAGGGCAAGTAAGGAAATCTAAGAAATACATTTTCTGACAGTACAAGGGAATTTTTTGTTTTTCAGGGTGACTCTAAAATTCTTTTCTCTTGAAATAACGATGAAGAAATACTTTTGGTTTTCTGGTTAGGAAAAAAAAAGTAAACTGTTCTGTCTGATCTGTGGAATATACTTGGAACCATTCCAGAGCAGTGAGGGGAGCTGTGGGCAGCGAGCAGGATCCTGCAAGGCAGACTGCTCTCGGTGTTCAACAGAGCGTCTCTAACTTATTTAGCTCTTTTATGTCTCAATATTCTGTATTTGCTGAGGAGTGATGGCTGCTGTTGTGTGCTGGGATTGCTGCCGGTGTCACAAGTGGCTGGATTGATGAATCAGTGCTCCCTGGAGGAGCTCTGCTCCTGTGCCAAGCTGACACGGCACACGCAGCCACATCCTCAGCTCTCCTGCAGGAGCACGAGCAGAGACTGTGGCAAGCTGCACATTAGTCCAAAAAGGTTCTTTCTGTGCATCTTTAGCTTTATAAAATATATGCCTATATTTATGCCAGAATTTCTGAGTAATTATTCTGTTAAAACATGAATATTTGAAGTAACTAAAACAAATGAGGTGTGATAACATTAAATACAACTGAATTTGCATAATCTGTTTAATAGATACGAATTGCTACTGTGTTTAGTTTAATTTGTCATCATTTGCCCTGCTTTACTATTGTTTTGGATGCAAAAAAGTTAATGTCTAAATACTTACTCTTCTGCAGGGGCTTAATGGCATCCATAAAGGAGTTGGTTGCCTGGCTCAGGAATGTGTCTGCTCATTTTTCCACCTCACCTTCTCCTTCCTGGTTCCTTCTTGCTGCTTCAGAGTTTGACCACGGCAATACTCAAATAGTAGCAGCCGTAGAGATGAGAATGAACTGAAGCCAGCCCTTGTAAAGCAGGGAGTTAATAATATATTTATAAGGATACTATATATAGGTATTTTGGTATCAATATGTACTATTTAATAATGTATAAGGTATTTACAGGAAAGAAACTTCAGCTCTGCAGAAGCAATTGCTCGTACGATTACATGGCAACGAGCGTCACACGCTGTGGTGTAGGCATAGGTCATGTCAGGCTGTTTAAAAACAAGTGGAAAATTGCTGTAAAAGTCCAGAATGGGCTAAATGCCATCACAGATCTTGAAGCAGGTTATGAATTTGTTCAGAGAAATCTTTTGAGGTAGTAAAAAGAATTTAAAAGCCCCGCATGACTTTGAACTTGAGAGTTGGAGCATCTTCTGTGAGAGGTTTGTCAGTGTGGGAGAGCAGTGTTTTAGTGAGCTACCCCTAGAATAGATCCCGTGGGGAGCTCAGGATTATTGCAAACCTCTCCACCAAGTGTTGGGAATATTTGTTCGGCCTTGCCTTCTTTAATAGAAGAAGTAAATGGTTGTGTGATAGGACTTTGGAGATTAAATAATGGTTTTTGATTATAAGGAAGAAAATGAGAGCTACTCAGCAGTGTGGAACATTGGTCTTCAACTCCAGTAAGGCAGGTGGCAGAAATCCCTGTGTAAATGTTAACACTTAACAAAATCAAAGTTTTTCTTTCTGTAATTTTACCATTTTAAGGGGAGAAAGGGGAAGAAGAGGTTAATAGCTTACAGTATAAGCAATATGTTGGCTTATAAGGCAATTTCTGTTCAAAGGCATTAGGCATGAGTATGTTTTCGACTTCATACATGTAATCAAAACCAAATGAAAACAAAACCACAAACAAGCAAACTCCCCACTTCCCCCCAGCAAATCCCAAACAAAAAAAATCCCCTGAAAATAAACAACCCAAAGGTCTGAGAGCTGTCTGCTTTCACCTGGGAAATCTTGTCCCATGTCCCATCACCTCCTGTTTAAGGTGCTTGTTTTCACAGACGTTATTTCAAGATTGTTCTTGTTTGGAATAGTGTAGTAGGATGAAAAGAAAACACGTCTGGCAGAGCCAAAAGGAGCAGTTGAGCTTACGGGAGCTGGGGCTCAGCACCAGCAGAGATGTCTTAGGTGACCCTGTGCTGGAGACTGTGCTGGACACGTGCAGGAGATGCCTTTGAGGGCACATCCCTCTCCTGGGACTTTGGAGAGAAACTGCTCCTGCCCTGGTTTCTTCTGCCTGCAAAGTGCTGCTGCCAAACCTGCTTTTTTTGGCTTCCCAGGTTTGTTCTGAAGAGAAACCACCACAAGAGTTCCTGGCAAGGACCTAGTGCTACTTTCAAGTGTTTCTTAGTCAATTCCCTCATTACTCTGTCACAGCTCTATCCTGCTAACCTCCGACGGGGATCCTTCCCTCAAAACAACCTGACATTGAGTGAGGATAATACACTGCTCGATGATGATGATGATGGATGCACTAATGTTATTTGACATGTATTTCATGTTAAAATTAATGTCGTCTTTGATGTTGTGAAGGTTGAATTCAGAGAAGATAATTGATTCTTGAGTTGAAAAGATGTCTTCAAAGTTCTTGGCAGTTCCTGGTAGTTCAGGTTGAAGGAGTGTCCTGGCTGTCACTCCAGTTGCAGACTGTCCTGGCAGCCTGGTGGGTGGAAGTACCAAAACTGGATATGTCACGTGAACACAGAGAAACAGCAGTAACTGAGCAGTTTAGGACTTTTTTCGCCTTTGTAGTAAAACCCCCAGGGCTTCTTAGAGTTGCAAAGTGCCTGTATCATCTTTTTTCATTTAGACCTATGTAAATTAAAGTATGGGTGGGGAAAAATAGATAACTGATTTGCAACTAGTACTGGAAAATTTACTAATTACTGCTTTTTCCAATGTGTAGGATTATAATTTTAGAATAAAAAAACCTGTTGCCTCCAGAAAGTCTTTTGAATTGGATTTTATAGAAGACAGTGAAAGTTCAGGTACTCATCCTTGGAAATGCATTTCAGAGTGATAAAGCAGCCCTGAAACAACTCCTTCATCCTCTGATTCTGGGTGGAAATACCTTGGATTGCTGACTACCTGTTAGTTGCATAATCAACATTATTGAAAGTTTTTTGCCCAATGGCAAAGAATTCTGACACTAACAGGTCCACTCTGTGTTGTTACAGCTATGTGTGGTGGAAGCGACTATTTTTAATGTGGAATTGCCTCCTGTTGTTACCACACTGGGCACTGCCATCAAAATAAGTAGGAATCTCTAAATAACCCTAGCTATGACATATAAAAAAGTGTATATGATGTTTTGGTTATTAAATAAGTATTTAAAGTCTTTTAAATGACACCTTTCACTAGAAGTGTGCTATGACACCTTTCACTATAGATGTGCTATGACAGATTCAGTTATTTAATAAGTATTTGAAGTATTTTCAATGATACTTCTCACTCTAAACATGCTATGAGGGAATAAATGACATCTTTAATGACATTTTGTTTCAAAATTCTTCCATATTTTCTTGAATAGCCAAGTGTATTTTCCTTGTTACTTGGTTGAGACCAGCAAAATTATTTTAATCCATTTTTGGGTAAAGTGGTAAGACTGTAATGTGCAGCAGTCTGACAAGATGTTAATTCGTTGTAATATTGTTATCGACAGATTTCTAATAACTTTAAATACATCTTTGTCGTATTAAATGTTCATGTGTAGGTGAATAGGAAGGGTAGCTTTCAAATTCAAGGAAAGTGCAAAAGAATGCTATTTGTCCCTAATTAAATATTGAGGACTTTTGTATTAAATATTTAATTGGCCAGCTGTACTGCAGTGGAGTCGTGGAAAAATGATAAAGCCCTGCATTTGCACTTAAAGACTGTTATTGGATGGTCAAGTGACCTGTTGCTAAACTAATTGGAAGAAAACAGGAGACTTAAATAAAAATACTTTTAGTATGTTCCCACCTCTGCTGGTCCAGGGAAAGGGCGCTTGATAATTATGTGGCCACACCAGGCTCTTCGGAGCCATTTTATGTATAAGTGCACTGAGGACCTGTTTCTGACTTGTGTTTTTTGAAGAAGGAGTCCTGGAAGTTTGGAAAGTCTGTCAGGCACGTGGAGGAAAGCAGGAAATACTCCTTCTGTGTGATAAGTCTGTATGAAAATTGGTATTAAACCCATGCAAACTGAAATGGTTCAGGTTGATAACATCTTTGTCAGTTTTACAGACAACTTGGAAGCAGATAGTTACCAGAACAAGTGAAGATGCTCTTTCACAATGTGTGAAGTAGTCCTTGTACGTTGAGGAGAAAGTGTAAAAGGGATGTATCAGAAAAAACACTCAGGTCTGTTTTGAACACTCCATAGATTTAGTTTAGAACAGGTAACTGCACTGTAAAGGATGCCAGGGCAGAGCTTTAGACATGGAAATGTTGGAGTACACCTGTGAAATTGTCATGGGTCCATAAGGCCTCAGGAAAATCAAAATGTATGTATGGTGTGAGATGTGTCCCTTTATCAGTTGGTCCAGTGCCCTGTGGTTTGGGGTTGTATTTGCAAGTTTAAGCTCTGTGTCTCAGTAATCACAGAATTACAGAATGGTTTGGGTTGGAAGGGACCTTAAAGAGCACCTGGGTCCAACCTCCCACTTTTGTGGGCAGAGACAAAAACTTTATCAACCTGAGCCGTTGTTCCTAAGATGCCTTGAGGAATGTGTGTGTTGGGAGCTCTGTGTCATTCCAGACATCGTGAGAGCTGACGTGATGGTTCTACCCTATTTGCTTCTCCTCCCTCTTCCATCCTGTCTTCTACCCCTCCATAAATAACTGATAAGGTGAAGGAAAGATCAACTCCACATCTCAGGATGAATGATGTGACAACAGCTGACCCGGGCACACATTTGTCCAAAATTATTTTAGCCTGGAAGCTGAGAGTTTAAACAATAATGAGAGATGTCCTGGAATGGCATCTCAGTCTGAGAAATGTTGCATCTGAAATCTCTCTCGCTCTCTGCTGCTCTGCCCAAGGGAGTTTCACTCTGTGGCATATAACTTTGAGTATATGGATTTTTGTGGGGTTTGGTTATGTTGTCTACAGTGTGTTAAAGTTAGGTCACAGCAGATGTGTGCTGGTGTCTCTGGGCTTGGGTTAATTGGATTATGAGGTTTAAGGAATGGAAAGTAAAGAAAGATGAGATCTTTTTGCTTTCTTCTGCAGCACGTGGGGTCATGCATGTTCCTGGATTGTCTGGGTGTTTGACCCAACGGGTGGTGATGCCCATGACCTGTTGTGTATTTCTGTTTCACTCCACTGTTGTGACTCGTATTTTACTCTGGGCTTGGTTTGTTGCTGGCTGTTTGAAGTTGCTGGTAGCGTTTGAGGAGACATGCGGAGATGTTTTATGGTTTAACTGTAGGTTAAACTCCCACCACACCTTTCTGTGGCTGTGGGGCTGAGCCCGGTGATGCAGGCAGTTCTTCCTTTGTTATGTTCTTGAATACATTAGCTAGGTTTTTTTTCAAAAGTGGAGCTGTTGTTTATTACTATTATAATAAATGTTGTGGTTGAATTAATGAAGTCTAAAATGAATTCCTGATTTCATTGTGATGTTATAAAGCTACATCTTTTAATAAGTGTGAATTATTGTAAAAGGTAGCAAGACTTACTAAAAATTAACATAATGCTGTGCAAGTGTACTAGCATGCTGTAAATTCTGCCAGTGTGTCACATCCTGACATTTACTAGTTTCATTATTCTGTTTGCTGGTCATTTCTGAGCAAAGAGTATCTGTGAGAACTACATAAAATACTTTTTGTTGAAGACCAGTGACTTTGAGGGCACCTCACATACAGGATTTGCACGCTCTTTTTTGTTAGGGTTTTTTTTTTTTTTTAACCAGGCATGATGTATTCCCTCTGAATATTACCTGTGTGTGTTCATAATTGTTTTTATATTTTAAATCATCTAAGTTTTGTCACATACAGTGAACAAGGCTGTGTGGGGTGCATAGGACAGACCCAGGAATATTCAGTGAAGACTGTTGTGTGCCAGATGGAAGAGGAATTGTTTGACACAATGAACTGAAACTTGTGCTCATTCCTCACATGGGAAACCAAAGTCCACTGAGTGGGACAGGCTACCCAAGATTCATATTTATTTTCATAATACTGTGTTGAGAGATCTATTACTTTGTGAGGATTGTTTGCATTGCAAAGTGAGTTTCAGTTCTTTCTCTGACTTTGCAACAGATGAATCCTTCCTTCCAGTTTCTGAATTGCATATCTACACCCATAGGGACATATTCCATCTTTTTGAATGTCTAAAACTTTTTCCAGCATCCTTATGCAAAATCCTTTTTTATCTGAAAACTCTAATTGCAACTGAGACAGCTTAATGAAATATTCTGGGCTTGATTGAAGTTCTTCAATAATTTTTGCATGTTCCCAGTGGAATTTCTGGTAATTCACCAGAGAGTCTGTAGCTGGTAGAATGGGGGTGGAGATTTAGATTTACTTAGGATGAGGAATGCCTGCATTCAGATCATCCCTTCTTGGCTTCATTCAGATCTAGGACTTGGATTAATATTCGGAGATTCAGCTGAGTATTTTGAATAAGGAGCTGCGGCGAGGTGCATCTCTCTCATGTTTTTGATGTAAAATATATGTGAGAAGGATAACTTATCTTCATAATCTGCCAGAACATTAAAAAGTTGCAGGATGAAATAAACGATTCCAGTTCACTTTTAATGACAGTCACGGATGAATCCTGCAGCTCCCGAGTGCATAAGACAAGACTTATAACTGGGAAAGCTGCTTTAATTTGGATTGAAATGTGGTCCACCAGGAAGCCTTATAAGCAACTTTAACTGTATTATGCAATGGAAGGAAGCTATTACTTATCTAATTGCCTGGGTTTTCATTAATAATGTAAAATTCCCTGCTTTTTCATTCCTCCAGGTGATTAACTGAAGATTTTTCTCAGCAATCTCCCCTCTGTTTTGGGAGAGGAGCAATGAACAGTCCAATAGATCTTTATCTCTGCTTTAGAAAAAAGGAATTGATGTGATTAACCTTTAGCAAAGATACCATGACTGTTAACATCTCCTGTGGTAACTGTGCTGAGCCAGTGCTGAACTGTTGGGAAGAAGGTTAAATGACTGATCCTCAGGCTCTGGGAAGATTTTGGAGCTCTTTCCAGTACCTGAAGGGGCTCCAAGAGAGCTGGAGAGGGACTTTGGAAAGGGCATGGAGTGGTAGGACAAGAGGGAATGGCTTCATTCCATTCTGACAGAGGGCAGGGTTAGATGGGATATTGGGAAGAAATTCCTTCCTGTGAGGGTGGTGAGGCCCTGGCACAGGTTTCCTAGAGAAGCTGTGGCTGCCTTGGAAGTGTTCAAAGCCAGGCTGGATGGTGCTTGATCTCCTATTATTTAAATACAGATCCCAGTGCGAGTTGGAGACTGTTGGATTTTCACTGCTGTTAACTTTTGGTCTGACAGAACAGCAAAGCTGAGGTGACAGAACCTGCACTGAAATTATCAAATTTAGATAAATGGGCCGCTCAGAGTTACAGAGGTGTGATTTTTGCAAGATACTGGGCTAATATCGTGAACTATAACAGCAGAGCTTCAGTAGTTCATGTGGTTACTGGAAGCTGGAGGCGGTGTGGGATGGTGGAGATGGCCTCATTATCTTAAATATGATGGCTGATACTTAAATTTTACCTGAAAAAGCATCCCTGGATTGTGCACTGCTGTGGTGGGTTTTTTAGGAGGGCAGCAGTTTGTTGGCTGGATTGCTAATGGCCATGGAGGGATCTTCCTCCATCAATTACCCTTCTCTCTCTGGATTAGTGCCATTACCTTAACAAAGCATGAAAACTGCTAATTGCTAGAACTAACAGCTTACCTTTGTGTGTAGCCATCAAAGAAATGTTGTATTTAAACCACATGTGGTATGTTGTGGCTTTAATTGGCTTTTATTGGTTTATCTTAATGATGGTCCATGCTTAAGGTAATCACAGGAATCCTTTTATCTGAGTAAAGGCTGGGATCCATGAGCAGAGTACCTGGATAAAGGCACTGACTGTTGCTTCCATTCAAATCATTGCTGTGCTCCAGCTGTCGCATAAAACACAAAATTCTCAAATGTAATATTTCTTAGAATTTATTTTTGTAGAGTTGTTTCTGTGGCAGTTGTTATTTTCTGTGCAAATGGCGTGGTGAAAGTCAAATGGGTGAATGTTTCCTGAGGCTGAAGAAGCTTAACAGAGCAACTGTTGCTGACTTTAGAACAAAGCAATCAACATCCATAACTAATGCCTCAACTTTTTAATGTGATTTTTAATATTTAAATAGGAAAAAATGCTGTGAGATTGTAAAATCAATGCAACTGGTAGATTTTAAGAAGTAATACTTTATTGAAAGTACTGCTTTTTTCAGGTTTCAATCCATAATCATTCAGTGCATTGTTTTTTCCATAACCACATGTTCATTATTTTGTTCAGCCAGCCTTGAACTAAAGGGCTGATGGATTAAACCTAATTCTAAGCTGTTGCTTTATTTTTCTAGTACAATGTTAAATCCAGAGATACATTTGAAGTGCAGAAAGTTGTGATTAGGGTGGTTGTTGGAGTCAAAGTAGCGTGTGGATTCCAAAGTGAGCTACAGCTTTCAAACAACTTTATTATTGTGGTGATTTTGCTGTTTATCTGTAAGAGAGGAAGACTTGACAGCAGGTCCGTGAAATTAAAAAAAATAAACACTGACAGCCATAAAACAATTTAGTTTTTTGGAGGCCCTCCTGCAGTGGGACATGCCCTAGGATGGGTTTATGAATGAACTCTGGAGAGCTTCAGTGCCGTGTGTGCATCTCTGTCCCGGTGCCTTGGCTCGGTGTCCTTGTACTCACTGGAGTGTTTTGTGTCTCCTCCAGCTTCCCCTGTGTGCTCAGTATTCACCCTGCAAAAGGGCTGGGTGTGCTGTCCTAACAAGGGTTCATGAACTTCCTTGCCCTGCTGCTTTTTCCTGGAGGGAGTGGGAGGGTTATGGAGCGAGTCCAAGGACAAGGAGCAAGTCCAAAGGAGACCATGAAGATGCTCTGAGTCCTTGGGCACCGCCGCTATGGAAGAGCTGGGAGAAGAAAAGGCTCCAGGGAGACCTTAAAGCACCTTCCAGTGTCTGAAGGGGCTCCAAGAGAGCTGGAGAGGGACTTGGGACAAGGGCCTGGAGTACCAGGACCAGGGTCACTGAAAGACATTGCACAGAGAAGCTGTAGCTGCCCCATCCCTGGAAGTGTTCAAGGCCGGGTTGGACAGGGTTTGGAGCAACCTGGGATAGTGGAAGGTGTCCTTGCCCATGGCAGAGGAGTGGAGCAAGATGAGCTTTAAGTCCCTTCCAACCCAAACCCTTCTGTGAGTCTGTGATGGGATTTCTTGGGAGGAGGTCATCTGTTGTCTTGTCTTCTCTTGTGGAGCACTTCCAGCCTGATTGTCAGCTGGAGAACCTTCCTTTGCAAGCAGGGTGGTGGCAGTGCCTCTTTCTGCTGCCACCCTGCTGCAGAGCTGTAACTGTGTTTTTGTGAAACAAAATGTAAGTAAAATGCTGTCTGCGTTTTTTCTCAAATGACTTTAATACTGTGGGAAGCTCAGTGGAGAATTAGGTGTTTATGCATGGATGAGGAGAAGTTTAATGAAGAGGAAAACTACAGTCTTTACTCATTTTAGCCTTTCTACTGTTTTTCAAATAAATCCACAGAGAAGTCGCAATATTAACAGTGTGCACCTATTCCTATTGTACCTCTCAGCACTTTAGCATAGAAATTAAAGACAAATAAGCCCCTCCAAACCAAACCCAGAGCCAAGCTTTGAAAAATGGTAATGGAAAAAAACCTGAGAGCACTGTGTGTTCCAGGCTTTACAGAGCAAACTTTTTAAAAAATGGGAGACTCCAGGGCTATAGTGCTGTAAAGTGAACCTCTGCTTTAATTTTAATTGCCCGGGTGTTGAGAAATGAGGACAAATTTGAAAGCAGGGGTTTTGCCCGGGCACAATCTGAAAAAAAAATAAATAAATACAATAATATATAAAAACACACACATATATATGCACCAAGTGTTAGTTGCTGAGGGCAAGACTTAAAATGCTGTTTGGCTTTATCCTGTTCATCTTCCTGCACACATTTTGCTTCCCTTACCATGTGTGAGAAGGGGCAGCGTGAAGGAACTTATTCCATAGCATTTATATTCATAATTTATGCCTGCAGCCTTGAAATAATCTCATTTGTCTTCCACTGTTACCGGAACAGTTTTGCTAGCAGTGAAGAATGCTGGGAGCAATGAGGGATTCTGTTGTTTCAGCTTTTCATTTGTCTTCTGTAAAGAGTGGTTTTGAATAAAAAGATGAATCGGGCAGCGTTGTGTAATACAATTGCTGGGACGCGCCCAACCTGATTTTGAGGAGGCTCGCAGGACTCCGGCTTGTCTGTTCAATAGATAACCAGGTTTATTGGGCAGATAATGCATTTCTCTGGGGCACGAGAAAAGAGCATGCCAGACACCTTCTCCTGCCTTTGCAGGCGCCAGGCAGCGCTGCTGGCAGGGGCACTGGAGGAGGCCGGGGCTTTGCCGGCGGTCACGGGGACGTGCAGCAGGGATGGAGGGAGGTTGTGGATCCCTGTGTCCCCCCTGCAGCAGCGTTTATCTGCCCCAAGCAAAATGCAGACAGAGAAATGGCAGGGCTCTGATCACACTTGCAGCTGGGAATCATTCCTAAAGTGAGCTGGTTATCAGGCAAGAACTGAGTTCTTGAATGAACCTTTGGCAGGAGGAGGCCCTGCCCTGTGCACCTGAGCAGGGGCTGTGTCAGAGGTGTCCTGGGGGACAGCGCTGGTTCACCTGCACTCAGTCACAGAAACAGCTACACAAACTTTAACCTGAGCCAGCTAAACCTAAGCAGTCTGTCAGCAGCACTGTGGCACTCAGCGTGGATTAATTTTCCCCTCTTGTCAGTGGTTCTGTGATTGTAGAGCAGCAGTGCCCTGTACCTGCAGTTTTTGTAGGTTAAACCAGCAGGTTGTAGACTGCACTGCAAAGTGGTGAATTGAGTCTATAGAGGAAAAACGATTTAAAACTTTGTTTGAGAGGAATTTATAGAAGATTTTGACAACTACAAACTCGGGAGACAAAAATGTTTGTGTTAAGCATTTTGTGTAACTTCTTAACCTTGTTTACTCTGGAGTGTATCTGAGTGAGTGCTGGTGATTTAGGATTTATTTGTTGTAAATTAGATTAAAAGTCACCCTTGGGGCCTAATTAAGCCATGTTATAAACAGGGCAGTAAGTTAAACACTTGCAGTAGATTTTGCAGATAACAGGTATGAATGCAAATACATTTAAGTTTTCATTGATAAGGAAATTTTAATTGCAATTGTTGGTTGCTCTTGGGGTGACTGCCGAGAGCTCAGGACTGTGGGCTGTGAAGCCATGCTGCTGCCCCTGCACAATCCCTGCCATCTCACTTCTCCTCCCTGTGCTTCATGTTGTGCTGGTTTTTTCCCCTTCCTCCTCTGCCTTCTATCCAAAAGAACATATAAATGCATTTTTTTGGTTAGTCTAAGCAAGGGGTTAAGATTTAAGAATTTTTCCTAAAGACTCTTCCTTGTTGTTGACAAAATATTTTAGACAGGCTTCGATCTCGGAGTTGCACCAAATGCAATCACTTCCTGACTGATTCAATATCAATTCTGCAGAATTGATTATTAACTCTAATGTAGTGTCTTCTACCTTCTTCCTGACAGCTAAAGGTGGCTGTGGGAAGTTTTTACATATCTTCCCTTCCGTTTCCCTGATGGATGTTTCTGCAGTAAGGGATAAGGTGCCAAGCTCAGCATCAGCCACGTCTCACACGCAGAGGCTGAGCTGAGGCCACAGGCTGAACCCTCAGCAGAGTCTCATTAACTTGCCACATCCTTAGTGGTGGGCATAGAGACCTCACAAATGTGTCATTACTGTGCTTAATGAGGGAAACTACCACTTGCTAGAGCACTGGCAAGATGTGTGTGTTTCCAGCGTGGCTAGTTTTATATTCTGTTAAAGGTTAAAGATGTTTTTTTTTTTTAACTAAAGCCTCCATGGAAGTAATAGGGAGCTTGCATTTTATTTTCTGTTTGATTGAATCCTGAATTCAATGCTAAAAGTAAGAGATAAATTCATATTAAAATTGCTAACTCTTTCCCTTAAGGAAATTTGATAACTAAACTCCAAGTATTTTCTTCTTGTAATATCTGTCTAATTGGCTTTTAATGTTAAAAAAATAATCATAGTGTTTCTGAAGACTGCTGATGTAAAATGAAAAAGTTGTTAACTTCTGAAAGTATTTTTATTCACTTTCACAGTTTGATTACTGCAAAGTATTTTGTGCATCTTCAATTAGGGAATGTCACCTTGTGGTTACCACTCTGCCAGGGAGTTTGCATCTGACTGGATTGATCCTGCTGCTGTTGAAGGTGACAGCAAAACCTTTCCAGAATGCAGCAGTCCTTGTAGTTGGGACAGGTGACATTTGCACTGATTGCTGGTTTATAGAGAACAGATTCCTGCTCCCAAAATCAGGGGACAGGATTGTGAGGGGTGGTGTGGTTTGTTGAATTTGAGCTGTACTCCCTCTTCCACACAGTAATGCCCAGAAGTCCTTAGCAGTGTGTGTCTTCTCTGAATCTTCTTCCCCGAGAGCAGCTCTGTCATTTTTATCACCCTTGTGCTCTGGCAAACGTGGCAGAGGTTTGTAGGGCACTGAGCTGCTTTTCACTTGCCATAAAAATAAAAGAGGGCCAGGGGAGCCCCTGTGCAGCAGCCTCTGCTCCTTTGCCTCTCTGTGAGTCTCATGGCAGGTGTGCAGCATCTCCCTTGAGTGCTGTTGTTGGTGAACGAGCAGAAGGGGAGTGCAGGCATGGCTGGGGAGGTGGAGCAACACATTCCTCTGGAGGCACTTGCTCCCCTGATGTGGGAGTCCTGCTCCTGGGCTGGTGATGTCCATCAGTGGTGGTGGTCAGTGAAGCTCAGACAACCAGCTCCAGGACTGGGGACCACAACTAGAGCAAGCCATGCTTCTGTGTTTTACATTTTCAGCTAAAATTGAACAAAGCAGCAAAGCTAACTTCCTCAAATCAGACCAAAGCCTTAAGTTTAACTTCTGCAGCTCTACCTCATTTTAAAGCATTTGCTCTGATTACCTGGTTTGGAGGTATTTATGGCTGATCCATATTCTTTATTTGTATTAGGAGAATAACTGAAGCGAATCATTGCCATATAAGATATGGAAGTTCAAATGTAGTTCATGTTTAAAAGGGTTTATAATGAACTTTGTTAAAAATGTCTTCTGATTACCTCTGGTGAACTGAAGTGCATATTATAAAAGCTGCTGATTTAAAGTCCATCTTATGTAAGCTTATATATTGAGAACTTAAAAGATTTTTTTCAATATAAATTTGGACCAGGTCTTAAAGTGAGATTACACTCTGGGTTTTTAGGATGTGGAGATTCCAAAGATGTGTATCTCCACATTCTTTCAGGTGTCTTTGTAGACCAGAAGTCCTGCCCCTTAAACAACTCCTAAGGAACACATTGATGCAAGGTTTTTGAATGTTATAAACCCTCTATTGCATAGATAGAGGTTTCTTGTGAAGTTTCCTAGACACACAATTACTCAGAAGGACTTTCCACTGTCCCTGCTTTGAAATGCTTTAAGAAACTTAAGCAAATGGTTGAATTCCTCCGGCCAGGCTCTGTCAGGAGTCCTGCATTCCCTGTTCTGCTGAGCATGGGTGTCACAGCACGTGCACAGCTCCTTAACCAGTTGTTAGGCTTTGCTCAGGAGGGGTGCAGCAGAGCATCACCTGCTCCCTCACTGCGCTTCTGTGAGGCTGCACCTGCTCTAAAATTGCTGTGTCTGTATTCAGTATTAACAAATACCAAACTGTGCTGTGAGAAGTCTTTTGGAATAGAGGCCTGCACACCTTAGAAGAGCTCATTGTGTAGAAGTCTGTCTGTGTGTGTGGGTTTTTCTCTTCCCAGTGAGGGTCCGTGGGGACTGTGTGTGCCTTAACGTGCCGGTGTTTGGAGCTGTAAGCCCAGATCCCTGGGGAAGGGCAGCTGAACAGCAGCAATTGATGGTGCTGTACTGCACAATATCTTGTGGGAACATAACTTTGTCAAATAAAAAGCTTTAAGGCCAATGGCTCTAACTTATCCTATTTCCTTTTCATCTCAGTGATTTTTTTGTATTTTTTTTGAATAAGCCTAATACTCGTGGTGTCTTACTGAAAAATTGCTCACAATTATTTTATGGGTATCCAACACTGCAGAAGGAGTGTGGTGGTTAGTACTGAAATAGTGAAACAACTGGGGGCCTTGTACCTCAGCTAGAAATAATTGACTCATCAATCTTAACCATATCAAGCCCACCACATGGGGGTCAAACATAGTTTAATCCTAATAGGTGGGAGTATGTCAGATTACACTCCAGTTCTGACAGTTATTCCTCTTCCTGGAAAATTTGCTATTATTTTTACAAAGAAATTAGGAAGAAAGAGAGTAGAAGATACCGAGCAAGCTATAATACATATACTGAGACAAAAAAGAAGCTGTGAGGCAGAATTTAAACCTTTACAAATGGAATTTTGAGGAATAGTAGATGAGAGCCCAAGAAATGAGAAAAAAAAGAAGGATGTGCCTTTTTGGAGTTTGATTTTGCCCTGTGCTGGTTGGATGCTGGTCAGTTTCTTATCTGTTTGGAAATGGTTGTTCACCCACACTTGTCAATCTCTACTCCCTGAGTCAGATGTTTAATGCTGTACCTTAGTACAAAATGGTTTTTAAGCTTGAATTTGTCTTCTCCTGTCAAACCTGCGTGTTACAAAATGCCACATAGCAGTGTTGTGGTGCTGTGGTTGTGATGCTGTGTTGTAATTGGAATAATAACCATTGGCAAGTACAGGTCAGGGTCTGGTAAATAATGGATGGAAATAGCAGTCGAAATAGGAATGTTAAATAGTGATTCCTAACAGATGGTCATCAGAAATCATTCAGCTTATCTTTTCTAGACAGCACAAACACAGATAGCTGTGCTTCTGCTGAGTCAATTTTTACGTGAGCGCCTTGAAATGGTGGAGCAGTGTCCCGGCACTGGTGGCAGCTCTGCGAAGTCCGGATGATGGGTGGGTCTGCGTGTTGGCTGGGCACGGGAACACGGATCTGAGCGTGGTGGATTGTGGATTCCTTACCTTCAGGCTGCTGCTGTCAAACCTGTGTCAAACCTGTGCTGTCAAATCAAAAGAATTGGTTTTGCTGAAGAGAAGGTTTTGGGCTGTGGGCTGAGTAAGAGGTGAGAAAGGTATGTCCTTCCTCCTGGCCCTCCTCTTCTTCATCCTGGAGCAGAGGTCCTGTGTGTGGTTGGGCTGAGGAATTGGGTGTGAGAGCCACATCATATCTCATAAATCAGGGATGATACACACCTAAAACTGCACCATGGCCACCAGTGGTGTGTTAGGCACATATTGTAAAAAAACTGGCAGTAAGCCCATCGGGCTGGATTTCAGACTGTGTAACAAATACTTCCCTACAGTTCTGTGAAGCAAAAAGCTGCTTTAGAGCTCTGAATGCTCTGGTATGCAAACTGCTCCTGTCCACGACTGTGTAAGCAGCTGGTTCTTCAGTCTGTACTAAATACAAGTTTGTTGTTGATGTGTGGGGTTTTTTTGTTTGTTTGTTTGTTTGTTTTTCTTTTTTTTTGTTTGTTTGTTTTTTTTTTTTTTTTTTGCTTTGTTTTGTTTTTTGGGTTTTTTTTGTTAGATTAGGAAGTTTGGAGAAGGTAAATATGAGCTGTGACAGGGAAAGAAATGGTGGCTGGTAGACTTGTACTTTGGAAAGACACTCTGCCAAAAATAGGAGAGCATAGAGATACCAAGTTCTTGTTATCAGTGTATGTATAGTATGTGTCAGGATTGTCATTAAAGGGCCCGGAACAAAAGGAAAAGCCTTAAGCATTCTGTGCTGCCTCAGATGCTCAGTGACTACAGAGGTTGTTGGTGCTTTTGCAGATGTGAGAAATACAGGTCCAGTACTACCAAGAGTCCCAGTAATGATACTGGAGGTACTGGGACCCTTAAGCAAACAAAAAGGCTGGGAAAGTTCTGCTCATGTTTTGTAGTATTGCTCTCATTTCCCCCAGACAGCTTGGGGACAGACAGCTTGCTGTTGCTAACCAGGGGATTGTAGGCACAAAAAAGCCTCTGATCCCCAGGTGTAGCCAAAACAGGAAGATCCAGCAGTAGAACGTGGTTTTAGAGATGAACTTAAGGACTTTGCAGAGAAGTGTGAATTCGGACATGTCAGTGGTAGTCACCATTATTTTTAAACCAATAAAGTAATGAAAAAGGTGTCAAAAGGAAAAAAAATGCCAACTGAGACAGCTTCAGAATCAGATTCTATTTAGCAGTGTTACACTGCAGATAGATGCCCATGAAGCAGGGGCTGACAGCTGCTGGTGTTTCACTCGACAGCAAACTGAAAGATGAATGCTTGTGCTGTCTGATACTGATGTTGGAGTCATTGGGGATTACAGATGTATGAAGACAGACGTGAGGAAATCGATATGATTTGGGGTTCCAGAAGTTGCCACCACTTAATGAAAATGATGCTCTGTGTCTCTCAGGAGGAAGAGGTAGCTTCAAGGTCACAGGAGATGGTTGCTCCATCCTGAGGAGTGATAGGTGATAACATGTGAATTGCAGGAGCTCAGGTGATGGCTCTTGATGTTTCGTGGGCTCTCCACAGCTCTGATAAATTGAAATGGGAAATGTTAAGGCTTCAGGATGTAACACAACTCAGACCAATTAATATGTTCCCCAGCAATGCTGATTTTCAGGAGTGGAATTTTATCCTGGGAGCAGCCCGAGTCTCCTCAAGGACTAACTGATTGTTGTTGGCAAACTTGTGTCATAGTTTGACCATGCCCATTTGAATGGTCTGTATCGCTTAGTTACAGAAAGGAGAACGTGGTGAGAACTCTTGAGGACAGTTTCTGCCCATCAGGGCTTTCTCAGACAGAACATCCGAGAGGTGTCACAGAGATTGGACACGAAATACATCAGGGCTTCTGCAGGAAGGAGAAGGAGTGAATAATCACTGAAAGTGGCTGAATCTTGCTTCAGATTTGTCTTGTGGTTCCTTGCTCTCAGTGCAGAAAATACCTTTTCAGAAACACTGATAGAAGTGAATCATCTGTGTTGTTATATAGCAGATAGTTTCTGAGTAGCTAAAACAAGCTCTATGCTGTGAGTCTAGTCAAACGTGTGTATGTCGACAATGATACATGATTGCTGTTAAACTTTATAAATCATTTGTAGTGTGGTAAATGGGCTAAAACCAGGCTGGAAGGAGTATGCAAATTAAAAGTAAAATGGAAATTAAGAAGGCTAGAAGGGAAAGGAGAGAGACCTACGTTTTTGAGAGTGCCTGAGAAGAGGCTGTTCTTGTCTAACATTTGCATTCGTGTAATCCAGCTCTGTGCACGTGGGATGGGAGGTGTTCCTAATCGGCACAGCTGTCTTGGCAGCAGGCTCAGGTGAGGATGGAAGAGACTTGCTTTGATGGGAGAGAGACAGTGGAGATGAAAGCCAGAACTGTTCTGAGCAGCTCCATCCCCAGGAAAGAAGCCTCGGCTGCCCAGCCCAGACACTACCCCATGTCCCGTTCTCCAGCTCAGACACGGTGCATGACGGGACGGTGGTGGGAAGGGATTGGTTTGGTAATGGAACTCTGCAGGGCAGAAGTGCTGCTGACTTCATCTTCGCAGCTGGTAGCTCCAAGATGCTGTGAAAGGAATCTGCAGCTACAGACAGACTAAAATTTCAGGTACACTTTGATATTTTTCCTTTGTGACACATTTCAAGTGTGACCATTAAACACGAAACCTTTACTCATGTCAGCCTGACACCTCGTTCCCTGCCTGAGGCTGCTGATGGAGTGGTGATGGGCAGATTCTGCTGCAAGGGATGGCTCATTGCTCAGGGAGCAGGGGGACTCGTCCTTCACAGGGAATGGCATCTCACACCAAGGTTATGGACTCTCAAAAGTTGGAAGAAGTTTTCTATGAACTCTCGAGGATGGATGAGACCGAAGGACGCCTGCTCCAGCTGATGTGAGCCTGTGGCCTTCCAGCAATTGGTTTGGCTGGCTGGTGGGAAGATGGCCAGTGGCTTAGCTGACCAGCTCAAGAAGGACTCCAGAGATGGTCATTTTTCCTGTGCATGTCACCCACAAGTTGAAGAAACTGGAGTGCTCATAGACTTTGAGAGGAGTGGAGGTGCTTGGAGGATTTAGCGTAGTTCTCAGCTGATGTAGTTGGATTGTGAGATTTTGCATCCCCTGAAGAACATAATCTGCAGTGAGGGAAGGCAGATAAGGTGCAGTGTGCTCTGGCATGTTGCCTGTAAGCCTGTGGCTGATGCTTGTTCATAAGATGGGAACTCATCTAGGACTGTCAGTATTGGCATTTAACCGGGGAGGAACCTTAATCCAACGTAAATTGTTATGAGGCTTTCAATTCCCACAAATTAAGGCTTCAGCAGTAAGTTCCTTTCAAAAGACAGGAAGGTTTCCTAGTGCTGCAGTGTGTGATGTATTATTTGTCTGCCCTTATGATTCAATTTTCTGTGTGCTGCTTAACTGCTGTGAGGAGAAAGGGGAAGCTCTTTGGTGTGGGAGAGCTGCTGCAGAGCAGGTGGTGCTGGGGCACCCCGGGAGTGCCACTCGGGGCTGGCAGAGACAAACCCGGCTCTGGCTCACACACCGAGCTCCTGCTCTGGGGTGGCAGCAGGATCAGCGCAGTCCCTTCAGCGAGGAGGCTCCAGGGCATCCAGGTGGCAGCTTGGGGAGCTCCACCATCCATCCCATAACTGGAGGTGTCCAAGGATGGGGCTCTTACTGCTGCCTCCTTCAGTGCCCCAGCAGTTCCCAGGTTTGGTTTTTCTCTGTTGAGCTTCACCTGCCCCAGCAGAACCAGAAGTGGTTGTTACTTCAAAGCATCTGTGCTCGTATGGCTCTGTGGGGCTCTGGACCTTGGCCTGGATGCTCATGCAGAGTTCATTCCCATAGTCCTGTGTTGCAGTTTTGTCTGGAATATTTTAATGAAAAACATCAGGTGGTTTTCCCCCCCTCTTCCCCCAATGTGCTCTTTTAAAGCATTAAGATGTGTTGAGGTGCTTTTAATTTTCTGTTGGGTTTCTGAGCAGCCCTTAGGATGCATTCAAGGTGATGTCTGCAGTTTTTATGTTGCCACTGTGAAAGACACAAAACTTCCTCTTCTGAGATAAAGGAGTTTCTGATATAATAGCACCATGTATAGGTCTGGTCCTTAAGGGAAAGAAGCAAAGTAGTGATGGACTGTAAGAGGAATATTTATGGAGGCATTTTTTTTCCCTGTTTTAGCAGGAGTGATTAATTTTAATTGTGGGTCTTGTACCATGCCAGTTGCAGACAATCAATTTCATATCAAATAATATAGAATGTATTGCCAAATTATATATGCTAATTGATTATGAGCTTGTGTGTAATGTATTATTAAATTTTATTTTTAGCCTGGACTGTGCGTGCCTCTGTTCTGCTGCATGGTCTGAACCAAATTTCATGGTGGTAGGTGTGTCAAAGGCAATTATATTTCTGTGTGTGGAATGGGAGCTGGTGTCTGCCTGGAGTAGACACAAACTGAGTGCTTCCCATGGATGGGAAGGCTGCAGCATCCCAGGTGTGGTGAGCATTCCATGTGTGGTGGGCATCCCATCTGTTCCTGCTGCCTGAGTGGAGACTGTGGGGTGTGAGAAGGAGTTGGAAGCACTGGTGAGCTGATGGAACAGCTGAGGTTGTGTTGGGAGCTGGAGGGAAGTGTCTGGGAAGCATCCATACAAATCCAGGCTTCAGTACATCCATGAGACACCTTCTTAATTAGGTAAAACCATAAAGGAAATAAAGATTTACATTTTTCTCTCTGATGGGATTGTACTTGAGTTAATTGCTTTTAAAATGAGACCATAACTTTTAGCAAGGAGAATGGGTAGCTACTGTTCAGATTTCATTTTGGTAATTTTCTTAATACTTTGTTTTACATCAGAAACCCAACTTGAGATACAAGAGGTCACTTTTCTGTTTGGGGCACTGAAGCACTGACAAGTCATGCTAACCAAACCAGTGAACTTGATTTCTGATGATTTTTTTTGTTCTGTCTTTGCTCTTGGCTGCAATACGTGCGTGTTTTCTTGCTATGATATTTCTAAGAGGCTGTGGGAAATGGGGTTATTAATAAATACACTTAGTAAGTACATTAATGAGTATATTTTACGTATATGGCTGTTCATCTGCATACATGACATATTCCAAGGCTTTATCCAGGAAGGCAGTTTTCCTTCTGGAAATAAAGTGAGGTTTAACCAAGGAGCTTGTTTTTGAAGTGGATTAAGTTGCTAACAAATTTCATTTGAGTTCAGTGACAGCAGACTCAGGTCCAGTATTGTAATGCTTCATATCAAATGGCATAAATTCCTTTGATACAGGGTTTATCTAGTGCTCCTTGCAGTCTTTTAAAGAAGGATTTAGAGAGAGCTTTTAATTCATACTGATTTTCTTTTTTAAAAGAAATCAAATTTTTTGTCATGAAAATTTCATATGTATCACACTAATTAAGAAATGTATGCATTGGATTTGTCTAGATATAATTTTTTGTATATTTTTTCTCCTTTCTCTTCAGCCTCTCTTTCCTGTAGTACAGACTCTTTGAACTGGATCCTTTCAGAAGGGAGTCACTTCTTTACAAAAGCTTAGGCTCTTGCACAGGCTGGTTTTTTTTAAACCTTTTTAATCTATCTTAATATTTTTCATATCCTATAGCAATATATAATAGCTTTTATTAGGATCCTTACAATGTCTTTTTGAATCCCCAAATAACCCTTGGCATGTCAGGATTATATATAAGCATAACCTTTTTTTTGAGCGTGTCTGGAAATCACAAAGAGCCTGATGGACGCTTATTTTTCACAGGCTGCTGTTTTAACCCCCCTAAGGCAATCAGAAGAGAACTTGCAATAGTGTATGTAATGTGAATAATTTTGGATAAATTTCTTTTTCATTTTTCTGAGATGCCTGTAAAAGAGTCTGGCTTCTGGAGCTTCTCATCACCTGCTTTCTGCAATCCCAGCCCATTTACTGTGTCCTGGAAGGGGCACCTGAAATCACTGCTCACATTTGAGGGTATTGCTAAAAAGGTTAGAATGAGTTTTTCCCCCCCCCAGTCATTTTTTTCCCCATCAGTCAGACTCGTGCTGCTGTATATGAATGGAAAGGTACAGAAGAGACATGGTTCACTGCTTTCATACCTGTTTGTTTGTTAATTCAGTGCTTTAAAATTCAAATTTATAGCTATAAATGGTGCTTAACTGCAAGAAGAATTTACATAAATACACAATATTTTATTTCCCAACTCTTAGCACTTTCAAAGCAAGGTGATATCAATATTTAAATTACCTATCATAGCTTCAGTCAAAGCTGTGGCCTGGATGCAGGTATTTTCAGGGTGGGTTTTTGGTCTGTTCAATGCAGGAAGTGAGACTGGATGTGCACAGTGATCTCGTTAAACCGTGTCAGTATTTATTAGAGAAAATAAAATTACAAATTTTGGAGGAAAACGGGTATCTCTTCATTTGTTCAGAAGTTAATTAAACACCAGTATACAACTGTTGAAAGGATTTTGAATTTATAGGAACTTCTCTGTATCAGAATGGAAACAAACATGGATGTTGTTGAGCAGATTCTGGTGGGTGTGTTTGAAGAGCTGTTAAAGTATAGACTTGCATGAGGGTACTTAGAGAAATGTATATGTACAAAAGCAGAAAGAATTATACTACTGTAACTTCATTCCTAATTAACCTGTTTTCATAGAATAATATGTTTATTTTTAGCTCTGAGAGCAACTCCAGACTCTTCTCTGATGAGAAATGCTATGTGAGAAAAAAGGGGAAGTCGGTACTTTTGACTTATTTCTCTTCTTGTGTTGTTTTGCATTAATAAACAACGATATTTAATAGAGCAAATGTGTGAAGTGAGGAAATGAGCAGTGTTTTCCCTGTGTTCCAGTGTCTGTATATCAGTTTAGGTGTGTAAAATGTGCACAGAAATACCATGAAAATAGAAGCATTTGTTCTGTCTCACATCACTGATGTTAAGGTTCACTGTTTGCTGGTGGAGTGTGCATGGCATGGCAAGGCTGTGTTAGGCTGCCAAGAGAGAACAGAACTGTGCAGGTAAATGTTCAGGAGGTTCACTGGAGCTGGTACCTGACCATTTACTGGCACTTCCATCCCTGAGGGGCCTCGAGAGGTTTCATCTCAAGTGATGCTGCTTACAGAGGGTCAGAGTCCTGCTGCCTCTGATCCAAAGATCTTCCCTTGCCTGCACCACTGCTGCTGTCCTGTTTTGGTGCCCTGTTCCTGGTGTACTACTTCAACAGTCTGACAAACTGGCATTGGAATAAGATGGTTTTGCTCAACCTAGTTGTGATGCTGGTGCAACTTTTGTTAGAGATGGAATAATTTCCCTGGGTCATCATTCAAATATCTGATAGTAATTGGCCTAATCCAGAAATAGAGAAGGAGAAAAACTCCTTTTTTTCTTTCTTTTGTTGGTGTCAGTCTGTCAGTGAGTGTCTGTATAATGTTCCCTCATGGATTAAGTGCTCTTCCCCTGTTGATACACCAGACATCAGTCTTGCCAGCAAAGAAGAGAAACACCTCTGAGCTGGCCATCAGTTCCTGAGCATATACTATCATCATTTCACTCTTGGGAGAAGCGACATCTGTCACTTACTCCTGTGGGATCTGTGGGCTATCGAGTGTTGAGAGTGACAGCTGCTTCAGTGAGTCTGGCAGCATTGATCTGAGCTTGGAGAGTCCTCATGGCTTTGGTGAGGTGACCTTCTCTCAAGGTGGGCTTGGCAGAGGAATCTGCAGCTTCTCTATGTTCTGTGTGGTTATGAACCTGCCTTTTTTCTCCCTCGTGCTGACAGCTCGTTCATGTGAAGGTAGGGTATGCATTGATATTCCAGTGCAGCTCTTGAGGTGCTGGAGGTGTTGGCACATCACAGGGATCTGCGGGAAACCCTCCCTTTGTGTGTATGTGTGTGTGTGTGTGGGTTCCAGCCTTGCCCACGGAGCCACCAGCACCAGCCAGATCAGCCGTGTGCATTCTGCACCCACAGCCTTGGCAGGGCCTTACTTCACCAACAAACCTCGTCAAGTCGTTTTCTAAAAGCAGAGTTTTGAATTCTTCCCAAGTAAACTCCTTAAGATTAAGAATATATGGCTTGTAATGATGTCTCTATCTATTTTGTATGAGGTGATTCATGGCTGTATCTGCCTGCTGAATGCTGCATATTGTTTAAAGTGTGTCTTGTGCTTTTTCTTATTGATTAATCTAAAATACAAATTTGCAATTGATTCTCAAGCCTTGGATGCTGCTGAAAACCTCTGCTAGGAATAGATTTATATAGATGATATTCACTGCTACTTCCAGCATATGGAAATATACTGAAGTACTATTTTTAGATGTTTTATATGCAGTCAAAAGCTTTTTGCTCACCCTCTCGCCTGTACTTTTATTTCTTGCAATTTGGAGTGTTTCGGATTAAAATAAAGGGAAAATTAGGAACAACAATCAATTTACCCTTAGCCTTACAGTGCCTTATTACAATTGCTAATTTACCAGTGGGTAGGTACCTCTCTTTTGTAATGGATATTGAGGATAATTTTAAATGCAACTTTTAAGCTTAGCCAATTTACATAGTACTCTGGGAGATTAGTCGCTTCTGCATAAAGAGCTGTGTGCATTTCAGGGGTGTTCTAGAGCCCTCTTGTGTGGTTTTTTGAATGTTTGTTATAATAATCATTGATTTCCTTAGCAAGGTGTTGACCTCTAAGTAAGCATTGCAGGTTGAAGCAGGCAACTTTGGAAAATTTCTTGGAAGTCTTTGGTTGAAGCAGTTTTTCTCAACTCACAATTGTTTTGTGTTTGAAAGATTGGATTGGGGTCCAGGAAAGTGTGACTGCCACAGACTTTTCCCACGGGAATTCTACTAAAAGTTTATTAAATATAAGATAAGTTTCACGTTACTGAGAGTGGCTTATGGAAACAAACGTTCAGAGTTCTGCCCAGTCAGTCCCAGAGGGGTGGACTGATCTCATCCAATCCGAACAGTCCTCTTGCATGTATATAAATCTGTTAATAATGAAATAAATTCACTTGGCATTCTCTCAAGATTGCGAAGTCCCTTTGCTCCGCTTTCGGTTCAACAGCGACAGGAAAGCTGTTGGATTTTATGTTCTGTGCAAGCTGTTTCCATGATTCTGAGTTGGGAGTTCTTTGGTTCTGGTTTGCTGTTATTTTGGTTTTTTCCCCATCCAGTGATCTTCAGTGAAACAGAAGCTGCATTTTCCTGTCGTCTGTCCTTCCCTTCTACCTCTGTATATTTGCTTTCCTTGTCTTTTTTTAAGCTGTAAACATCACTAGCATCAGGGCAGAAAATGTGAGACCCACCAAATAGGATTACATTAAAATGATGATTTAATTGAGCTCTTACACACGATAAGAAGATTGTCTTGTTTTGCTGAAATGCAGTTTACAGAGGTCCTTGGCAAGGGAATGCCAAGTTGCTTTTGGCATTCATTAACACCAAATCCAAATCACTGCTAAATTTGTTTAGCAGGAAAAGTAACAAATAGAGGAAAAGCAGAGCCCATGATTTTAGGCGTATTTATATTTGCAAATATTTGTTTTCCTGTAATTCAGAGGAAATTCTTCCCACAGGACAAAAAATTCTCTGTTATTTTTCCTTTATCTTAGAGTTGGAATAATCCTATGAAACAATTTCTGGCATGACAAAATCCCACTCTTGAAAATAGGACAGGAGACATTTTCCACTTTCTACAGATCAATCTTTTTGTGTAACTCAAAGCAATTGCAGTCCTTTAAAAAGGACTCATGTGCTGAGTAAAAATTACATAGTAAATGGAGTTTTGACTCCAGTAGTAACCCAGTTACCACATAAGGACCCAGCTCTTGTGCTGCCATTGCCAAATATTGCCTGGTAGGCCAATTTTTAAAGAAATGCCCAGGACTTACAGTATATTTATTTCTGCCATTTAAATTCTAATTTAATTTTAGGTTTGTTTATGTAATCAGATATATTATATTACTGCTGCTATCAAGTCCTGTATTTAGTTCAGGTTCCCATCTTTCTGAAGGAAGAAAATGCTAGAGAGGGGTAAAATACTTCAAATAATGTGAAAAGCAAGCCTCTGGGAGTGGATGCAGGTTTTAATACTGAGAGTATTTGTAAAAGAAGTCCTAAATACTTTGAGTTAGCAAGAAGATTTTATTCAGGTTTAAGTACAGCTTTTTCACTGCAGGAGATGTTAATCTCTCTTAGTGTGAACCCACAAAGAGAACTTCTGCCAGCACTGATTTCTCTTGAAGATTGGCTCAATTTTTATGTAAATTCTGAAACACATGGAAAAGAAGGCTGAAGGCTGGTAAACATCCATCTGGGTGTGCTTTTACAGAAGACTTTATGCATTAATTGACTTATTAATTCAGCTAAATGGGAAAAGTGGAAAAAATGAGCAGGAAAATACATTAACCTGTGAAAGTCTGAGTTTACCTTGGCTAGTATGACAAATGTGTTTCTGTATGTCTTTCTGCTGTAACCATCCCAAACTTCAGTGGGCAAAATGCAAGTTTAATATGGATCATTGGAATTGAGGAATTTGGGCAGGCTCTTCCTACTCTTGTGTTTCTACCATGCCTCTGTTAGCCCTGTCTTGGCACTTGAGTTGTTTTCCATCCTTCTCCTGAAACTGTGTTTTATATTCCTTTCAGCTTACAGGTGTGCCCTGTGTGACCAACTGTGTATGTGGTTATATATATGTTATGTATCTGTTTTACTTTGCTGTTAATGCTGAGATGCGGCTTTAAATCAAAAGTAGCCTGTGAACATGACTAACTTCTCTGGTAGCATTTGTTGCACAGGCCATGTCTCTTCTCTCTTTAACCTGATGGAAGCTAGTCCATACTGTGGTTTTCAAATTTTGAGTTATTTAACCTAATGTATTTAAATAAAAATACTTTTTTTTTTTTTTTTTAGTGATGCGCATAACTGCTAAGAGTGAAGTAAATAACATTTTCTGTAATTGCAGTTATTGGATTTACAGATACTTTCTGCCTGTTTCAAAGAGAAGTATGAGTAAGGCTTTAAGAGAGGGTTGAAAGCAAATGTGATGAATAGATAAAAGCAAAAGAAGTCAAAGATAGATTTAAATTACATTTTAATATAGACTTTAGTAATATGGTAAAAATAGATGTAATCACGAAACCTGACTATCTTAATACATTCCTGCAAGGCAACCTTAATTCTAGCGTTTCTTAAATGCTGATTATTTGTAACTCTAAAATTGTTATAGTATCCTCTTTTGGATATAATGTAGTGTGTCTAGTGTTTCCTCTCTAAGCTTTTCCAAGGGGGAAAAAAAAAAAGGCAGAAAACAATAGAGGAGAATATGTGAGAGTCATGAAAATGACCCCCAGGGAATCAGAAAACAGAAGGGAAATGCAAGTGAACAAAGGGCTAGTTAGGAGAAGGAACAAAATGCTGTTGGGTTAGAAAAGGGATAAGAAACGAACCTGAGAAAAAGTGACAAAAAATTGTCTGCGGCTTTTTGGAAGAAATCAACTAGTTAATATGGGAAAGAATTAGAGGCAAAGGTTAGGAAGGATCTGAGGATTAAGGACAAGGTACTCAGGAGGAGATGTGCAGCAGGTGATGAAACTGGGGAGCAAAGAGGTGGCAGAACTGAGTGGAGAAAAGAGAATGGTGTTGAGAGGGGGAAAGTCCTGGTTGTGGGACTTGGATGAGGTGAACCACAACTTCAGGTCTCATGTCAAGTTTGTGTGAGCTTGGCAGACTGAGCTCTCTGGTGGGAACAGATGCAAAATTAAAAACTTTGGGGACAATGTTGAATATCTTGTGTGCTTCACAGCTGTCTGGTCCTACTTTGAGCAGAAGGTTGGACTGAAGTAGGGACGTGCCAACCTGTCTTGTGCTGTGAGTGAGGAATGAACTGCCCTGATGACTGTACTCTTCTTAGAAAAGAGTGGTCAGAGCAGGCAAGCAGTCTTTGGGGCAATACAAATATGGTGTGATGGGAAAAAATGTGCCTCAAATGAAGCTGATCTTGAGAGAAATGAAGCTGTGAATGCAGAGCTGTGGGAATGGGCAGCTGTGTAAATTCACTGCAGTTCACTGATCACATTGCAGAACTCAGGGAGGAAATGTATCTGCCTTTTTTCTTCTCTCTTCTCTCATGACTGCATCTTCAGTAAATCTGTGCCTTAATAATATTAAGGAGACATAAAGTAGAAAATTGCATTTGAAATCAAGTTAATGTCCTATTTTAGTGAATAAGATTGTTGAAATAAAGCTGCAAAACTCATAAGGACACTACAATCACAAGGCAAAAATAAATCCACACCGAGCCATATCCCTCAGACACAGTCCCTGTGACATCCAGTGGCGGAATTGAAGATGAAGGGATTGTAGGTGGCTCTGAGGTTTTACTGATGGAATAGGTGCTCCTAAAGCAACAGGAGAGAGTTAGAGGATAGGTGGAAGTTAAGGGAAGTCTCTGCTGGAAAGGTGCAGAAGGACATGGAGGGAGGAACAAAATTCAGGTACCAGTGAGGTGTGTGTTGTGTGGGGCAGGGAGAGAAGACCCAGACTGACACTATCTGCAACGTAGGAGATTTTGGTTTTGTGCAAATGTTTCATCCAAGCTTGGTGTGCGTGTGAATTTCATTCTGCCTGAATTATTTCAAGGGTAGTTTTGGCCCATTTTCTATGCTCAGGTGTTTAATTTTTTAATTCAGACCAACCACTGCTGAATGCATGAGTAGAAACCATTCCTTTGGTGGAACTGGCAGAGAGAAAATTTGAAAACATGAATCCTTTCGGTGTGGGAAGGGTTGTTAATCAGGGACTCAGCAGGAAAAATGTTTCTGGATCCTTGTGGTCAACACCACCAGAGAACAACCAGACAACACTTTGAGTTACATGTTGAAGCTCTGAAATACAAAATTAACTGATAATTTTCATAGGTCACGCTCTTTCCCATAAACCAAACTCATCTGCTCTCCTGGAGGGAGACAGAACAACTGGGCTGACTTCTCATTATCTCTTCCTATGGCGTATCCTTATTGAATTACTGCCGGGTAGAGGCAGCAGATGCTCATCAAGCCACTGCAGGGCTCCTCTGTTAATTGAACTGTGATGGGGATGACAGCAGGGAAGGTCAGGATGATGGGAGCAGTGATGTAACGTGAGCTCCGGTAGGAACAACCTGCACGGGCAATTGACCTTGCTTAAATAATGTTACAGCGAGGTCTTTTAGCAGTTCATATAATTATGGTTATTTTTTGTATCAATACTGGGACAGTGTCAGGGACCCCCGTGTGAATCATATTATATTGTGCTCAGGGCAAATGGATTTTTCACCCTAAAGAGATTAGACTTTCTAATGTGATAAAATGCAGTGAGGGACTCTAGCCAGCAACAGGAGAAAAGAAATGGGAATGGAAAAGGTAACAGAATCACAGAATTCTTGACCCAATCTGTGGTTTTACTCAGCTGGTTGGTCCAACTGCTTTAAAGGGTGGTGTCATTCTTTCTAACTGCCTGTGTGGCAATTTGGAGGTTTTGTTGCTGCCATACGTAGTTAATCTTGGGTTGAAAGCAAGTTCACTTCTAAATAAATGTGCAGGTATTATGAATGGGTTTGGATATGAAAAACCACATTTTTACACCTGGTTCTGTGACTCTTGCCAGGTGCCTGGGAATGCCTGATTTTCAGGCACACATCCCAATGCCAGGTTCTGAGCTGGGGTGCATGCCTGGAGTTTTTCCCACTCTGGAGAAAGTGATGGGAAGTGCTGGCATGAGCACTTGGCTCCTGTGTGTCTCTTCTGGAGAGGCACGTTCCTCCTGGATGCTGCCACTGCAGCAGGAAGGGGGTCTGGAGACTTTCCCTGGAGTCCCTCGCGTGGCAACCTGGAGAAGTTTGGGAAAAGGAGCAGCTCATGCATTTCTGAAAATGAATTCCAGCTAAAAAGCAGATGCTGCTTTTCAGTACAAGCCTTGTATCACTGCACTGTGTCGCTCTTGGTGTGTTGGAGTAAGTCTGTGGCAGTTCATAAAAGCTGAATTCAGAGTGCAGTGTGTGCTCAGAAAGCAGTGCTTAGAGGTTCTTTATACCAATATTTGGGGTTTTCTTCCATGTGTTTTTAGCCTTCACTGTAACTTTCTTTTTTATTTTAGCAATGTAGTTTTCTTAACCCTTTTGTTACACTGTCTGCCTGGGCCAGTTAGCATCAATGTTGCAAAGTAAATAGAAGGAAAATGAATGAATCAGTATTAAGGAATCACAGAATGTTTTTGATTAATTTGTTTTGGCAACTCCAGCTATAGTTATTTAAAATATATATTCTGACATGGGACCTGACTTACACAGGGTTTTATTCTGTAGAAATGATGAAACCTTGGTTGTAGGAGACTTCATCACAAGACTATATGGATGATGCTTGATAGGAAATGAAGAGGTGCAGTGTCAGTGCTTGATGAACTCTGTAGAGCCTGTGTGTTCCTGGAGTGCTTCAGTGTTTGCTGTGCTTGGTGCTCTTTATTTTCTCTGTTCCTACAAGTTTATTCTTTGGTGCCCTGAAATAAACAGCTGATGGCAGAGGATGCATTGGAATAAATGTTTATTTCAGCACATTGGAAATGAGTTTTTTGAAACGGGCTCTATCTTGTGGATGTGTGTGTGTCTCTTCTTATTAGCTCGTTTGGATATAGGCCACAGCTAGGTAGTGCAAATGGCAAAATAGTAATGACTACCTACAAATAGAGGTACAGATCTCGTAGAAAAGAAATTATTCTCAGTATGTGTTACAGCAGAAGGAAAATTACACATTTAAGAAGTATTGGAGATGGCCTCTGCATGTTTGGCTGGCTATTTTATCCAAAATCACCAGTGTTTAGAAGTTCAAGACTGAGCCCCACATACTCTCCCCAGAACTGAACAGGGTAAGCCTGTAGGATTTTCCTGCCTGTTTGCAGGTATTTCTTTGATTGGGGGTTTGGGTGTGTGCATGCACCCAGTTGCTCTGGTTGATGTGTGGAAGGGTGGAATATAACAATTTAAATTGGAGATGAGCTTCAGCTACACCAGTCCTGTGGCAGGGAAGCAGATGGTCCTTCCCTGCTAAGCAGAGCCCAAGTCTTTGCTGAGCTGATATGCCTGGTGGTACTTGATTGTATTATTTGGACCTTGTGTTTAAGATTGATAAACTCTACGTGGTGGCCATATTCCAGTGAAGAGAGAAAAAAAACCCTGACCTACAGGCTGTGATGCTGTACTAATGTCAAATAATATAAAGTAATATCAGAATGCAGAAGAAAATCACTGCAGTAAAGCAATTTAATTTCTGAACTGAAAGCACTTTAATGGGAATGCTCAGGAAATCAGCTGTTGTTCCAGCAGCAGAGGTTATGAGGTTGTTTATTCTGTTTTTGAAACTCTGCTGCCTTGTAATTGGTGACTTCGAACCTTTCTGTTGTTTTCCGTGTGAATGGTCCTGCTGCTGAAGTAGGGACATGGCTCTCTACTGAGTCTGATTTCCAGGTTTGCCTTTTAAAGGAAAATAATTTCAAATACTAGTTTTCAAATGGTATTATACTGCTGAATGTGCATTATATGCAGTGCTTTGCCAGTGAAGTGAGAGTAATCCTCTTTGAACAAAAACTTGCAATAGCGTTTACTGAAATGGTGTTAGAAGTAGTGCCAGCTCTCTTTGCCTTTGTTTAATTGCAATTTAACAGTAATCCAAGATCTGTGCAACTGTGACAGCAATTCTTAGATATAGCTGAGTTTCAAAGGACCTTCAGTTCATCCATTGCCAATGACAAAAGCTATAGCAGAGCAGTGTATTGATAATAGACTCAAACTTTCTCTATCCATTGAAAAATAAACAAAAAGAAACTTTTTTGTCCCTCAAAGCTATAAAGTTTTGTTGTTACAGAAAGGATGTGCTATAAAGTGAAGAAATCACTGAGCTTATTCCAGGCTGTGTTCTGCTGTGCTGGCTGAGAAGCCTGGCATGAGGCATTCATCTGTAGTGTGTAAGGCTTATATACATAACCTAGATAAAATAACCCCCCCAAATTATGTAGGTTAAAAATGGGACCCTGTAAGTTTATAAGGTGACTGGTGGTGTGTTGATGAGAAGTTTGGTTTGAGTTTCTACAGCCTTTCTTTTTGTATTTAATTCAATATATAAAAGTGCACAAGCAGCCTGAAAAGGTTACTTAAAAGTTGTTGGACACTTTTTGTGTTCTGCTGCTCAGAAAAAATCAATGCACGAGTTCCTGAGAGAAGCCTATTGACAGTCTTGAGCATTTTGATCTTAATTGCTCTGTACTTGTGCCTGCTACAAGGGGCATGGTAATGGCTTGAAGAACATTTGTGAAGGTAAATTACACTGCTTTGAGTGCTAAGATACAACACCAAAAGCACCAAAAGTTCTGTGGCTGTTAAATCCTATTGAGAACTCCAGGGCTTGGATTTCACTTGGGCACTTGCACACTGGGTCAGGCTGGATGAAGTTTGTAGAGGGAGATGCTGGGGAGCTCTTGATTGCTGAGCGTTGTCCATTCTGCTCTCAGTGTGCCTGGGGCCTGTAGGTGGCTGTGTCCTGGACAGCTGGGGAGTATCAGGATGGTGCCTTGCACAAACTCCTGAATCCTTGACTTGGATGGAAGTTTCCTGCCCTTCTGAGGGCGTGTAAACCATCTTATGTTTGTGTGCAAATGAAGCCAGTCTTGCTTCAAGTTTATTTACGTGATCTCCTGAACTGGATTCTGTGGAAGAGTCTGCAAATCCCATTCACTTCATATTCTTGAAAGTCAAGTGTGTTCCCGTGGAGTCCCTGGAAGTACTCAGAGTGAAGGAGAAGCAAGAGCAGCATTGTTTCACAGAACAGTTCTGCTCCAGCACTGTTGTAATTAAAGTCGTTCTACTGATGGAAAGTCTATTCTCCGGTGTTTTCTTTAATGTAGTCATAATGCATCAGTCTGAGCTCCCTTGCTGGAACATCTTTCATTATAATCCACTTAGCTAAGTTTATAATTAAGCTTCTAAATTCAAACCTGCTTTTGTTACATTTTTAGGATGTACAGAGACTGAAGCAGGAAAACTTAGGATTCGTGTTTTTTACCCTAAACAAGTAAGTTAAGAAGCAATTAGTTGGCAGTACAGTAGTTTCATATTCTTGCTTTTAATTCCAAGGATCTTCTATAGCTTTGGAACAAGAATTGGATACAATTGAATAGATGAAAAAAGGGAAAATAATTAATAGATTCTTACTGTTTTGACTATAAACATCTCCAAAATACCCAAACTTTCAAATATAACTGGTAATGATAGTGACGACTTACTGAGCTTTCCAGCAACAGAGTGTTGAGGAAGATTGTTGAAGTTTATGTCTGAAGATGGAGCAGGGTGAAATGTCTGTTGAGCTTTGTTGATTTAGAGGTTGTGCAGGGTTCCTGCCACCCAAAGCAGGCTGGTTTAGACTGTCTACTCGTTGTTTGGAATTATCTTCTCTGTGAAGATGTGTGAACACCAAATACTTTTTGAGGCATTATTTACCCTTACAGTTATTGTAGAAAACTACCAGAGAACTGTGGAGATGAATGTTTGGATTCCCAGTAAGTGACCACTCAGAACAAAAATGCTGCCAGGCAGTTGTCAGCCTGATGTATAAATCTCGCTTGTTCACTCTGTGTGCTTTTATCCAGGATTTTCTCAAATGCTCCTGGAAGAAGAGCAAATATTCTCAGTTAAGGTTTGGAGGTGAGGCAGTAGAGGTATAGAAAATCAAGCTACCATTCTCATACACGCAAAGTCACTCTGCTGAAATCACGGGGAGCGTTTGCAGAGTCTAGTATTAGTGTCAGAGCGTGACCTCAGGTGACTTTTTGCACAGGAAGTTTCTGACAGAGTTGGAAGTGGAGTGAACTTTGGGTGCCTCTGCTTTAACCAGAAGACTGTCTCCCTCCAAATGTGTAAGTGGAAAAATGTCTAGGGTTTGTTTTAGGTGTGGAAGTGTAAGGGAAGTTGAGTGTAACTACGTTCATGATTAAATAAAAGACTGGGCA
The DNA here is from genome assembly GCA_013397795.1 of Orthonyx spaldingii. Lineage (NCBI taxonomy): Eukaryota > Metazoa > Chordata > Aves > Passeriformes > Orthonychidae > Orthonyx > Orthonyx spaldingii. Next base: position 333,825 of record VZTJ01003580.1, read on the forward strand.
CAGAGGTGCTTACATTTGAATGCCTGTTCCTAGTTTGTGACTGTCCAAACACTTTTATTTTGTTCAGCTCCATGCTTGTAGCACTAGCATTAGTGTTTTTTTGGAAATCTCTCCCCCCAGGGATGGTCAGCAGGTCTTGTCTGTGGTGATCAGCCTTTGCTGCTACAAGCCAGGCATTTTGGTGCTTTAGGACAGAATAGAATTAGCTTTTTGGAACAGCTTTCTGAGCAGGCAAGACAGACTTTATCTGAGGATAAAGAGTATGATATAAACATCCAGATTATCTTGGAATATCACACGCAGTGGGTTTGTGTGTAATAGGCAAACAGTTGCACAGTTACTGCTTACATTTGTATTAAGAAAATTTATTCATGATTAATGATGCTTATCTTTATGCTAGACACCTGCCAAATGATTTATAGCCACACATATCATCTGTAATTGCTCCTTTTTTTTTGTTGGTGCTATTTAAAGTGTTTGGGATTATTCAAATTGCATCACGTCTTTTAAATGGAGAGAGCTACCCAGGTGTCCTTGTCAGCATTCCCATCTCATACCAAGAAGTAGGTCAGATTTACCCATGATGGGAAAGGTCACAACTCCCAGTGAAGTCAGGGGGAATTGAACTGATGTATGACAAGGCTGAAATCATGTCTCAGGTTTGGAGCAGATTAAGTTGATCTTTTTCCAAATTCAGTGTTAAATACGTTGTAAATCCGTGTTGGAGCAGAGTCAGGCTGAACTTGCGTAAATCACAGAAACGGTGCAGAAGGACTGCAGAAACCCCTTGTCCTGTGGGAACTTGGAGAAAGAGCAACTGGTCCTTTCTCTAACAGTGCATTATGTGAGAGTGGAGAGTCAAAATTGGGCCATGAGTCTTTCATTTCCCAGTATTGGGTGATTTTGAGGACTCCAATGTGTCTTGGACTAGCACAGTGCCTGTCACTCAGAAAAATCTGCCTCTGAGTGCTCAGCAGTGGCTGGAAAATGGGAAAAGTTTCCCAGAGGCTTTTTCCCCTCCCTAGCTAAGCAGGGATTAGACTGGAATTTGGCTGTTGGATATTCCATTGAGGCTGAAAATTAAATTAAATTTTGATCACTTCAGAAATACGATACTTGTCAGCTGTATGCATGTTTTATTTCTAACATTTTGTCACTGGAATGCCATGCTTTCAGCAGAAATGCAGGTTTCTAAAGTTTGCTTTTCAAAACTAGTTTTATTCAGTCCTGTCATTAAGAGAATTAGCAGTGGATTAGAAAATGTAAATGCGTTGTTATGATCATCAGAAAACTTGCACGTGTCTTTTTCAAGACTGCCTGTATATTCCCAGCCATTACAGCTAGTGCACGATATCCTTGTTTTCCTAAACAAGATTCCATGCAAACCAGACAAATGACAAGGATGCTTGTGACTAATCCTCAAAATATCAGAACAACAACTCATTATTTAATTTCAAGAGAATCCGTTAGCGCAAATGATTAACTGGCCAGGCCTGTATTATAAAGGATATTGACTAAATCCAGATAATTTTGGAAGAGTGAGACATTTTTTCGGACTAAAACACATATCTTGAACATATGTAGGAAATAATTTGTTCATGTGAAGGTGCTGAGGCCCTGGCACAGGGTGCCCAGAGAAGCTGTGGCTGCCCCATCCCTGGAAGTGTCCAAGGCCAGGTTGGATGGAGCTTGGAGCAACCTGGGATAGTGGAAGGTGTCCCTGCCCATGGCAAGGGGCTTGTAACAAGATGAACTTTAAGGTTCCTTCCAACACAAACCATTTTATGGTTTTATGGTATTTAAGCAATTCCATGAATTTAATGACTAGTCTGGATGAAATCAATTTTTTAAATGTAAATGTCATTTCTTTTCTCCTTTTTTGTCTATATTTGCCGGTTTACAGCTAGCCATGCTGACATATTTGGGAGCTGAGATAGCATGTAACTAAATTTGATGTGAAGTGTTGGTGGCCTTCATAATGTAATTTATTCATGTTTCTGTAGATAGCATATGTTGCCTGTGCAATAATTTTTTATCGTATCAGGACAGAACAGCTACTGTTCCAAATTGTGTTACCCAAACCTAAATACACAGACAAATTTTTATGGTGCTTTGCTGGGGTGTAAATCAGCGGAATCTATTGAGCTCTGCTGGGGTGGGGGAGATTAGAATCTGTGTCATGGTGTCTAATTTATTTCTGTTTTTTTCTGACTTAATGTAATCTCTGTTCTTGCTCCGTGGGGAGCAGCAGCCAGTTATCTTTGTAGTCCTGCCCAGAGAATGAACATATGTGAAACCCCTTGTTTTGGGCAGGAGGCTGCTGCTCCCGGGGACGTGCTGCTGTTTGGTGGCCCTTTGAATGCTGAGATGAAGGCAGCGCATTGAGAAAGCAGCTCGTGAGCACTACTGGTGCTTCATTAAAAATCTCAGCATCTTTATCAGCTGTTATCTGAGGTTTCCTTGGATTTGCCCATTTCACGCCCCTGCCTGTTTAAGTTGTGTTGTTTTTATGGCATTTTCTGCCCTGGAGAGCTGCCCTGCAAGTCCAGTGCGTGCTGTCTGCACAGGGCTGGGCGCGTGGCTCCCTTCCAGCACTGAAATCTGAGCAGCTGAATAATTCCTCTCCTGGCTTTGTGTTTCTGTGTGTGAATGGTGTTGGAGCCAGTGTCACTAATTCCTGCTCTTTCCCTTGACAGAAGGTCAGTGACTCTGTTTTCCGACCGTCATAGATGGTGACTGCGATGCTGAAGGCACTGGGCGAGTCGCTCCTCCTCAGCTCTTCTGTGTGAGGTGAGCAGCCATCCTGAGGGGCAAGAAACGCTGAATTGCAGGGTGTCTGAGGGCCCTCCTTCCCCACACCCCAGGACTTCACTGCTGCCTTGGATTTCTCAGTGATGCTCCAGATTTCTGAGATTCACGTGTGCTTCCTACGAGGCCACTTGTGGTCTGTGTTGCGTTGCCTGGGTGTTGGGACTTGGGTTGCATTCTGAATTAAATGTGAATTCTGAATAAAATTAACCCAGAAAACATAAGCAAAGCATAAATGTGATCCCTTGCCCACGTTGCTGCATTTGGTCAGGTCGATGGTTTTTCAGGTTGTACGTGAGATGCTGTTCATTTGAAACAAGAGTGAGCTAAACCAGATAACAGATATTACATTGTATCTCCCACTGTAGTTAGTCAATATCTGATTAAATGTAATTGCATGAATTTATCATGATAGAAACTGTTTCAAAGTGATTTGAATACGGCTTGAAATTAAAAGCTCTACTGTATATTCAGTGTGTGCAATTTCCAGGTTTATCTTCAGTTTCTAATCAAGAACGATGCTGTGTATTATGTGCTATGACAATGTTGCTTTTCATAAGGTTAGGAATGTAATGGAATTTTCTGGACTCAACTTCTAATAACTGATAATTTTAATGAAAATCACCAAGATTAAGCCCATGAAGACAAATCTTGAAGACAGGTGTTATCTGCATCCTTACACAAGCACCGATGTGACATTTTTACCTGTAAAAGTAGGATTAATCACTAATAAGTAGAACTATGTGGAGAATTTAAGCATGGTGTAAATACAAAAGCTGTTGCATCAGAAAAATGAATATGTAAATTTACATCAGAAACTTGTTTGATGTGGAAGTACCATGGATGTTTTTTGAGACTTCCAAATTGTTCCCACCTGAATACGGATGAATCCAAAATACCTTGAAACTCATGTAAAATCTGCCTAAGTGTTTAGTTGGCCATCTTCTGGAATGAGAGACACAGAGATTGGAACTACTAGACTGAATTGGAATTTTAAAGATTTTATTTTGTTGTATGAGTTTCTTAATCTCCGTTGTTTGGAGCTTTTCTGGAGTATATAAACAATGTGGATGTTTGCTGAAGCTGGCATTTACGAGTTGGTCTCCTGCTTTGTATGGGAGACCCAGAGAAACATTGCTCCTTGCTTCCAGCACCACTCAGTGATTATTTTAATGAATTGTGTGGTCTAAAACTGCTGCAGCAGCAGGGATTGATCCACTCCTGTCTCATCCACAATGTGCCTCTGGTATTTGTTTGAAGTGTTGGAGAGCTTAATTAAAATCCCTTAGTCAGAGGGACCTCTCTGGAGTAACTGGTTGCCGACCTGGAGCTCAAAGATCCAAAGGGACTTGAATGAGAGTCCCAAATTCCATAGAAATGCCTGTGCAGTGTCTGATTTTCCCTTTCAAGCTGGTCTGTCATGTGCTAATAAAGAACCCCTGTTTCTCTGCTTTTCCTGCTGGGTTTCTGGTGTTGCTCTCATGTAGCCCATGTTTACACAGGGTTTGGAGCCAAAACACTTCCAGGCCCGGATCTTAAATGTAGAGCGTGGGTTCTGGATTTGGAGCTGAATTTTGCACCTGGAAGCCATTCTCACTTTGGTTTAGTCTGTCTATATCATGATAACAATCCTGCTAAAGCTAAATAGAGAAAAGAAGGGACACACCATACACTGCCACTGGATCCCTTGCTATTTATCTGCACGGGCAGATTTCTTCTTAAGAGCCTGCTAAAAGCATTTAGTGGCTTTGTAGGATGGGACTGTGGGTCCTCTGGGAGCTGGCCTTTCCTCTCTCTCTCTCTTCCCCTCCTCCTTTCTTTTCTCCCTCTCCAAGTGAAGCCCCTGTAACAGACTTGTCCTCATCAAATCTGGCACACAGGGACTGGGAAATGCACAGGGGCCACCAGGTTACCCTTAGGCTGAGCTGTTGCCTTCGTGGTTTAAATGTTTTAGCAAGCCTTCTCTTTTTGTTTTTTTGTTAATTCTAGGACCGAAGAAGACAAGAGACTGAATTATCTGAATTATGCTTCTACAACAGAACTGGGTTTCTCCTCATTGGGCATGGCAGAGCCTGGGGAAGCCCTTCCTTTTGTTTGTTTTCTTAATGTTGCAGACAGCTGATCTGGAAGCCAGGAGAGGTCACCAGTTTGTCTGGAAAACAGGTAGGAAAAAGATATGTTAGCTTCTCTACTAGATATTTGCTGTATTCAAGGATGGAGTGATTATCCTTTCTCCATTCTGTTTTAGTTCAATAATAAATTTAAAAAGTCTGATAATGTCTTCTATTCTAATTTTTTTTTAATTTTAGAAAATAGAGTTAATCTGCATTTGACATTAGTAATCTACATGTCTGTTGCAATTATGCACTCATTGCATAACTCTGGACTCAATGCTTTTCATGTAAGAGTATTTTGACTGGATCATCATTCAGTAAATGTGCCTTTCTTTGAAATATTTAATAATTTTCTTTTAACTTTTGTATGCAAGGAGCACACCAGAATCTCTCACGATGAACTGAGTCAGAAGTCCATGCTCTTGGTTGATCTGTTTGTAATTCCATTGGTGAAATTATTTGTGTAATTCCATTGGTGAAATTATTAGGGAATTATTTCTGTCCCTCAGCCAGGTTGGATACATGCAATGGTTGAATGTGCCCCAGGTGTGGAAACCTGTGAAGATGCTTTGGGAGCACCACAACTCTTGGTGATGGAGTGGGTGGGTAGGAGATGGGGTAGTGCACACCCAAAGATGAAGCACTGGATGCTTGTTTTGTAGCAAAAACCACACAACAACAGAGAATGTCCAATGGAATGGAAAGATTGACAAATTTGGGAAATGTTTACTTAAAGTGCTTAATCAAAAATACCCAACTGAGGCAGGGGTTTCATTGCCCAGGATCCCTTTGAGGTTTGGCCTTTTGTGAATGAGCAACAGAGTGATTAAATGTGATGGAAAAATAATTTCCTTCCTTTTTTTTTTTGGAGAGGTTCTTTGGTATTTTGGTTATTCGTTTTTTAATTACATTTCTGTAGAAGGCAATAGGCTGAATTAGTGGAATAATGAAGCAATTTTTCTGGGAGAACTCCTTCTGATAGGATCAACACAAACTTCTTGCCTGGCTGCTGGTATGGGAGGCTGGGGAAGGGCTGGTAAAGTACAGTATGATACTATATTTCTAAAGACTTTTTTTTTTTTTAACACTGTCTAGCATGTGAAATGAGGAGGAAATAAACAACCAGTCTATTTTCTCCGATTCACTGTTATTTACATGATTTTTGAACAAGCTTTGAAAGGTAGAGTTGTTTTCTTAAGACAAATTAGAGCCTTCAGAACTGTCTTTCTTCTCTTCAGTTCCAAAGTGTGTTGTACTGTCAGTCTTTAGGGCTGTGCACTGGAAGTCATAAAACTTTAATTTGACTTGATGATTCCGGCTGACAATTAGGAGTTTTCAATGCTTCAAAAGCATCTGGGGCAGATGTATTTAGAGCTAAGAGAATTTGGTGCCAGGTTTGTGTGGACACCATGCTCTGAAAGCCCCACAATGGGCTTGTAAAGGTTTGACTTTGAGATGCACAAGAATATTGTCAGTACTTGTGGATTGAAAATATCTGAGCTCTCGAGAGTCACTTGAAAAATTTCAAATCCCAAGAGTATTTTGATGTACTTTCTCTGCTTATGGAGTAACATGAGGTAGCAAACAACTTTTGAGTGTTTTCCAAATGAAAATAACTTGTGAGCTTCAGTCAAATGTATTGTCCTGATTGAGGGGCAAAAAGATTTTTTTTCCAATATTTGTAAACCTTATCACCCCTCCACCCCACCCTTTTTCCCATAGAAGTATTTTGTTGAAAGTTAGATAAAAGTTTCGTCTAACCCCCAAATGTTTAGTTTCAGGTTGAAATGAGTAGTCTGTTCACCCAAAACAATTTGTTTTCCTGAGAAACTAAGTATGATTTCTGAAGCTCCTACTTTCTCTGCAGTAATAATGAAGCATCAGGATTTCTTAATCCCAAATCTTGTTTTTTTGCAGTTGTCCTAAGAAATAGGGCAGTAAATGGCAGTCTGCTGTCAGGGTGGCATCTGTGGCTTGCTTTTGTATACATTTTCATACCTTAACTGGAAGGTTTTTCAGGTATGGTTAATCACAGTGGTGTGTCTTTCAAAAGATTAAAAGGAAGTTTTCTGGGGAAGAAAGGGTGATGACTTAAATGGAATAGGTGGATGGGGAGAGGTAGAAGGGTTAACATAACCTGTTGTGGCAGGATATTAATAATACAATAATTTTGGGATGTAGGTCATGGAGTTCTTGACCTATGGAGATCTGTGGTGTGTATACTAACTATAAAAAAATTCATCCCATAGTTTGAAGGTTTTGTGTCCAGTACAAAATAATAAACAGTAAATAAAAGCACAGGACAATGTGAACCTAAAAGTAGGTAACTTTTAATGTCAAATCTGAGCAGATCCATTCCAATAAAAATAAAACCTGCAGCTCTTGTCCTTTTTTT
>VZTJ01003580.1:350975-410342 GCA_013397795.1 Orthonyx spaldingii
CCCCCGAAGCCTAGATAGTTTGTGAAAGATCCTTATTTTCCTTATTTTCAGGTCTTGTGGAACCAATTCTACCCAATACTTTACTTGTGGACAGTGCCATTTAGACAATATTAGTCACAAGACTGTTGCAAAAGATTAACTTTTAAGCAAAAGGATACCTCCTTTTCTTAGAGACAAACCTGATTTAATAGCTACTTAAATTACTGTATTCTGGATGCTGCCTATGGGCTCATAAATTTGTTCCCTCCCTAGACCAGTAAAATGAGTGTATTTTGCAGGAATGAGAACAAAAAGGTCTGTAGCATTTTAGTTGTTTTCCCATGTAAATTACAACTGAAGCAGCTGGAAAATGTTACCTTAAGAATAAATTATCAGAGATTTGTTCCTTTTAATGTCTTTGATATTGGCAAAGCTGTCTTGTCTGTTAATGTATTGCTGATGGATTTTTCATTTATTTATTCACTAAATCCTAGCAGTTTCTTTATGGCCAACCCAAATACACATTTTAGTGCCAGAAACTGTCCTGTTATCCTATGGACACACACACATGTTCTGTTCTCCTTATCTTTGGGTAGCTGTTAACACATGGAAGATCCATACATCTGAATGAATGCCTGTTGTGGTGATTTTTTTATTTTTACTCTTTATCAGCACAAATTTATTCAGCCTGACTTCTGTATCCTTTGTGCACTGACAGCTGCATGGAGGTGGCATAGGATGTCACAGGAACCTGCTGATTGTTAATGTCATGCGTTATTCTGGATTTTTTTGTTGTTGTTCTTGTTAAACTAGGCTGGTGAATGCCATATGTAAAATTTCATAGCTTTTTCATAAAATCCTTTTAGTATCTTTCTGGAGACTCTGTTGATAAACTTTCCCTTAAGCATACATACAAATTAAATGTGAGAACCTGCAGCTAAAAGAAGTTGCTCCAAGGCAATGATTCACAAGGATGAAAAATCAATAAGAGTTTCATTAAGAAAGGAAAGAAAGTTTAGATGGGCTCTTTGCTTTGCTTTCCTGTGGGAAGTAGAGGGAGAAACCATTTTGTTCAGCTTTATTCTTAGAAACAGGGATCATAATGTGGATGGGGGTATTTTTAAGTGTGCTGCAAGTGGAATTATGCTCTGGAGAAGCTGCCTTGGCTGGTGGCTCAGAACCTGTTCACAGGTGGGTGTATTTGTGCAGGAGGTTGCAGCGTGGAACTGCTGCCATAGGGAGATGTGTCCTCCCTTGGGCAGAGGTTTCCATCCATATCCCCACTCCTCAGCGGCTCAGGTTGGATCACGCTGCTGGAGGAGTCGATTTGAAGCCTGACACGAAGGAAACTGTATTTTCCCTGTATATTTGGAAGGATTTTCTGTTGAATCAGCAGTCTGAGAAGTGGCCTGCCCTGCAGCAGCAGTGAGGGTGAGCCGTGGGAGGGCAGGAGGGGGCTGTGGGAGCGGGGGGCTGACGTGTGCACGCCAGCTCCTGCTCGGGCTGTGCGTGGGAGCTCCTCTCTGCTCGGAATGTTGTCTTGTGGAAGCTGGACTTCTATAGCAACCATATTTCCCTGTCATAACTCTCAATCTTTGTTTTTTTTTTAGTTTTGCTATTAAAACTCGGTGATGACACATGTTAACAGTCTCGCAGTGACGTTCGGCAGTTGTACATCTGTTTGTTTTCATTAAATACTGTTTTTTGAAAAGTTTAAGCGCTGATCCGATTAAAACACTGTTAGGATGGAAAACCTGGCAGAGGTTTCTCGCAGCCAAGAACAAATTTATTTCTCCAATCTTGTTTGAAAAAGCAGGAATGCTGGCAGGGTTGAGTAGTAAATATGAGCTGTACATCTTGTTCGGTGGGCTTTTTCTGGATGCCTTGCATGAACCGAGCAAGTGAGTTAAGTGAAACACACGTGACTGAGGCTCTGACAGGGTTGTGGTGATGGATTAAAATCTGATGAGTGAAGCTGCTGCCACCCCAGGCCATCTGCCCCACTCTTTGTTGTGCATCCCAGAACAGCAATATTTGGTCTGGTCATGAATCAGCTTTTATAAAGCAGAATTTAGCCTGGAATTTTAAAGTCATCTGAACTGGGGCTGGTCTGCTGTAATATCCTTCTCCTAAATGGTTTTGGGGAGCTTTCAGACTGCCCCAGCTGTTTGACAAGGCATACTAAAATGGTCTGTTATGTGTATTTCTGACCTGGGTAACATGCTTGTGCTGCTCCCTCCTCATTTGCCTCTCTGTGCTCTGTTGCTCTGTGAAGTGTAAATGTGCACATTTATGTGGTTGCTCTGCTCTGTGTTGTGTCCACAGCCCCCTGAGTGTCCCTGTGCCAGCACTGCCTGCCCTGGGGGTCAGCACAAATGCTGCTCTCAGGCTAAAGTTTCCTCTCAGTGTATCTAAAACTGAGGTCTTGTTTACCATTTCAATCCCATAGAACCACTGTACCCGTCTGTAAATATTCTACCTTAAGAGCAAGCTACTATTTTTTTACTTAAATATTTGTCTGATAACATGTGCAGTGATTGCCTAACTTGCATCTTCACCTGCAGTGCATCTGAACTGTAATTTGAGGGAAAGAGCAAAACTGGATTAAAGTTGATTAGCTAGAGCAAATGTGGTGTACCACAACTGATGCTGGGTTGTGTTAAAAGCAATAAACAGGAATAAACAAGTGCATGGGTCTGGAAATCCCATGCCTCCAAGTGCCGTGGGCTACAGGGCGACCTGTTCACCTTTCCCAGGTTTTGAACAGTGGCAAATGAACAGATTGGATCAGATCTTGTTTCAGCATCATCTGTTTCCACAGCTGAAGCTCCCATATGATCAGATCCTATAAATTATTTAAGATGCAGAAGCTGTGTAACCAGAGTCTCCCATAAAGGTTAAGGCTCCATCTGTTCTGCCAACCTCGAGGACTGTGCATTTCATGCCATTATCTGTATTGCTGGGTGACATTAGAAGAGTCAGGAACATTCAAACGTTGCTTCCCATTTGCTGCACAGCAGTGAGGACCTCGCTGCATTAGCGCCGTACGCCTGAGATGCTCTGGGCCCAGCTTCATTCACAGTCAGTGAGAAAAGAGCTGAAGTGGAGTGTGCACAGCGCCAAGAGATCTGAGAGGTTCTTGTGAGGAGGAGACAAAAAAAATTCCCGTCTTCTGGGTTACTCTTGTACACAGTCCATCTTGTTTAAAACATGCTTTCAGTTTATGGCTGATCAGTATTTCAGTGATTCTGTTCAGAAATGAGGGTAGCAGAATTTCCCATATAACACCACCAAATGAAATGATTCCGTGTGTAGGTGATGAGGAGGCTAAGAATGAAGTTTTGGAAGTTGAAACTTCTTTTTCAAGTTACTTGCTCTTGAGGAGCAGGAATCAAGTTTCTGAAAAGCTCCATGAAAGAGAATTTTGCTTTGTGACATTAAAATGAAATATTGACGTTGTTTTCTGGTTTCTCCTCAAACCCAAGTGAAATGTATATTTTCTATGGTTCTGTTTTCTACATATATAAAATCCCCAGAGAAATGTGTGTTCTTAAAATGAGCATGGCTTCAGGTGTAGGTAAAGGAGTCACTGCAACCATCACTTCTGCTTAGACTAAAATTGTAGCAGTAAGGAAGGATGAAGTTTGGTCTCGTAGATGAAGATTACAAACTTCTAAAGCTTAATTTTCAGAGCTTCATTTTCTCATGTTCAGTTCATTGTGACCTATCTTGGAGTCTCTTTCTTAAGGCTGGCTGATTTTCCTTTGGTTGGAAACCAGGTAGGATCATAGACAAAATATCTGCTGGGTAGATTCTGTATCATTTTTCTAAGTATAATAATGATGTTCCAGCTTTGTGTTCTTCTGATGCAAACCCAAAACCCCAGGTGCTGTTCCAGCTTTTTTTTGTGAGCAGTCTATAAAGCCTGAGCAGGCATGGTGGTGACAGCAGCCTGGTACCAGTGGTGTTACTGGTTGCTAGAAATTGTGTTAATGGGCTCTGTTCTGGGGAAATTGGTAGCTCACAGTTTTGGGAGAGGAGGAGAACAACCAAAGCTAAATAAAGTAGATTTTTTGCTTTTTTTCCTCCTAATTTGAGAAGATTTTGTGGCAGATTTTGTTTGGCAGACTGGCCTGGCCTCATCCAAAGCTTTGTGTGTGCGTGTGACAGCTCAAAAGTGGAATGATTTAAACCCCCTTGCTGTCATATATTAGAGCTCAGCATTTTGCAGCTACTGAAGACAGATCAGACAAAGCTGATGTGTTTGGGTAGAGAACTCACGTGGGAATTTAGGGGTGGCAGCAGCACAGGCAGTGTAGAGGCTCTGGAGAAACTGTTTCTATTGTCTGTGGAGATCCTGGTGGGATGGGCAGTGAGTGGGCACCATCCCTGGCATCTCTGAGCCCTGGGCTTGGAATGTGTTTGGGCTGGGCTATGGTGAGAGCCCAGGAGCTGTGCAGCAGTTTCAGGAGGTGTTCCAGGTGGGCATTTCCTCTGCCCCTGCTGGAGAGTAGGTGAGACACTCAGCCTGGATCAAAGATTTATCCCAGAGCTGAAAAAAAAGTTAAGAGGAGGCAGTTAAATCTCTCTTTATGCTTTTTGACTTTATGGGATTTTTTCGTTCTGTGCCGTGACTGTGGTTTTTGAGCTGAATGCTGAAAATATAACAGAACATAAAAGCTCATAAATTTAACAGAAGGTAGAAAGGCCACAGAATGAATAAATACATTTACCTTCTAGGAAATACCTTTTGCCAGTCAACTTCTCTCTGCTCAGGTCGGGCTCCACTGTCTCAAGCACACAGACTCCTGTGGGTCTTGTTTGCAGAAAGAGATCTCTCCCCAAAGGCTTTAGTGGTACTTGGAAGGATACTAACTCCTGAGGGCAGGTGGGCATCCTTTCTAATGTTAATGCAACTGCTTAGCTTCGATACTTTTAAAGGAAGTGAAAGAGTGAGAGTGGCCTAGAGCTGCCATCTCTTTTCTCTCTCCTGCCCCTGCACTGCCAACCCAAGCCCTGTTTCCTGCCTGCTTTTGTGTGGATCTGTCCTGTCCCTGTGCAACTTTACATCCATCAAGAAAAGAGGAAAAAACAAAAGGTGAAATAAAGGTTAGTGGTGGTGTAGGACATGCTGCACTGAGGGCTGTGATAGAGTGGGAAGAAGAATGTTTGCCAGCACGTTACTGTGCTCAGGGTCATCAATAAAAGGAAATGTAATTGTCACTTTTCTTCTACAATACTTTCCCTTGGATTGTTTTTCCCATTTCTCCGAATTCATAGCTGTGCCAACAAATGCTGTTTATGGGGATCAGTCAGCAGAGAGTTAAACTCTGGTAAATGGTAGATAGTTCACCTAGGCTTAGCAGAATTGCAGGAAAACAGAATTTACAGCAGAAAACTTAACAATAAAATCCAACATAACAAATTGAGAGTTGCTAACTGCTGCTGTTGTAGCAGGCATCCTCCTGTGCTGTGACCTGCCAGTTGTTCTTTGTGCTGCTGTGAGTGCCTGTCTGCTTTGGGGGGGGAAACAGTTCAATGAACAGACTGGGGCAGCAGAGAATAGCTGTGGTTTTAATAGTTTTGTCAGACTTCTGCTTATTCCAAAATAAATTCTTCAGTGGATGAAACAATAAACTTGATATTAAAACTCATCAGCTGCCCAAAACCACGGTGGACTTTTATGTATCTTGAGAGTGGTCAGGCTTGCCTAAAGTCAGCATGGCATTATATTTGCTCATGCAAAGATGTTTTGCTCCTGCTAAAATCACGGGAAATCCTTTTCTCCCTGGTCAGTCCTCAAACCTATCAATAACTTCCTTCAAGAGGCTGAATTAGCGATAAAATGTTTGCGAGTACGAATTTTGTGAAGCATATTGTTTCTCAATTTGTCAGAAAGACAGGCAGGGAAGGCTGTGACACCTTCCTGCTGCAGTGAGGAGCTGCTCAAATAATCTAACATGAATCAAATCAGGATCAAAGCACTTCATTGATTTATTAATGGGACATAATTAACCAGCAAGCAGTGAACTGTATGTTCAGGGCCAATATCAGTAATGCACCAGCTGAGCTGCAGTAAAAGAGGTTTAATATAACTTTATAAACACCTTTTAAGTTATAATCCCCAAAAGTTTCTGGTCATCATCCCAGTTCCTTGTTGTGGGGTTTCTTCTCCCACAGATGATGTGAATGTTGTGCCCAGTGAGATCTGCCTCCCACTGCTCTCTCTCTTCTAAGAAAAAAATCATGCCTTTTAAAATACTTTTCAGGCTGATTTCTTTCTTTGGTTCAGAAGTCTGTGTAATTCTTTCGTTGCTGTTTAATCTGACTGACTCATGGTCATCCTCTTCTGTGCTGGACAGGCACCTTTCTGGCAGTTTTGGGTGCCCCCAGTGCCATACAAAATTCTGATAAACTACATCTTGGAGTGGTCCTTGGAACTGCCTTTTCTGCAGATGATATTTAAATCCCAGCCATGGGATTACCTTAACTTAATGTACCAAGCAGCGTGATCCAGCTGTGGCTGCTCATCTCCCCACTTATCTCCATTGACTTTGCAGTTGCATCCATTTCTGTTATTTGCTAAGTGGCCTTTCCATTTATAACGGGATTCAAGAACAGATGAGAAAACACCTGCAGTTTCTGCTGTATTGTACCTTGCTTTAAGAAACCAAATACTATTTTCATTTTGACAAAGAAGAAATACTTACTCATGTCCATAGCTGGCTTCCTCTGGGTAAATAGGCAGTTTGTCTGCAGTAATTTCAGAGTGATGGAGCACTCAGATAAATTTTTGGTATTTTATTTGGTTAAGTTGATGTAATCTCCAGTCTCTCATTCAGTTTCAAACCAAAATATTATTCTGGATATCAGTTTGTATTTCTGGCTAATTAACGAAACAGATGATTTCTTGGCAGGTTATGGATCTGTTGCCAATTTACCTTTTCTTCCCCTTTTATTCTCCACGTTCACTTTCCAGCACAGTTCTGTGCTCAGAGTTGCTGCTGATGGGAAGGAAGTGTGGTACTGAAACTCTCACAGTGTCTTGCCAGTGCTGCACTTCGTGCATTGACAGGACTGTTTGAAACACGACCACATCAGAAAGGATGGTAGGAAAAAAGTATCTTTTTAAAAAGCCTTTGGTGCTGGGCTCTCTGGGGTTTCCAGCAAGAAATGTGTGTGTGGCTGGGCTGGAGCACGGGCAGCAGTGGGGACACTGCTCAGGAATATTTCTCTGTGTGTTCTGGCCACCTGGGTGTCCTCCAGGGCACGGTGGAACCAAAGCATTCGGTCCAGGGCAGGGAATGGATCACTCAACGTCCGAGAGGGATGGATGGGGTGAGCTTGTCTAATGGTGACTTCACAGGACCCAGGAGGCACTTAATCATATTATTGGCATGGTTCCTTTAGCTGCCTGTATTCTTGAAACCTCATATATTTCTTAGCCTTGATTCTAACCAGCTTTCCTGTCTTTTTCTTTACATTTTGTGAGAAGTTCTAAAGGCTAATCTGCATTAATTTTTATTATTTTTTTATCATTTTATGTTTTGCATGTTGGATTTCTGTGATCCTTTTTAACAAGCTTGTTCCTCTTTCTAGCTTTTTCATAAAGTACTTTGCAATGATCATTTACATCTCTTGTAAAGATTTTCTTCTATTTGATTTGGGCTCAAAATTGTTTCAAGTGTATAGATATTTTAACAACAGTGTAAATAGATATTGAATTGGTAGGCACTTCAGTTCTTTTACTTATGGTATTGCAATTAAGACAGAACTACTCATAAAGCATAGGCTACTACTGTGTTGTAGTTTCTTTCTGTTCTTTCTGGTGCAAATACCAGTAGCTGAGGCTCTCCTGGTAAATATCCAACCCCAAAATCTATGGAAGAGATATCTGAACTATTGAATCCAATTAGCAAGTTTTTAAAGAAATATTTTACAGGCAATTAACTGTGACTACCAGTAATTTTTTGAAGTGTTGTGTTGTTTTGACTGCATACCTAATGATGTTTTAATAGATGTCAACTCCTATGCAAATACGAGAATTAGAGGCGAGGGTGGATTTTTCAACAGCACAAAGGATAATTGGGTGTCTGACTCATATCAAAAGTTAATGCAAGTTGAGTGCCAAGCCCTTTTCGTGCCTCTGAATACCTCACACAGAAGGATAACTAGTCAGTGCTCCCTCTGTATGGCCCTGAAACCGTTATGTGTACATTTAAGATTAATTTCTATTTTGGCTTTTTAGCATTTTTTCAAAGTTAAATGTACATGAGTTGGCTGAAGTGAGTGACACTTGTGTGTGGGGGGGGTAAGATGTGTCTCGTGGGTGTTGGCTGGGGGCGACGGGTACAGTCAGTACTGCCAAGGTGCTTTTAAAATCCTTGTTGGGAATGTCAGCTTGAAGACAGACTCTTGGTAGTTCCCCTCAGCTAACTACAGGCTTCTCATAGAAGGCTGAACATTTTGATAGCCAGGTGTGTCAAAACTGATCAGCTGCAAAATTGCTATTTGCCTGTGTTTCTTGAAAAATAGTGTTATCTAAACTTTTTTTTTTATTTTTAAAAATAGTGCTGTTGTAAAGATTCAGCCAAAGGAACCCTCTGCTGACAGTGAAAGGAAAAACCAGACTTTAAGCCTTAAGTGACATTTCTTGTTATGATACAGGCTGTTTTTTGGACTTTATGATTTCATGATGCCTGTCAGAGTTTACTGCGTTGTTCTTTGTTCTCCTTCAGTAATCAAGATCAATATTCAAGCTGGGATCTTATGTGACCAAGCAGTTAAATAATTTTTCCTCCCTTAAACTGTACAACCACTTCTTTTTGTGGATACGCTGGCTCTGGTCCAACGTTTGAGTCAGCAGGAATTTCCACTGACTTTGTGTGAGGTCTGCGGAAACAAAATGATGAACACCACAAATCCAGGCACAACTTCTGACAAATGGTGTCCCAGCAGACAGGCTGATTGCTGGAAAACATTAATCAGATAAATGCTTCTTAGTAGTTTCTTCGTTGGTGTAAGGCCAGAAGATGATGTACGTGAGAATAAAGGTTTGTTTCTTACTGACCTTCAGCAAACCTTGGTTTCCTTTTCTTTCAAAGGAGTCCAAGAGAGCAGCAGCAGTGGCCAGCCCAGAGTGCCCCAGGGGCTGCTCCTGTCCCCAGCACTGCCCATGCTGCCTGCCTGGTACACTCTGTGAAAATGGGGGAATATGGAGACTTTTTGGTGTCCCCTTTCACTTCTGGCAGCCTGGAGCTTTAGGAAGCCCTGAGCTGGAGATGGGAGCCCTGGGCTGCACCTTTATGAGGAACAATAACCTTCATGGCCCTGCTGAACTCTGCCATGAGTCTGTCTAAATGACTCTTGAAACAATTGGTACTCCTGACATCCAAGCATCTTAGAGCAGCAAGGCCCAAAATTTAATTCATCACTACTCTGCTATGGCATATGCTGAAAGAGTTTGGTTTTGCTAACTATATCCTTTGGTCTAATAAATCATAATTCTTTTCCTTGCGGTTCTTGCTTTTTAACTGAATTATGCCTTGCATTTTTATAAGGTTCTAAGATTGCTGCCTATCAGCTAGTGATCCAGGGTGAATATTCTTTTCCTTTTTTTCCTTTCCTCTTATTGATTCTCATGTTTCATACCATAGGCCGTGTTTGAAATGTTTCATCCTGAAAACCTGAAGGACTCAGTGGCAGTGAACATGGGATCCTGAGATGGTTTTTTCCCCCTTTTGTATGACTGCAGTAGCAATCAAAAGTACCAAAGCCAACTCTAAAGTATGGTTTAATAAGTCTTTAACAGTGTTGCTCCAAATGCCCTGCCATTTTCAGAGCCAGGCCAGCAGCTCTGGCATGGTAGGAGCTCTGCAGCAAGGCTTGGAGCTGGGAAATGACAAGGGGGAATTGTCTCTCCAGGAGACAGAGGATGCCCTGAGAATGCTGCACAAAGCCAAAGGAAAGATGATAAATAGACTCCTTAAGGCCCTGGATATTGCATCCTAACGCTGAAGTCCTCCAGGACTGTGTAGGTAGTTTGGAAGCACAGCTATGCTCTTCTTAAATATTAATTGAATCTACTGGCAACTTGCAACGTTGCAATTTTTGTTTCCCCATTCTCTTCTTTGGGAAATCTGTTACATTTTCCCTACATCTCCATCTCTGGTGCTGTCTCTTAAATATGTACTTGGCTGCCTGCTGCCAAATTACATGTTTAAGAGGTGAAAAGAAAACTTAATATCAACCCTGTCATGGACCTTTTCCCAACCTTGCTGTGTAATGCCCATCTGTTGACCAGACTGATGGAATGAATGATGAGAGATACCCTGTGAGATGTGTCAAGCTATTGAAAAATAATTTTTTCCTGTTTCCCCTTATTGTAATAAAAAAAATTAGATCATTAAAACTGTTATATGAACGTGAATGAGCTAGAAAATATTATGACAAGGAAAGTTACTGAAGATAGAGAAATGAAATTTTAAGATGAGATTTATCTTCTTACTCTAATTTGTACTCCTGCTGTACTGTAAATGTAATAACCATCAAAATGAAAAATGCAACAGATTGATAATACCATTGAGTTTTAATTAAACCACTGAATTGAAAAGGGCCCAGATGGATAACTGGAAAATGTAGTTATAAGCCTGGTATGAAAAATGCTGGATTGCTAGCAATATGTCTTACAAATAAATGCTATGCCAAAAATAATCTCATTTTTAGAACATCTTCCTAAAATTAATCATTAAAGTTTCTAAAACAGATGGTTTCTAGATTTTATTTCATTTGGCTGCCAAACAGTTACTCCCCTAGATCAGGAGTTGTGCTTTTAACAAATCCCTGTCCGAGATGCTTGTCCAGTGCTGTGGTGTCCCAGGAAACACAGAGGTAGTGCCAAGGAATGTGAAAGCTCTAGTGAGTAAAATCATGCCTTAAACTATTTCAGCGTGGAAATTGCAGTAATTTGGCACAGCGTGCTTAACAAACACAACGTGATTCGACATGAGATAGTGCTAAACACTGCCCAAGCAAAATGCATCTTTTACTCGTGATATTTTTAAAATTATTCTTTCAGTGGAGACTCTTAATCAAAAGGTGGCTCCATGCTGAGACCTCCCTGGCCTCATGTCTTGGCAGATTACTCCAGGTAATATTTTTTGTCACTAAACAAGCTGGTATGTGAACTCCTGCCTGAGTGTGTGTGCACAAGTGAGTGCAAAGCCCTGTAAGGTTTCCTGATCTTATTTTCTGATGGAGTCTTCTGAAGTTATTGTCAGAGGGAATCTTCATCCTCAAGTTATTTTGGAGATATCTAAAAGCAAAAAAGCACCAGTCAAATTAAATTAGCTGTGATCAAATCCTAAAATTAGCATAGAAAGTCGCACAAATCAATATCTTGTTACCTTCAAAGCTTGTTATCTGTACCTTCTCACGAATTAATTCTAGAAACTTTATGCTAAATGATGTAAAAATTGATCTAAAGCTGGAAAAAAATTGGTGATCAATACATTTCTTCTAGGTGGAGAGAAATTCATTAAATTCTATAGGTATTACATTGCCAGATATTCTTACCCTGCTCTGTTCTAATCACTACATTATTCTTGACTGAAAGCACATTAGCTGTAAAAATTTATGAAATGAGAAACAGAACATTATAAAGATTTTCTTGGGGTTTTGTCAGTAATGAGTTGTGCAGAAAAGTGGAACACGCTCTCCTTGCCAGGGAAGATGTGCTACGTCTGGTACTGCTTTACACTTCAGCATAGATAACTGTGCCCTTTATCATTGCATAAAAAAATTATTTCCCGATAAATTTGGAGAAGTGTAAAATACACCTTTTTTTTTTTTTTTCCCTACCAGAAAGACTGAACTTGTCTTTCCATACCTAAATATATTTCTTATAAGAAAAATTGGGGCAGGAGTGATGAGGTTCAGCACATCATTCAGAGAAGTGGTTGATAAAGAACTTTTTACTGTGTTGGCTTTCCCCGTGGTGATCATCTGTATAATTTTAGCTGGGTGTTAGTGTCAATGGGACACCTCTTTGGGCTGAGTCATCTCTTTCAGCTGCTGCCCAGTGCTTTGGCTGGTTTTTAAACTATTAAGTTTTATTTTCTGGCGCTGTGGCTGCGGTGTCTGTTCTTTGCAGCTGTTTAGAGCTGGCTTAGGATTCCTTTGCTGATCAGCAGAGGTGCCCTGTGGTCCAAATTAAATCATGTTTAGGAACCCTCCTGGCTGGACACAGTAGCAGTGAGCAGGTGCCTATGAGTGTGCTCCAAGGAAAACCCTCTCCTCTATTAATTACCATGTTCTTACCCTGTTTTACCTGATGCCAGATGCTTTTCCTATCATGCTGCCTGCCCTCTGGCCTTTCTTTCCCTGTTCTTTTTTGGTATTATTTTTCAATACTTTGTCTTCTCTATGGATGTCACTAGGAGTGAAAAATAGAAGTTGTTGATATTTATGTAAGTCACTTCCCTACTACTTCAGCTTATTTTGATGATTCAGGAGAGCCTACACATTATGTAAATTGAATAGCAAATATGAATTCCTATTGACAAGACAGGAAAAGTACAATCTAAGAAAAAATGTAAAGCGTGTGCCAAATAATAAATAATTGAAACGGACTGAATTGTCAGAAAGTACTGGTTAATAATTTGTGACTGATGTGTAGTGCTATTGTAATAAAGAAAATTTCTTTTCTGTGCATTGTATGTCATAGAACAGACACATAAATATGAAGGTACTACTTAAAGCACATATATTTAACAGGCCCTATTTGACTCTTTGCTCACACGTGGCTGCTGGTTAACTGATGTTATCCCCTCAGAGCAGTTAATGGAGAATAAGGTACAATAGTGTCGTGGGAGCTTTCTCTTTTCCTGAATGTTTTATGTTTTTGTTTAAAGAAAAGCAGCAGTGTGGGTTGAAGTGATGTTAAATTCTTTGAGCAAATCTGACTGAGGTTGGATGAAGCCCAGATAACACTTGTTATGCCTGTGATAAATGTTGAGCAGTCACACTTAAATTGTCACAAGAAGTGGGTTTCTTTTGTATATCAGGGTTTCTAATGGATTTGCATCAGCAGAAATGAAGTGGAAAAATTCACATTCTTAATTACTGGAATCGACTTTATAAAGTAAAGCATTGCCATCTGTTTGCAGTTTTATACTCGGAGCTCCCCTGGTTGGGCAGAGGGAGATGCCCAGTGTGTGCTAAAACTGTTGTCTTGGGGAAGCCTTCACTGGCATTTCCCAAAAGTGCCCTTTATGACCCAAAGCATTTCGGTATCTGGGAACCAAAAACTGCGCAGTTACCTACTTCTGAATATTTGTGCTACCTTTATTTCATAAACCAAACAGAATTTATGCTTGAAGTGCAGTGACTTTGAGAATATTTCATTAAAATCCTAGTTTTGTAGCAGCCGGATGTCACAAATATATCTTTGAATGTCTCACAGGTTCTTTCATGCAGCTTGTGAGTAGAAGGCAGGCTGCAAATCCAGTCTGTGAGCACTTCACCCCCACACATTGGGATAGCCCTGTCTGCAAGTGAAATGTTTTCCAAGGGCAAATCTGAGGTGCCAGCCACAGCCTGCCGGCTTCATTCCTTCTGTAACTTCAAATTAAGCATGTGTTCAGCTTCCCAATGATTAAAGTGCTAAAATATTGATATTATATATGCAGTATTTAAAAATTGCAAATGAATTATTAAGCTGAAACTTTAGACTCTTCCTCATTTGAAGCTGAAGTCTGTGGTGAATGATTTACTTTCCAAGGCCACAGTTGTGTGTTAGCCCGAGCCAAAAGTTTGACAAGATACATTAAAAAAGCACCTCATTACCCTGTAATTCAAACAGTGTTATGGAAAGTATTTTCATATTTAGACTCTCTTACCGTGTTTACTCATCCCACTGCAAGTTCACCAATGCATCGTTGTAGCCTTGCCCTGGTTAATTTGTGCAAACATGGCTTTGAAGTACACTGTTAGGGGATGAAGGTTGTTAGAGCTTGACAGTTTAAATAATGTTTACTGATTTACTGCCATTAGTGTTAGACATTCATATATTACAGTGAAAAAAAATTCATGCATATTTTGCAGGACTTTTTTTAAGTGTCAGAGTGCATCAAACCTCATGCCCTGCTGGAGGTGGGTGACTGGGTGTGTTGGGGTTTCCTTGTGCTGGCTGCTGTTGCATGTGATTTGGGAGGTTAATGTTATTCCCAGCCTCTGGGAGTTATGTTTTTCTCTTGGAGCAATGAGGGAGAGAGAACCTCTGTGTATCACCCCACCTCTGATAGCAGCACACCTCTGAATTTACTCCTGCTGTGCTCTTTCAGGTTGTGGAATAATGTGGAGTTGATGGATAGTAAAATTTGGCTTTGGCAATTTTGATTTTGACCTTTCAGGAGAGTAGTGCGTGCTTCTGTGTACTCCAGGTGTTTTAATACAAATATTACAGCGTTACAAGCTCTTGTAAAATTGTTTTATCACGAGTGCAAGGAAGTGATGGAGATGGCTACGGCAGGATGTGCCTGCTGGGGAGCAGTTTCTTTTGATATAACCTGTAGTTCAGTAATTTTGCAAAAATTTAATAATGAAAGCACATACTATCATTTCTGTCTCTGTTCCCATGACATTTAAGCCTAGGAAATAAAGGCAGGCATTTAGTCCTTCGTACTTCAGAGGGGTATGAACAGTCTGTTGAACCACTGCCTGGTGAGAATGAGTTGCCTTTAGGAGCAGTAAAATAACTGAACCTCTGAGTCTCATTATACTGTTTTACCTGTGATCTTCCAAAGCTATTGCT
Organism: Orthonyx spaldingii; assembly: GCA_013397795.1. Classification (NCBI taxonomy): domain Eukaryota; kingdom Metazoa; phylum Chordata; class Aves; order Passeriformes; family Orthonychidae; genus Orthonyx; species Orthonyx spaldingii. The sequence goes on from VZTJ01003580.1 coordinate 365,767, forward strand.
ATTTGTTAATTCATTTCCAAAGCAGGTGTCCTATCTGAAATTTTCTGAACAACCCATCTAGTCAAAGATAAAATCAAATACAAAATAGCTGTACAGTGAAGTACAGGAAACTTTTATATACAGTAAAATTTACTGGTAAAACTGGTGGTAGGCTTAATAAAAGGCAGTTGATGAAAAGCAACATGTAGTCTGTGATATATATGAGGGAAAGAGATAAAAAATGGTAGCTTGTAAAATAGTCTGAGGAGGGCTTTTCCTGCATTGTGAGGAACAGCTGGGCTTTGCATGCTTCAGGGCTCCTAATCTTCCTACTCAGAGCTTTAGATCAGGGGAATAGCGTTGGGAGAAATCCAGCTCCAGAATGGCAGCATCCTAAGTCCTTCCCCGTTTTGAGATGGGGTTATCCCACGATGCAGACCTCGTTCCAGCCGTGGGACTGATGGTGAAGCCTTCACAGACATCTCCAGCTCTGCTGCCTGGAGGGAGGAGCACTGCCTGTAGGACCAGTCCTGCAGCAGCAGCAGATTATCTTCACTTGAGCTGTAGCAGCTGGGTTAAGCCCCTGCAAACTCTTGCTGTGTGGAAGGGCTTGTGCTCACACGAGTCTGGTGGCAAAGATGTGATGCAGTGGGCAGAGTATGGAAAGTTCTGGATTTTCTTCCCTTTGTGGAAAGGGAAGCTTTGAACAGAGGTGTGTATTTTTGCTATATGCAGGACATTTCTTTGGAGAATTAAAGTTCTCTGACATTGGGAAATAATTGCAAAGATGTCTCTTTTTAAGAACAGAGCAATGTTGCGAGAGAAAATTATTTGTATTTTATGCAAAGTTTTGATCCAAGTGTAAAGTGGTAAAATATTTGCAGTAATTCTCCATCTGTAGCAAACTTTTATAACCAGTGACCCATCTGTTTCAAACTGCTGCTTTGAAACTTTCAAACTGCTGCATCTCAGCCAGAGCCAATACACTTGTTCATTTATAAATTCAGTGTTTTGCCGTTTGTTAAAGAAATGCACCTGACTTACTGGGTTGTTTTTTTCCCCTGCACTGTAATGTTTCATGGAATATACTCATAAATAGCATTTTCTTACTTTTTGCTGAACATTCAGTTTTTGGGGAAAAAGCAACCATGGCTAATAAAAGCAACTGATTGTGCTTCATCTTGCAGTCATGACAGAAGTGCTGAACTGCTTGAAAGGAACAGTGTTGGGCCTTGCTATTAGTGTGGAAAGCCATAATTATGTTTGTTGAATTTGAAGTCTGAAGTTCTTAACTCAAAATCCAATTTTTTTCCACCTAATTTATGAAAACCACATGGGGAATCATCCTTCCATCTTCTTTTTGGATCTATCCCATCTGCATCATCACAGTTTCACTCCATTTATTCCCAAAGTTGTTCTGGTCTCCGTCTTTTACTTCCCCATACCTACAGCTCAAACATATTAAGTTCTTTTCGTACTGTTTTTATGGGCTCTATTTTTGGTTTTCAAAGCTTTCAGGGAGTCACCTGCACACCACACAACCTCCTACTCATTTTCATTTTGTCTTCCAGTCATTACAATAATGAAAGATTTAGGAAATGCCTCACCAGCAGCATAAGCCATCAAGTCCAAAGATGTAAACAGATGACAGTTTCACCCACTGTCAGCTTTGTCTGCTCCACCAACACGGTGTTTTACACCAGACTTTGGAAATCATTTAGTTGATTGATACAGCAATAAAAGGGCACTTAATAGCAACCAAGATAAAAAGCTTTACCTAATGTTCTTCGTCATGTGATAATGATCCTTGCAACATTCCAGACCTTCTTAAATGATGAAAATATAGTACCTAAAAATGCTGTCTGAAAAAACTCCCTGCACTGTGAAAACTCCTGCTAGGCTGAGAGGACCAACTAAAAAAAAGTTGGTTTCCTCTTGTGTGTCATTGCAGAAGAATTTGGAATTGAGTGAAATCAGAGTAAAAGGAACTCTAAAGAAGCATATCAACCTTCTTGGGGGTGCAGTTATTTCCTGCTGTGCACTGGTCAGAAAAGGTTAAACAGCAGTCAAAATAAGGCTGAATATTGTATGATCTCTTAATTTATTATAGCCATAAATTTGGTTGAGCAATACAAGTATTACTTTGCCATAAGTATTTTGTAGGATTTTCTGTCTCAGATGAGATGCAAATGTTGTGTGCTTTCCCCAGCTAAGGGGAGTGGGTATAGAAACGCAGGAGATGTGGATGGTTGAAGTTTTCTGATGAGGCAGGCAGGGAGGTTTGCACTGTTTCAACAGTCCCCTGCAGCTGTGGCCGTGTGGGATCCCCTTCCCTGGGTCTGCAGTTAAAATGAGATATTTGTTACTTGGTACGGAGAAGCACTTCATGGTGAAGAGCAGGGAGTGAGTTTGGAGCTGCTGTGTGTGTCTTAGGAGCACATTATAGGCTGTGCAAAAATATCAAATGTAGGGCTTAAGAGATTATATGTATGAAGGAGAAAAGAATCAATTTCAGATGGAGAGTCAGGGATTTTGCTGTAGTGGTGCATCCAGTTGATCTCTGCTGGTAGAATATTTCTTGCAAGATCGGGGCAGTTAAGTTAGAAACAGTTGAATGTTAGTGGACTTTTTCTGAGGGGCAGAGAGAGACTGAGAATAGCATTGCTAGGGCAGAACTGTGGATGAAATCTGTGCTGTTTAACTAGAAGCTTAATATTCAGTGTGGATGGGTAGTGGAGAGATTGCAGAGGTGAAAATCACAATTTAAACCCAGATTCAAGGAGCTCTGACAGTGTGGTTTCTGCTCAGAAAGCTGGTCACAATGGAAAGCATGTACATGCTTTTCTTTTTTAACCTGATTTACCATCTTCTAGTGAATTAAGTCTTTCCCCGTTTATCCCCATGAACCTGCCCAATTTTCAGCATTTTGTGGCTCAACAGACCATTTCAGTATCTGCTTCTCAGGGCTTAAAAACATTCCAGGCAATTAATAGAACATGCTTCCTGAAAGTAAGGATTTCTAAGCTAAATACCTATAAAATACTTTCTGAAAAGTGATTTAAATGTGTGTATTCCTACAGAAACAGTGGGAAAATTCAGAGCTATATGGAAAGACTATCTTCAACCTCAGCTGTGTCTGTATAGCTGAAAGAGGAGCATCTCTGGGCAGAAGGTTCACATGTGCCCATGACCTGGGTGCTCCCAGTTTGCTGCTGGGGAAGCAGATTGCTCTCCATTAACTGTGGAGGGCTCTTCCCTTGAGGGCCCTTTATGACCACTCAGTGCATGTTCATACCCACCCCATCCTCTCAGCAGTGGTGTTTTGTTCTTACAGAAATACCGCAAGTAGATATTATAGGCTTGTCTCTAAGTCCTGACATCTAGTCAATAGAAATTAGTGATGTGTGATTCTTCCTCCATCTCCACTCTCATTGAAGCCAGTTCACAGAAAATATGTAACAAAAGTGAAATTGCAGGGCTATAGTTGGCTACAAATTCCCAAATATTTATATAGGATGATTAAATGTAATATTTTGCCCTTTGAAATGACTGGTTCATTTTTGTTTCTATGCTAGTGACTAATACACGGTGATTTCCATTTCATAGGGAACACATAATATGCCCAAATGTGGGTTTGGAAAAACTCTTCCCTTTGAACTTAGATTTGTGGAATTGAGTATCAAACCAGAAGGAAAATGCCCGAGGTGTTAGTGTCTAATTGACATTGAGTCACACTGCAGGCATAGAATTTTCTTTTTCTTTTTTATCGTGAAAATACAGAACAAATATATCTAAGCATTCCAGTGACTTTCACAGGCATTGACTCAGGCTGTACAGTGTTCCATTTTGGGATGAAATAGTGTTCTGCTTCAGAACTGGCACTAGTCAATTTAAAAAAAAAGAAAAGTACTTAACCTGCCCTTAAAGTGTCTGCTGTGCAGAATTATCTGAGACTTTAAGTCTGAAGTGAGTGTGTATCTTGTTCTTAGACCTCTTCATATGTATATAGCTGATGTATTAGTTGTGAAATGTTTAAAGATCAAGCAGCATTATAGTTGTTGCAGTTCATAATTGACAAGTGTGATTAACAGCACAACAGTGGTTAATCCAGATGCTGTTGCCAGTGCATGGCTTGGTGGGTGTATGAGCTGCAAATAAATTGACAAACAGAGGCACTGCTGATTTATTAGAAAAAAGGGTTTTTTTAAATAAGTATTTGAAATTGATAGGTATTTTCTGTATTGTAAATGACTATAAACTACTATTCTGTGACACAAGGTGCCTGGTCTTGGGTGGCTGGTGGGGCTGCAGAGTTTAGGCACCACTGCATTGAGCTAAGTGGCCTTGATCCAAGATGATTTTGGTGTTCTTTCCAAAGAGCAGGAATTAAAAATTGCATAATTATGTATAATTTAAGAAGAAGTGGTTCCCCATCCTTCTCTGCCTGTCCATGCTACCCCTCACTGAGCTGAACCGTTCAAACTTGTATTCCGTGAGGATACAGAGCCCTGCTGGATGAGTAGAACAGCGGAGGGGAAAAAAAAGGTTTGGCAGTTTGTGAATTAGCACTGGAGACAGGAAATTATTGCCATTTCAGTTCTTAAGTTGTCACTAGAAAACAGGATTAGAGGAGGAAGGATTTCTTTAAGCCTTGGGAGAAAAGCGTTTGCAGTGGAATATTGACACAGGAGAAAATGCCTGCATTCTGTGCTATTAAGCACACTTAGGAAAATTGTTCAGTGCTGCTCACAGTCGACTCTTCTGATATTTCTCTTATGTAATTCGTAAGAACAATCAGAGGAAGCTGCTCTAGATTGAAGTCAGCCTTTTTCCACTGTGCCTCTGTGGCTCTCCTTGCTTCCCGTGAGGTGGCTGGCGGCAGTGAAGGTGTCCTGGCTCTGGGTGTCACTGCTCATACCTGCTGGTGGAAAGCTTGTCCTGCTGTAAATGTCCTGGCTCTGGGTGTCACTGCTTGTACCTGCTGGTATAAGGCCTGTCCTGGTATAAATATCCCAGCAGAAGGGTGTAGCTGCCTGGAGAAAGGTTATTCACTTAGATAATGCTGGCTGGTATTTCCCTGATCTGCCTTGTATGCCTCTACAGACTATTTTCTTAGGTCTGCTTTTGCTAAGAAAATGTAAAATCTCTTCTTTAGAACTTTTTTTTTTTTAGGGTAGTTTCTTTCCAGTTTTGTATGGCATATCAGATACTGGGTCTCATTCATCAGAAATACAAACTGCTTAAATAGTGTGGTGTAAGGAAGTGGAATGTTGTCTGTATTCTTTGAAAACAGACAGTCATCCGCTGTAGATTGACTAGCTAAATATTATTTCTCAAAATTGAACATTTTTTTAGAATACTGTAGTGGAATTTGGAAGATGCTGTAATATTATCTTGGTTAAATGCATGATGTTAAATCAAAAAGCTCTCAAGGGGGAGCAAATGGGGCTAAACCAGTGGCAGTGATGAGATGTTCTCACAGTGATTACTTGGGTTCTCAGGGGAAACTGTGGGGAAACTGAAATGGAAATAAATCACATTCTGGCACCCATCAGTGTGCTCTGTATTGCTTTTCTTAAGCAGGTCTTGGAGCAAGGAGCATACTAAACCCTGAAAGGCTCTTGCCTGGGCAGAGAAAGAAAAGGAACACCTTTAGGATGACAATAGAGAGAGAATGACAGAATGGGAAAGAGAATAATTTGTTTTACCAGCACCGAGGTGGAGGTATTCTAAAAATGTATAAAAGAACAGGATAAGGTGTATGTACACAGAATCCATTCATAGAGGCTTCTTATTGTTTTTACCCTCCAATCTCCATGTTAATACCTTTGGGTGAAAGAATAAATAATTATTTGTGCTGTGGAGAAATGGTTTTTGGACTCATTTTAATGGGAAGTGTCACAGTGTTGTGGAAGGGAAAGAATTAGAGGTGTTGTGTTAACAGGGTTGGGAAGCAGAGGCAATAGCCCAGAGAGCTATTTTGAGATTGGGTGATTTCATCCAGGAGGAGAAAAAGGCTGCATAATCCCTTCCCCAAAGAGGTGAATGCAGAGGAGCCAGAAGGAGCCAAAGATCAACTCATTCTGCCACTTTTAACACAAACTGGTTGTTCTAACTCAGGTGTTCACAAAAAAACCCCAACAAACCAAAAACCAAAACAAACAAAAAAAAAACCCAAAAAAAAACCCCAAACCCACAAAAAACCCAAACTATTGAAAAATTCATGCAATTTGTTTTAGTTTTGTGATTTAGAATAATTGTGATAGATAAGTAGACTCCCTTTTGGTTATAAGCTCTCATCACTTTCACCAATAAAAATGACTTTATATTGTTCCCCTGGGGTTTTAATTGCATTAAGAAATGATTGGCCCTAATAAACTTCTGCAGTCTGTGATAATTATAATCAAATAAGATATCCATATAAAAGCATAAAATTATGCTGAAGCAAATGCAATCTTGATCATTAATTAGTGAACTATCAGAGGCCTTGCAGATGGTAGTCGTTTGGTGCTTTTCAGACTGAAGCCTGACCATTGCAGCTCCAACTGTGTATTGTAAATTTATCTTTCAGTTATTCCTGCATCAGTAGACACCTCTGAATGTGTGTTTATTTCCCAGTTGTTTTTCATATGTGGAAATGTCATCAGTAAGAGTATTTGTTGTTTCAGTAAGGCTGTGACCCTGCACAGTACTTCACAAAGCAGAGGAATGGATAAAGCTGCAGTTCGTGTCAGGTAAAATATAGAACAACAATTCACAGGTGTGCAATGGTAAAGGAAGAAGCTTGGCATAAGCAGTGTCTGTAGAAACTGCTGAATTTTTGGAGTTCTGTGAAGAGGAGAAGTTCGTGTTTGGTGGCAGATTGTGCCACATTTGAGTGGCAACATAGAGAAGTGAGAATTCTTCCCTGTGAGGGTGGTGAGGCACTGGGACAGGCTGCCAGAGAAGTTGTGGATGCCCCTGGAAGTGTTTCTGGCCAGGTTGGAGCAACTTGGTCTAGAGGAAGGTGTCCCTGCCCCTGGCAGGGGTTGGAATGAGATGGTCTTTAAAATCCTTCCAACCCCAACTGTCCTGTGATTGTATGAAATGAATGAATGAGGAGAGAAGGCAAAATGAAGTGGACTCTGTATCTGGCAGCCAGCAGTGAAATCAAAGCCGTGCTTTGACTTGGTGTTGGGCCACCACGTTTGGTTTTTGTGTGGCCCCCTCACAGGACAAGGTGGGAGAATCGATGCTTTGCAGCTCAGGACACGTTGGTACCAACCCAAGTTCTGCCAACACGGAAATTTTTGAAATGAAGTGCAAGTTTAAAGGCACAATATGCTTCCTACTTCTGGAGTCCTTGGAGAAATACTGGACCTACAAAAAACGAATCCAAAGCGTTAACGAGGACAGGTGGGCTCATCTGTCAAACTTCTGTGAGATGCTGCCGTCAAAAGTGTTGAGAGCACAGCTTTATTTACAAAGAATGCCAGCCAGAACTGAAGATCAGGAGCATCATTACACCAAATTATCTTAATCTAATGACACATGACTCTCTTGTGTGTGGCATCAAGATAGAATGTGACATTCTTGTCTTACAGTAAGTTCCCCTCTAGTTAAATGGGCATCACAGCTGTCTTTGAATTGCAGGAAGACTTTGATTCCTAAATCCTATAAAGTGGATTTAGGTCCCAGTTTCCCTTTTATTGATTAAAAAGTTAAATTTAATTGCTTACGCAGTGTTTTTTTCTATTTTACACATTTTATCAGTGAAATACAGGCCCGCATCTTTGACTTCAAACAATTCCATTTACATAATCAGCACATTTACCATTCTCCCTCACAGTTTACATATTGGTTGAGCTTGTCTGCCTGCAATGTGATCTGACCACAACAGCTAACCACTCCTTAGAGATAATTTACATTATTATTGTACTATGGATTAGGCATCAGTGGGAAGCGAGTCCGAGTCGATATGGAGTTCTTTCCTGTGACATCTTAAAAGAAATTATATAACAGCCAGATATCCATTTGGAAATTCAAAGACGTTGCTGTAAAATGTTTCTTGGCAAACCGAGGTTCATCAATGAAACTTAACAATTAGTTTGGCATCCCAAATGCAGGACAGAGGTAAATGAAGAACGGAGTAGGAATGTGGACTCTGCTCACCTCAAATTGGTGCTGACATAATGGAGAGCAGTTTGTCCCTGTTTCCCTTTGGAAGATGATGCCATGGATGCCTCTGTCAAATGTCTGCTGGTCCTGACACTGAAAACCCTGAGTGAAGAACATGGATGTTGTAGGGACAGATATTTACCCTTGCTGTAAAAGTGTTTTTCTCCTTGAGCTGGCAAACACATACATAAAAATAGACTGGAAAAAGATGAATTCTTGTGCCTGCCCAACCAATTCATTTGTCTAAGGCTTGAATTCCCTGAAGAGAGGAAATATGACGGATTCTGCAGGAAATAGCAGCTGTTCTTCCTCCTCCCTGGGGCATGGCGATCAGTAAACCACCCCCTATTTTTTATCAGTGTGATTGGCACCCAGTGTCTTGTTCTAATGGTCCAGCTGTTGAATGCTGTAATCCCTGTTGGCCCAATGACATATGCTGTTGGTACTGCTGTGTGCCCTTTATCTATACTCTTGATGCTGAGTTAATATTGTAATGTAGCTTGTATAAGCAATTTCATTATAATTGCATGATTTTGGAAGGTTTTTTAGGGTGACCATAAAAAGGTGTTTTCAAGCCTCACCAAAGTTTCAATGGGGAAAATCTGTTTTCCCATAAATTATGAATATAGAAAGCCCTACAGACTTGTTGCTATGGATGGGTTTATTCACATTTGAAACTTGACAAGGGCTTTAGTACATCCTTAATCCAAAGAAGAGTTTATAAAATGTTCTGATTATTTGATATTTAAAAATAATGAAATCAGTTTCTATTATAAGTCTATTTGTTATGCATAGTGTTCTTCAGCTATTATATGTGAAATAAAATGAATTGTGTGAAAAGATTAAGGTCTGTTGCAATACCCAAGACTCTGAAGTTTGCGGTCGGGGAGCCATAGTGACTTGTTTTTCCAAGGCATTGCAGTACTTAATAAATGTGAAGGCAGTGAGGGCTGATGCAAAACATCTTTATTTCTACTTCCTGAGGCTGATTTATTCCCAGGACTCAGGATTTGAATCCATTGCATTACAGCAGGCACTTGTGTGTTTACCAGCATTCTGGCACAGTGCTCTGCTCGGGCTGGCCTGGGAGAAGGTGGTTCCCTGTCCTGTTCCATTGCAGTCCTGGTAGGATTTGGGAGTGCAGTTGCAGGAATGAAAATACACAGATCTGTATGGACTGAGAAGGAGAGTTCATCTCTAATATGAGTCAGCGTTGCAAGGTAAATTTTTTCTCCTTTTGCTCTTGGGCAAGTAGGAGCAGAGAAGTAAAGCCAGTTAATTAATGGTTATGTGACTGAAGATGTAAGAATTCACCACTGTTAGTCCAGATCTAAGCCTTACAGAGAAGAGTAATGCAGTTAAAGTTGTTACACAATTCCCACCTTGTTCACCTTTTCTGGTGTAACTGTCACCTTGCTCCCATGCATCTTAAAGTTAGGGGGGTCACCCTGGGGAGGTGGTGGGTTGTCAGCATCTGGAGTCTTTTCCCAGGAGGAATATGATGCTCCTGTTAATGGTTTCTGCTCAAGGATTCAGTGGGAAGCTGTCCTGAAAGGCCAAGAAGATACAGGGAAATGTAGGAGTGCACAAACTGTTTCATTCTTTCCCTTTATTGCGAAGTTTGGTGTGAGGCTTTCTGGACACATGGTGGGAAGCTCCTGCTTTCATAGTCTGGTGGAAACTGATGGCTTGTGGAAATAAATAAGGCTGTCTGTGGATGTGGTGTGTGATCACACATCCGTCATTATCAGGGGAAAATTCTTTGGGCAGCAACTATTATAACCAGGCAAATTTAGATAAATGGAAATGGTGACTGAGTAATCATTAATACTGTGTTTTTGCATGAGTAAAAATGAATGTGGAAGAGTATTTAGTGGCTTAGTTTGCCTGTCAAGATTGCTTTATTGGTTTAAGTTAGAATATGTGGGAGAATGGGAATATAGCACAGTGAAGTGGTTTGGGAAGAGTGATGGGACAGCAAACCTAACTGGTCTTTAAGTAAAAGAACCTATGACAATGCAGCCTACATGGCCTTGCAGTGACCAGGCTCAGAGGTCAGGAGGTATTTTCCTCTTCTTTGTTCTTAAGGCAGTAAAGTAGAAACAGTTTAAATTTAGCATACCAGCTTTAAGAAAGCATTTTTAAAAAACACATCCTGTGAACAGTAAATATTGCTTAAAGAAGTCTGAATTTTTGCTTGTTTTTAAAAGACCTGAAGTTTATGCAGATTATTAGCCACATACATCTTTTCTGTTTATGCTTTTTGGAATGCACTTTCTATATGTGCAGCAGTGTCAAGATTAGATATAAACTAAAAATCTTTCTGCATCATCGCAGAAGGAATACAAGTCATTTAAGATCAATTTTCAAAGATGATGAATATCTTGAATTTCTAAACTTCAGATAGGGCAGACTGTAAATGTTTTAAACATGTAATGAATATGGATTGCATTTTCTTAGCTCCCTTTTCTTCATTGATTTTTGCATTTGACCAGTCATTTCTCTTTGTATATGTATAATACATGGCTTACTGTTCAAAGGACCCCAAATCAAATTGGCTTTATTTACCTCAGAATATTCTGAATAAAGTTTATTACAGGAATCATAAGAAAGGAATAGACATTTTTAATAGAATACTGTTTCCAAGTGGCTTGATTGAATTAAAGAACTCCCAGTGGAATTAAAACTCAATTAAGAGCAGTTATGTCAGTATCCTTAGTGGGAAAGCCAATTTTTCTCATCTCACAGAAGTACCAGTCTGATTTGTCTACAGCTGAGTGTTCCACATCTGCTGAGGGTGTAGGCAGATTTCCTGTAGCTGGTGGATGATTACACAAACTTTGCTGTGAACTTTGTAATTCTTTAAACCAGGGGAGAAGACGAAGAGCTGAATTTCCCTCTGGAAGAGGCTGGGTGACTCTCTCCATTTCTTAAGAGGCTCTTTCTGTAGCAGTTGATTGTTTTCTTGTGGTGATACTGAATCTTCATGTACTGGTTAATGAACCAGCTGCAGCATACTAATGAGCTGGTTCATATGGAAACAGCTAACTCATATAAAAACAGCAAAACTAAAAGCCATTTGAAATCTGTGCTTCAGGATTATTAGCTAAGTGTTTTTATTGCCTTTTCCCCCAAAACCACTCCTCGTTCTGCCTGTCCGCATTACTCTCAGGGGATTTGGAATAATTAGGTTACCAGATTTCAGTGTTTTGTCCATTTCCTGTCATAATCTGATCCTCAGAAGTACCCACAGCCTCCATTGTGACCTGCAAGGCGCTGGAAGTGTCTCCTGTGGGAAGGGTTAGGGGCTGGGTCCAGTATTTCAGAACCCATGGTGTGGCAATCACGACATTTTGCATGTGCTTCTGGTGTGTGGGATACAGACTGAGCAGGAGAACACTGATTGATTCCAAAATGTGAGCAAAATGGGATAATGTGGATATAAATTTCTCACACTATGTGTGTATATATATATATATATTTATATCTGACTGTGTGTAGATACATATTTGACATCAGTTATGTACATCATGCAGTTTCACACATATATCCTTTTTCTTTTATTAAATAATTTATGGTTTTTCTTAAATGTGCCTTAATACATGAAGGAGAAAGGGATATTTATCTTGGCTTATCTGTTCTGCCATTCCTGAGCTTCAGCAGGTGTTGGAAGGTTCCTTTGATAGCATCTCCTTTCAGTAACACCCAGCAGGATTTTGGGCTCATCCTCTCCTTTGATTAAACACTGGGGCAGCAACATCTTCTGTCAATATTTAGTAAGTTGAGGGATTTCAGGTGCTATCATGATGAACCTAAATGTGACCTAAATTGAACTGAAAGCAGCTTGAGGCAAGAACGGCTTTTTATCTTCTTGAATCGCGTTTGAAGTTGTGATAGTTCTTTGAGGCGTATTTAAATTAATAACCACTGCATTATCTTGACAATACTGGTAGAGATAATGTGGGGTTTCCATTATTCTGGCCTGGTTTTCGGTCATTTCCCAGTTACAGTGAGGATGATGAATGAACATCGCCAAGAAATTATATTTTAAAACATTAGTTTTGCTATGTGGTGGCACAGTGGACCAAAGATGATTACAAGGGCTGATGTTTAATTTAAAATTATCTAAAAATTTTTAGTTGACCCCTTTATATCAAGGTGAACCTGAGGCAGGCTTAGTTTATGCAAGTATCTCAGGCACTCATGACATAAGTGTGTTAGATTTATTGTGCAGGCTAAATGATCGTTTTATATATTCAATAGAACCACTCAGGAGTACAAAAGAGAACTCTCTGCAGTTGAATTTTCATGCAAATATCTTTATTTGTAGTATAAAACAGTAGAACAGATAGGTGCTCTTGTGCAAATTACTAGCACTGTTTGTAAATATCTCTGCAATTGAAAGCAGCAGAAGTGCCAGATGTGTAATTACATTAGCACAGATATTCTACAGAAAGCTGCTTCTGTGAAACAGAAACAAGCTTAATGTGAAAATCTTTGCTTTTGAGAGCATGCATGCTATGCACATCATTAACCTGTTAATTAAATCTATTAAGGGCTGCATTTTCTGAGGCCTTGTTAAATGATTACTTATGTGTGAGAACGTCTGTTTCTGAAAAATCTTCAGTTGCAGTGTGGGCTAACATTGTGATAGCAGATGCTTGTGTTTGGATGTGAAATACACGTACAGCATATGTGCATCTGTAACTGATATTTTCCCATGTCACCCTTCTTTTATTTCAAAATTCAGGGCGTGGTGTCTTTTATGGCAACAGTGACCAGATTTCCAAGTTGAAGATAGTTCATCTCTGCTAAGCAAACAGCTCCAGCAGAAAACCTGAATGCTGCCGGCCACATCTGGTAGTGGTTTTTGAAAGAAATGTGGGGCTGTGCTAGCAAAACTGTCCTCAGGATTAGGTATGATCAGTTGTTCAGACATCTCAAAAGAGGTGGTTTTATCCCTTGTGCTGAAGCTTGGGAAAATGTAAGTAAAGGTGTCCATCTGTTAGGATTTCAGTGATAGATGAGAACTATTCAGAAATGCAAAAGCACTATAAATTCAGGATAGTGTGACCTGCCAAAGAGGTAGGGAAGATCTACCAGTCTGGTAAGGCTGACCCCTAAGTCACTTTAGGGTGATGTTTGAACCCTTCCATCTCTAACTTAGTGGAACTGATGTTCTGCTTTCAGCTTTCTTTATTTCAGAAGTGCAGACATTGAAAAAAAATCAACCCAACTCTGCCCCTTCCCCTGAATGTGCTCTTTCCCAGCCCAGTCCTTGCAGGACTTGCAACTTTTGGCGCCTGGCACAGATTTATGGCCCAAACCATGATGCTCTTTGTTTGTCCTTAGAGCAATACTGGTTTTTGCTCCATGGAATCAATCTCAGCTGGAAAAGGAAAAAACTAAATTAAAAAGTAAAACTCCTAGAAAATTTAATGGGATAATACAACCCCTTCATAAGATCCCTGGATCTCAGTCTGGCCTGATGTTCAGATCTTAATCTGACCATATTTTGCTCTCACTTACCTGCATGTGCAATCATTTGGAACCATGCCTGGCAAACTCTGCCTCCAGATGGGATGGAGATTTTTCTGTCTTCACATACTCATCCAGATATGATGTGCTTAGTTATATTTTGTAATTCTTGGCACAAGATTCCTAAGATTTTTCTTATCTTAACACCTGCAAGCCTGAACGAGGTAATGTGATCATGTTCCCTGAGTGCAAACTGAAGCATTTTAGTTATTCTTTTCTGCTGTCAAGAAGCAGAATTTATGATGTGATGGGAGTTTATTTCAATTAGGACGTTAATGTCTTTGTCCTTGCTTTCCTATTACATTAATTATTTTTCCCCCCTCCAAACTGAACTTTTGTGAACTGGATTTAGATTTTTTTTTTTTTTTTTTTTTGTGTTTGATTTTGGATTTGTTTGTTTTGTTTTGTTATGTGCTCTATGCCTGTCCTTCTTCCCTGAAGGGAAAACCAGTAGCATCTTAAGGCCTTTCACCCTTCTATGCACTGGAAACTGGAGCTCTTTGTCCCTCTTAGATTGCTCAGCCACCCATCCTGTCAGCGGCCAGTGCTCCCAGTGTCTGTGGGACAAGGAGATTGATTTACTGCTGGAGAACACTTATCATTCCCAATCTTGGCATAGCTTCTGATTTGGTTTATTCCTGCACAGCTATTTCCAAACAACACAGCGAGTTGTGCTTTGGCGAAACACTTTTCCTCTGGAATATGGAGAATATGGATTGTCTAGAGCAAATGGAAATTTAATTATTAATAATTGAAAGGGGATAATTAAATATGGACTGTAAATAAAGTGAAAATGCCCAGCAAGAGCAGTTTGTAGAGTTCTACAATAACCTCTGTCCAGTTTTCATAAAATTGATCATGCACATGTTTAAAAATAGAACTTTTCACATGAATTAATTATGCTGTTGCCAGGGAATTGTTATTATAGGTGTTCTCCATCTTTGCAGAAATACTAATTAGCAGCAGTTGGGCTCCGTGGGACTCCTGCCCATTGTATAGCTCTTCTGTAATGCTTATTAGGAATAATGAGTGGCCCATATGGTTGAGAAGGTATTTCTATAGAAGTACATGATTTCTGCATTTTACCTTTTCTGTTCCAAGCACTGTGGGCAGCCCCACTTCTGCTCCAGAGCCAGAGGACAAGGGCTGCTCCAAGTGGAGCTCACCAGAGGTCCCTCCTGGAGAACTTCCCCAGGAGGACATTTCTGTAGCTGTGGGCACATCAGCTCTGCAGGGGGCTGAGGGACAGGGAAAGCAGCTCCTCTGTTTCACCCCAGCACCTTGGTAGCCCCTTGATGTGCAGCTCTGGATTTTGATTCCTTCACCATCGCATATTGATCGCTGTGGTAGCTGAAAATGTATGTGGGCTTCTGGGCTGTGGTGGGTTATAAAATATGTAAGTTGGAAATAGGATGAAGCTGAGGAGAAAAATTATAGTTCTCCCTTAAAGTGATGTCTGGAGGGGGATGCATGTATTTGTGTGATAATGTGCTTGTGAAGTAAATTTGGATACTTCAGAAAGGTTTTGCAGGTGTGCAGATTGCTGTATTGTTTCACAACTTTTTCTCTAAAACATTTTTTTAAATTTGCTGTTATTTCAATGAACAAACATAATTTAAGCTTCATGAAAGAGTAAGAAAATTGGAAACTGCAGTTACCACAATTTGGAAGGGGAGTCGGGCTCTGTCTTTGGTGTTTGCTGGGTAGTGAATTATTACAGAACTAAAATAAGAGTTCTCTGTGTGTCTTGGAGCTCGAATAAGCAGATGTTGAACTGCTGCCAGTGCTTCCCCCCAGCTGTCCCACCGAGGCCTTGTCTCAGAGCAGTGAACGTTTGACAGAAAAATTTCCTGCTGTGGTTCCCTCAGGGGTCCATTAGTGCCAGTCTTCACTGTCTTTGTGGGTTCTTCCCTGTGAGGCTGGTGAGGCCCTGGCACAGGCTGCCCAGAGAATCTGTGGCTGCCCCATTTTCCTGGAGGTGTCTAAGGCCAGTCTGAACAGGGCTTGGTGTTTTACCTGGGCTAGTGGAAGGTGTCCCTGCCCATGGCAGGAAATTGGGATGAGATGATCTTTATGGTCCCTTCCAACCCCGTGATGTTGGTGGTGTTTGCAGAGGTGTGGATGAGGTGGACTCTCCAGAGCTGAGTGTACCTCAGCTGGACTGCGAGCAGAACATGGACATGGGGTGAAACGTGGGCTTTGTGTGCTTGAAAAATCTGTCAGAGTGACTGAGTGCCTGTGTGAAGGGCAGTGAGGAGAAGGCAGTGTATGGGAAAAGCAGAAAAAACTCGGTGTGAGGCTTGCTGGTGTGAAGGCAGTGGTGTAAGGAGCTGTGTCCAGCTCGAGAGACTTCTGAATCAGTTTCTGCAGGCAGGTAGGAAACAACCCCATTCACAAATACCTCTTGCTTCCTTCTGCATCCCTGCAGATACCAGAGTGGATCTCCTCAGCTTGTTTGGTTTTGCTTGAAGGGATCTTAGATTGCCTGTGGATTGGAGAAAAGATTTAAGTATAACTGGGGCCTCAGAAGAAGGTGCTGCTGAGAGGGGTGTCCTGCAAAGCTCACTATTTCCCTGTGGCCCAAAGTCAAGGTGGAGTGACTGAAGAAACGTTTCTTTTGCTCTTAAGGTTACATTTACAAACACCTTCTTATGTTTTAAGCTGAATTGGTTTCCATAGATGTTTGGAATTCCAAAAAGGCCAGAGTTTTATTATAGCTATTTATAATCCAGTACTGAGGTGGTTTTAATGTCATATGCAGTAAAAAAATGACAGTTGTAATCTGTTGATAGCATCTATTTATTCTTTTTGGTTTTGAATACATGAGCTTATATACATTATGGTCTCATCTCCTAATATCCACTGTTGTCAATGCAAGAAATCTGTTCTCACAGGCCCTCAAATTGTGTTGGATGAATATTACAGAAATGTTTTGGAATGTGTGGGGGTATTTTTTACTTTTCTGTTTTTTAATTGAGAGCTGAAAGGAAAGAATATTTTTCCCTGGGCCATCTCCAGGGTATGGGCACATGATTGAGTAGCTCAGCTAATGCTGTTTACATTAGTTCTTAATATTGGGAAGTCCTGCCTTCCAGTGCCACGGGGTTAGTAAATCACTGCATTGTCATAAACAGCAGTGTTCATTACATTCTGCTGAAGAATCTCTTTCTTGCTGGAGTGTGTCTTGAGTGTTACAGCAGGTGGATAATAAGGGAAAAACCTGAAATATAAAATTGGAACAAACTGCTGCATGGCTGTAAGTCACTAAACTTCACATTTATTCAGATCTAAAATAAGATGAATAACTAAGCTGCTGAATTGCTCATTTGTGTAGGTCATGAAAGTTTAAAAAAGTGCTGCAGAGATTTAAAATGAAGCCCAGGAATCAGAAGAATTTTACATGCTCTGTGTGACACACTGCAAATAGAACAATAGTCTTTTGTATAGAGTCTTTCATACAGATTATAGTACAAAGGGATTTAATGACTTGCTGTTAATAACAAATAGCAAAATAATTGAGACAATTAAGAATAGGCAAGGCAAATAGTCTGTATTTTGGCTGAGATGTGGCAGTAGGTGCAGGGCAAGGAGACAGGAGGGCTCTTTCAGAAAGCAAGGGAATGGACAGTTCTGCCAACTACAGTTATATAAACATTACTTTGTATTATAAAATACTGAAACATCCCAGATCTGGGGTCCTAGACTCCAAAGATTTTAGCCTGTTTAGTCTGCAAGAAAAGATGTGACTGTGGGATCCTTATCTAAATCTTTAGAATTACTTTTCTTGGCATAATGTGTCAAGAACCATAACTTGTATCATGCCAAGAAAAAAAAAAATTAGTAAGAAACTATGTTGTAGTTTGTATGATCTTCAACAGCTTTGGCTTATGAGAAATAAATATATGTCCAAATCTCATAAAACATGCATAATTCTCATAAAATTACATTAAAATTACATAAATCTCATAAAAACATCTTATAAAACAACCAGTTATTCTGATGAAACACATTCAGTGGAATTTATTTTTTGTCTCTTACTAATAGTGAAGATTAATTAGCTGTAGTGCCATTAGGAATAAGGCTCATGTGTTCTCTGAGTCAGTTGTTACCTGTTCTCAGAATTCACGGGCTGAGTTGGAGCTTTGCATTTCCCTTAACCGTGCTCTGGTGGAAGGATGACATCCAGAGGGGTTATGGGATGTTTCAAGCAGGAGTATTCAATTAAAGTGGACACTGCAGGGGTTTTGGGGATCACATCACGTGTGGTGGAGTTACTCCTCAGGCAGGCATTCATGAGTTGTACGTCTCTGTTATGGTGGCTAAGAATTAGAAGATTCTGTTAAAACACAAGTTGTTAAAGTCTAGAACAATTGCTCCTAAATTTGATACTTAAACTGAAAGAGAAGGTAAAAATGGATAGAAAATAGGACTATTCCAGTGGTTGTCCATTAATTTTTTCAGTGTTTCTTCACTGGAGCATACCTATTATCTGATACAAATTACTAACACAATGTTCTATTTTACTGATTGCTCATCTTCTGCTAAGTTTGCAAATCAGTGCATAGCAACAGGGACAGAATCATTGTGGGAGATGCTTATTATCGAATGAATTCTCCGATGGTGAAATGGTTTCAATTAAGCTAAAATGTCACAATAAACAGAGCATAATTATTCTAGCAATTCTTATTAAGCAATAACATACTGACTAAGCAGCTCGTATTGGGATTCCTCTTCTAAGTTTGGTGTTCAGTGGTGTTTTATTTTGTCTGTAAAGTGTAATTATTGTCTGTTTAGCCTGCTTGCCTTATGTGTGTGTGACTGTGTGTCAGAGGGCAGATGTCACTGCATCCTTTCAGACACGATTACGGTGCAGTTGTAGGTAGGTCTTGCAGGCAGGAAAAACAGATCAGTGCACAGTGCATCAAATAAACTCCAGTTGCTGTGTTATTGCATGTTTTGAAAGGGGTTAGAGAAGCTCTATGGGGTGATAGTACAGCTCTGTCTGGCCCATAAAGGATGGCAAACAGAACAATGTGTAATTTTACTTTAATAGATCGTCATGACTTACTAACCCCTTTCATGTCACTGCTTGTAGTGTTGCGGACGCCCTGGAAGAAGCAGTAGGATGTCTTTGTTCACAGTTGTTCATAAACAAAGACACCCCACTGTCTGTTACGATTTTTGTGCAAGCCAAGCAAGTTTTGTTTCACTTCTCGTTTTTGGAAAGAGTGTTTGGCTGAACTTCTCTTTGGCTAGGTTGACTAATGGATTTATTTGTGCTGCTGTGTGTTTGCTGGTACTTGGCAGATCTCAGTGGTATTTATTAGTGAAACCTTTTTTTTTTTTTTTTTTTTTTTTTTTGTCATCCTGCTGGAGAAAGCCTTGCTTTTAATGACATGCTCCTACATAGAGATATCCAGGTTGAAAAGGACCACGGGAGGTCATCTAGTGGAACCTCCTCACAGAGCAGGTTCAGCATTCAATCCACACCAGGTTTGTCAGGGTTTGTTCAGTCAGATCCTGAAAACCTCCAGGGTTGGGGTTCTGTTGTCCTTGGGGGCAGCCTGTTCCCAGGGTTATCCTCACAGCAATGAGGTTTTTCCTTACACCCAGCTTGGAGCCTCCCTGGTTTTGTGTCCATCCACAGTCTGTTTCTGCCATCTGTCCTCTGCTGTGATGAGATCAAACATCCAGCTAGTGTCTGATTAGGTTACAACAGATAGGAGACAGACAATCTTTAGACAGACAATGCTGTATTTTCATATTTTTGTACTTGCTATAGACAGATCACTGTGAAATTAATTTCATTTATTTGGTCTCCTGCTTTAATTACCAGTGGCCTTCTGTTCTAGATGGGGAGTTGTAAAGCGTGTTTCTGAAGTTCAGGCTTCTGATGCCTAAATTCCAGTGGGTTTATAACATAGCTAATATTATAATTCACATTGTGCTGAGATGTTTCTTTTAATTGACTCAGATATATTTAGAGAAAAGTGTAAATTGAACATGAGCCTTCTAAAAATAATTAAATCCTAATTACAAAGCAGACTATTGACTAGGAAGTATTTACAGCTTTCTCCTCATTTAAGCTACTGAACAGGATATTTAACTAAGCAGTGAAACATTGTGGATAAGTTTACTGCCACGTCCTGAGGAGATTGTCAGGAAGTGAAAAAAATCTATAGTAATGGGTTTTGCATCTGATTTTTAACCTTATTTTTCATGCTTCTTTTTCTGGTATGCCAAGAGCAGGCTCTGTTTTTAGCATGTTTGCCAGGGAATAATTGCAAATTGTAATGTGACTAACGACAGTGTAATTACTTACAAGTTCTTGCTTACTTTTTTTTTTTTGTAATTTTTCATTCTAAATTCACATCTGACATTAAATAATGGCCAGTTCTTGCTTCTGGCTTCAGCTGAGTGTCTCTCTATCCTGTTAATGTGAGGAGTGGTAACTCTGCTGTTCATGAGTAGAGCAGTTCATGAGCAGCAGCCAGAAGCAAATAAAAAGTACTAAAGAGACAAGTTCTGTGCAGTTGGAAGAGAGCAGTGATGGGTTTGATGAGTGATTTCCTCTGCTACAACTGCTTGGCATTTCTCCATAGAGGGGTTTAATGCTATTTTTAATACAATTCACTATCTTATGAAATACGTAGTAAATTCTTGATTGGTGTAATGTATTTCAAGATCTTATTGATGAGTAAAATACTGTTCTGTTCAATACTGAAGGGAAATAATATTTTTCTTGAATTTTTTTGCTTTAAATAAAACTGGTGCAAATGAAACTTTTCCTGTATTGAGACGTCCACATCTCAAAAATACTAAACTACCTTTGCTGAAGTGCTGCACAGAAATAAATAAGTTCATGATACAATCATGTTGTGATGCTTAATCATTGTTACTTTTCTCTGTTAAAGAAAAGCCACCCAGGACATGAGGTCTGAATTTTGGCTATTATTTTTAGATTACAGTATTTACATAACCTGATGTCTAGTTTCAAATCTTGGTGGCATTAGAAAAGAACGTTCTGTTAGATCAAGGTGAAGTATCAAGGACGAATGTTCAATGAACTTCTTCCCTGTAACTGAACTTCAAAAGCATATTTAAAGATTTTTTTTTTTTATTAGTCAGTTTTGTAGCACACTGGATTCCGTTGAAAGCCTGTCATTAGTGTAGGGCAGCTTGTAGAGCACACTAGGGTTTGATGCTGCCTTTTCCCATTCAAGATAGCTGTCATGAGTCCTTACCTTGGGCTGATGGCTCTTGGTGTGAAACAGAGGCATAAAAAGGACAAAAATTTTTGCACATAGCCTGAGGGATTCAGCAAAAGCTGGAGCTGTCTAAACCCCAAGGACTCTGCAACCCCCTCTTACCCCATCCTGTCCACCAAGACAGAAGGTGCCTGACCGAGGGCAGAGCTGCAGCTCTGGCCTGGAGGACGGGGCAGGAGGAACATGGAATCTATTGGAAAAGGAGTTTAGTTATATCCAGTTCCTATCTGCTTTCCCTCCTTTCCTAAGAATAAAGAAAGGTCAGGAATTTTTATTTATATATTTATTTTCATTTTTCATTACACAATGTCAAGACCTTGTCTCTGGAGGATCAGCTCCTCTATTCATGGAGAAAGAACATTGGGATTGCCAACAAAACTGTCATCGTCTGAATGAAATACCTGGGATTATAATTGCAGCTGTTATGGGACTGGTTTTGGTTTTAATGTGTGTTTGGTTTTGTAGTATGAGCATGTAACTGATTCCGGTAGTTTTAAAATCAATTTTTAAAAAAATTGGCTGCAGTAGCATTGCTTAATGTAAATCGACTTATTTGTTGCAAGTTCATTTTCTGCCCTGAAAAAATAGAAAAGGTAGGGCAGTTGCCCTATTTTCAAGCAAGAATTTTGTATGCAATGTTTGTACTGAACAAAATGGCTCTTTTATGAGGTATTGGAAAGTTTTTAAACTTAGGAATGAGTTAACACCCCCTTGAGATGATCATCAAAATCCCTTTAATAGTTAAGATTCAGTCTGAGTGCTTTTCTCTACCTTTGCTCTTCAGTTTGCCAGCAATTTTGTACTTTATAGCCCTCATTATTTTTTTGATTTGGTGGATTTTTATTGAATAATATTTTCACGGACAAATCTTTCTATTTAGCCTTGTCTGATTGCATTCACTTGCAAATCCTCAAGTAAGATTCATACCATTACATATGTATGCTCATGTGCTCCAGAATTGAAAATGACATTGCTGGGTTTTATTTTGGTTTAATTTCTCCTCTTGAGTGATGGCTTTGCCACCTCTTATAGTGCCACGTGCTGTAAGTGGAAACGACTTACTCAGTGTACCTTGAGGGTGATTATTTTCATGTATTTATCCTCACTGTTTTATCCCTTTGGATGATGATTCTGCTGCTTCCCAATGCAGTTTATTCCATTGACTAATTGCTCTATTAAGACTGTTTTCCTCTTATCTGACTTGACTTTCTTTTCCTATTAGATGATTGTTCTTTTATGATCATTTTTACATTAATTTGTACAAATGAAATTAAATATTCATTTGGGATGGATTTTACTCCTGCAGAAATTAAAGGCTTGCCTTTAATTTGAAGCACTGTGAGGCATTTTCTTTTTTCCCCAAATTTCTCCAAGTGATTCAGTGATGTGAGTACACTGGGAGAAGCGACTCGCAGCCTTTAGGAAGCGTTTAACTAATTTTAGGGACCAGCTGGTAGTTATTTGCTTTTTAATACACGACAGATTATGGCTTATGTTTTATATATGATTTATATTTTTTAACACGGGCAGATAGTGATAGGGCAAGGGGGAATGCATTTAAATTAAGAATGACTTAGGTGAGATGTTAGGAAGAAGTTCTGTAGTCAGAAGGTGGTGAGGCCCTGGCACAGGTTGCTCAGAGAAGTTTGGAGGAGTTCAAGGCCAGGTTTGTTAGCATAGAAACACACATTCACAGGATGATTGTATGCAGGTGCTTTTATTGAGAGTGCTCTCTGGGACCAGGGGTTCAGACCCAAATCATGATCCCGCCATAGATTCGGAATGGATACGTTTTTATACTCTTCCTTACATAACTGTTATACAGTCATATGTCAATCATTAACTTATTGTTATATATACATTCTATTGTATATACTGTTTTCACCCAAACATGAGTTTAAGCCGCCCTCCCCACAGTATTTCTCATGATTGTTATTGTGATTAATTATGTTTATTAAGCAATCATCGCATTATCTACCCTACAGGTGGGTACACAGGTGCAGGTTCACCCTGTGCAGGTTCACCCTGTTCACTGCCCTTAGCAAAGACAATGCCCACTCCCGTTCCCAAGGCCAGTTTTGATTACCACGATTTTGGAAACATTTTAACCCTATGCTATCAGGTTGAACGAAGCTTGGAGCAACCTGGGACGGTGGAAGGTGATCTTTAAGGTCCCTTTTAACCGAAACCATTGTACGATTTTGTGGTTGTGTGATGTTCTGTCGGGCGTCGGGACAGGTCCGTGGGGGGAGCATGGCATGGCATTTCTCACCAGCCCCTCTCTTGCAGGTCACTGGGGCCGCTGCATCGGGGACTGCGGCTCGGGGGGCGTTCGCAGCCGGGCCGTGTGGTGCACCCACGCCGAGGGCTGGACCACCTTCCACGCCAACTGCGACCAGCGGGACAAACCCGAGAGCCAGCGGAGGTGCTTTAGGGTCTGCGACTGGCACCTGGAGCTGTTCGAGTGGGAGGTGTCGGGATGGGACAGGTGTGGGCTCGTCTCCGCCGCGGGTGCTGAGGCGGCGGCCGAGGTTTGTGTCACCGCGCAGCACGGGCTGCAGCGCCGCAGCGTCCGCTGCCTGCAGAAACTCAACAGGACCGTGGTGTCCAGCGAGATCTGTGAGTACTTCACCCCTCAGCCGCCCGCCGAGCAGGCCTGCCTGGTGCCCTGCCCGCGGGACTGCGTCGTGTCCCAGTTCTCCGGCTGGTCCCAGTGCGGCACCGGCTGCGCCAAGAGCCTGCAGCACCGCACACGGGCGGTCATCGCCCCTCCGCTCTACGGGGGTGCCCCGTGCCCCAACCTGACGGAATCCAGAGCCTGTGGAGCTGCAGCCTGTCCGCTCGGGGAGGAGGAGCACACCTACAGCCTCCGCGTGGGCCCGTGGGGCGAATGCCGGCTGCCCCATCCTAAGGACGTGGAGCTGCTGGGAAGGACCATGCTGGATTTGGGTTCGGACTCTGGGGAGCGAAGCACACCCGGACTTGCCAGCTCTCATCCCCACCCCCGTGCCGGGGAGGTGGAGATTGGTTACCAAACCAGGCAGGTCAGGTGTGTAAGGAGCGATGGAAAGCATGCAGCGCTCAGGTAAGGGTAATTCCTGCTCTGTTTCATCCCCACTGGATTTGTGTGATGGAGCATGGCTCTGCCTGGCAGCACCACAGTGAATGAGTCCCATTCTTGGGTTTTAAATGGAATTTTTTAATGTGTTTTCTTTATGAACCTTTTCTTGATTTAATTCCCTTCTAGCATGTGTTGAAGATTTTGCATTCTTCTACGATTTGTGACTGGTTAATTCATTTTATACTTTTAATAATTCTCGTCTGGGTTGTTGTTGTTCTTTTGAGGAAATGGAATTATATATCACTTTGTGCTGTTGCTGGGCCCTGGCTGTGAGAGAGGGAGGTTTCATTCTCAGTCATGTGCTGCATATATTTGGTAGAAGAGGCTAAGATTGCATCAGCTTAAACTCCTTCAATCTTACAAATCAATACAGGATATAAGAAGTCTGAAAAGTTTGGCGCTGTGAATATTCTAGAAGGTGTATTTTGGAAAGAAATCAGTGAGTAAACTTGGAATGGTCATCCTTATTGAGGAGTCTTCCTGTCTGGGTGTAACTCTTGGGTGCTGGTACAGGGTAGGTGACTGGCACACCAGTCTTTGATAGACGTTATTGATTTCTGTCTTTATCTAATGTTTTATCTAATGATTTCTCTTTGTCTATATAGGTTGCTTTGCTGCAATTCAAATGTGAAGGTTACAGTAATGTGCAGCAAATAATGGAAAGATTTATGCTTTCTATTTCTCACATTTAAATTTAAGCTGAGCTCTGCTGTTTGACTTCAGGTTGGATTTGGGCAGGTGCCAGTAGCTACAGATGGCTGATAAATTGATTGACTTCTGAGAAAGTCAGAATTTCTGGAGATCTTATTGTATTCTGTTTTTCAAGGATATTAAAAGTTCTTGAAAAATCCTGCTCTTGAATTGTGCAGAAATCAATCTGTTTCTCAGTAATCCATAGCTCCTGGCGCCTGCACAAACTCAAATGGCAGAGAGAAGGGGTTATTTTACATCCAATTCCCCCCCATTAATTTCTGCAGTGTTTTTGCACACTCACAGAGCTGAAAATACACATTCTAACCTTTTTTCTTACCCACTCCTATTATACCCATTGCCAAGTACGGAGCATTTTTTTACCAGTTGGAAAGAAGTCAGGCTTTGTGAACTGTTCCAGCAGTTTCTAACATCTTGACTTTATTACTCGTCTCTAAATATATGCTGATTCTAAATATACAGATTTTATGCTCATGTAGCTGCTTGACATTACTGGAGTCACTTGTGATTTATTCCACAGTGCGACCAGCAGCAGGTTTATGTCTGTTAACACTTGTTAGCTTTCTCCTGCCTCCTGCATCTCATTCCTTATCAGAGGCTCTGGGAAGGGGATTCTGAATTTGTTAAAATGTCACTTACTCTGCCCTCACACACTCACTGCTGTATTTGCTCTAAGAATGGAAATGGAAACTTTCTATAAATGTTTTCTCTTCTGTGTTATACATTGAATTTCTGAGTGACAGTGCAGAGGGTGTTGGGAGCTTTGGTTTTAGTGACTATCCCTGATCAAGCTGTCTTCTTCTTTGTTCTTTTCTGGGTTTTTTGCTGATCTAGCCCCCTTTTTGGAAGTGTACAGCTCCATTAGCCACCTCCTGGCAGTCTTTTTCTGCTGAGGTTGTGTCTTAGATTTACTGCAGAGCTGAGCCTGACCCATCCTTTACTCTTACTCCAAATGCAAGAGCAAAGCTCATTGATTGAGTAGAGGAGAAAAGGTCACGTCATGTTACAGCATCCAGACACTCACACACTTTTCCTTTCTCCTTTCGGACCTAAAATTCAAAGCTAAAAATCCAGCCCAAAATCCAATCCGTGTTTAGTTCCAGGGCTGGAGTGTCACAGACATCAAATACTCCTGACAATGAGTGCCTTTAAGCCTCCCCTGGTCGTGTCCTTCTCGTTTTGTTGTGCAGCAGATTTGCTGCCATTCCTCTGAAGAGCGGGCCCGATCTTACATGTGTTGCTTTACAGCAGCGATGGTATTTTGGCTACTGATAAAGAAGAGTAAATGCATTTGCATAACCCTGTAGTGGGGACTGGCAGGCAGCCAAGTGTCTGCTGTAAACCAGGGAAGAAGTGCTTTATTTGTGCTCCTGCATTTTCCTGGCCGACGTTTTCCATTTCTTGTAACACTGCTAAGCAATAGCAGCACCACTGTAAATTAAACTTCTGGAAAACTGAGGCAAGAGACAGGAATATCCCAAATTGTGCTTTAACAGTGGTCTCTGAGCTGCTGGTCAGCCAGGGCTTTGCCATCACCTGCCTTCCACCACTGCCCAGTTTTTGCAGGTAACTGGAGTGGTCAGCTAACCACCACCATGGGCTGCTGGAGGAGAGGGGCCGTGTCCTCATCCTGCCTCCTAATTTATAATGAAATGGCAAAGATACCTAATTTATTACCAAGGTTGTTTAATTTACTGGTGTCTGATCACAGGGCTGTAAACAGGAATTACTTGGAGAGGAGCATAAGCATGTGGAAGACTGGATGTGCTGTGTCAGGGAAATGGAGCTGGGGATGTTTTTGATAAAATACCGTTTCAGTCTGGAGGTTCCACATTTCTCAAAAGGGAAGGAAAAGGGACAAAGGAAGAGGAAAAGGGAGGGACAGACCTTTTTGAAAACACCTGAAATGACAACAGTTGAACAGCAGAACATCAGTAGGCTTTGAGACAGGTCCACTTGTGCTCAGAAACGATTTTGGTGTAGAACCATTATATTCATGAAAATAAAAGGAGTAACATCAAAGTAGAACGATGTTATGGATTTGATTTGAACCCTTTAAAGACCTTCTTTATTTAAAAAGTTTGAAATTTTTTTCATGCTAGTTCAGATAGAAGTTGGATTTCATTTTAGTTCAGAAGAATGTTTCAGTTTTGCCTTAAGTCTTATATCTAGTAACAGATTCAAACATAAGCACTTCCATGCATTAAAAAAAAAATCTCTGAAAAAGTTGCAAGAAACAAATGTGACAGAACTTCTGCTCTTTTTGGTTTCCCATTTTGTCAGTTGTAAAAATCTACTGAATAATGAGACAAAGGCACTTGAGTTCCTTTCTTTCTTTCTTTCTTTTCTTTTAAAAAGGTTGTTTAGATTAGACACTAAATTGCAGTTTAGTAAAATAAATGTGTGTAGTTAGACATTGAAATCCTAAATAAATTTAACCCGATTTTCTCCACTGATGCTTGTGCTCACTAAGCATACTGAGAAGTTAGGAGCAAACAGATATAAGGGGATTTTTTATTATTATTATTTGGATTAGGAGTCTTTTATGTACATATTTCTTAAACTCTTCCTTCAATGTGTAAGATGACAACAGTGATATAATAGAGTTGGATTTGGGTTTCTGTTTACTTTGCCTTTGTAAGTGAAAATTCAGGTCAGACTCAGTCAAGGGACAACCCATCTGTCAAGGCGGAGGTGGAGCAGCATTCAGCTCTTTTGTTTGCCTCTGTAATTTCAATTTCCATTATCCATTTCCTAGTGGATTGTGCTTAACCACTTTGCTGTTGTACGTTTTTAGGAAAAAAATATTTGCAGTTTCAGTGTTGACATTCTTCTGCTCTCTGGATGAATACAAAATCCTGCAGTCCGGAGGTGAAAATGCTGTACTGTAAAATGCTATTTGATAGTTGTGATTCTGATCTGGGAGAGGAATACTATGTTCACATTCCTCCTGGCAGATGTAGGAATCAAGCCTCAGTGCTCAGGCTTGAAAACAAATCCCTGAGCTGTTGGGGAAGAAGGATATTTTATTTTCTGATGTTCTTTTCAAAAGTTTTGTCTCTCACTTCCTTTGCTTTTATTTAAAAGCACAAGAAACAAAGGAGCA
Organism: Orthonyx spaldingii; assembly: GCA_013397795.1. Classification (NCBI taxonomy): domain Eukaryota; kingdom Metazoa; phylum Chordata; class Aves; order Passeriformes; family Orthonychidae; genus Orthonyx; species Orthonyx spaldingii. The sequence continues at coordinate 393,647 of VZTJ01003580.1, forward strand.
GTGACAACTTTTTTCATTTCCATGAGTAACAATTTGGTGGTCAGGCATTGGAATAGGCTGCTCAGGGGATGGTTCAAAAGGTGTGTGGATGTGGCACTTGGGGACAGGGTTTAATGGTGGACCTGGCAGTGTTGGGTTGATAGTTGGACTCAGTGATCTTGGAGATCTTTTCCAACCTTAACGATTCTGTGTTTGATGATTTTAGTAGTGTCCAATAATAACTGTGGTTTTTCTCCTGTTCCCAAATTGTTCTGGGAGGCAGCTGCCTCTGTAGCCCCAAGATCTCAGAGTCAGCCAAGGCAGTGCAAATGGAAGCCAGCATTTATTTTTAATGAAAACAGAGGATCTGGTGCATTAAGTTCTGGAAGCACCAAAACTTAGACACCTTTACTGATGTTGGTTTGGATTATAGGTCTCCCAGTTCCCTTTCCCTCAGGTCAGCTGTATGGCAGGCAAATATCCCCCATCTTCACCACCCTGGTGCAGAAGGGGCTGATGTTTCTTCTGCCAAAGAAACCCCTCCTGTACAGATTGAATACATGGTATCCAAAATAGCCCTGACAGCCCTTGAAGACCCTAAAAACACATTAGGAATTCTCAAAAGTGTGCCTGTTAATGCTGATTGCCAGTTTCTAAGGGAGAAAAGTGCTTTGATGCTGTTAGAAACATGGCACGACTCTGTCCACTATGACACCTTAATATTATTGGCCAAGTGCAAAGAGCAGGTAGTGTGTATTCCAGGAGCCTGTAGAGTTGGATCCTTGATTACAAAATAGGAGAAAAAAGAGAAAAAATGGAAAGGGGTTGTTAACTTAGCTCACTTCAGGATTATCTTGTCTGCAGCACAAGGGTTTGAACTTGAGTTCCTGGTCAGGCATGACACTTCCCAGGAGGCTCCCTGAGCTGCTGGGGGAGAGCCTGGCTGTGCAAGTGGCACCCTGTCCTCCTGTGCTGCCTCTGTAGCAGCAGCATGGCCGTGGTGACAGCTTCTTAGTGTGTCCAGTTACTTGGCAGGTGATTTTTTCAGTGTGAAAGGTTTAACAATAACCACCTGTCTCATCCTGTAATGCAAGGAGCTGCATTCCCCTGGGGTTCTGAATGCCTTGGTATGGTTGGGACAGGAAACCAGGGGTGGCTCCTGTGCTGTACCCAAGCTGATTGCCTGGTGCACAGCTCCTGGGTGGTGTCCCTCCTTTTTCCAGCTGGTGGACCTCTTCCCACTCATTGCTGTATGGTGAGATGTGATGGCTCTGTGACTGCAGGGCATGCAGCAGAGGCACCAGGCTGTTGGAAAATGTGCTGGTTTTGGTGAGTTCCTTTTTGCCCAGAGCAGGAGGATGGTGTGGTTCAGCTCGGGACTGCACAATTCCTGTGTCTCGTGGGTGTGTGTGGCTGGAGATGGAGGAGACGAGCGGTGCTGCTCCGTGGGCAGCAGCCTGAAGTGACACAGCCACGGGGATGTGGAGCTGCACAGTCAGGGTGGGACCCAGGCTGCTTTCCCCCCTCCTCCTCTGCTGTTCTGCTCCAGGACTCTGGGAGTGTGAAATAGGCACGAGTAGGTTTCCTTTGGTTTAGTGTTTTGTGTTTCTTTAATAAGTGGTGTATTGCCCTTCAGCACACAGGAGGCTCAGAGGGCACTGTGCCACTTGAGCGAGCTGGGCTCCGTGCTGCTGCTGGCTGCTCACTAATGGATCCATCCTACGCCGCAGGCACCGCAGCGTGGGCTGGGAAACAATTCCTGTGGTTTTACAGTGTCAATCCAAGCATGTAACGTAGAAAAAAGCATCAGTTGTGTAAGTACTCTACTATATCACAGTTACCAGATCGACCCCCAAGTGGAAGATCTAACCTGAGACATTAATACGTCGAAAATCAGTTTAAAAACAGGGCTGATATAGTACCTCCTGTCCCCAAGACCTCCTTCCTGTCCCTGCTGGGTTGGATGCAGCCACAGCAGCACAAATCTGTGTCTGGTTTGCAGCCTCAGATCAGCGAGTGTCTCGCAGGTCTGGGCTTTATCTGTATTAGATCGTCCTAAATACATCTGCAACATGAAAGGCTGTGTCTGAATTTCATGCAAAAGAGTGTTTTTACATTTGTCTTGGTGTTGCTCGGTGTCACAATTAATTTGACTTGGAGTCTCTGAGTGAGTAGGTACAAGTTAATTAATTTTCTTTCTGTTCAGCAGTTGCTTGTAATTCTCCCTCAAAAGCCTACTTGAGAAGGATGGAAATTGCCAGCTCCATGTCTCATTCACCTTGAGGTCAACAAAGTTAGCATCTTGCCTTCTATAGCAGGAGCAGTGAGGGGATTTTCAGAGAAAGAAATAGCTTTTCAGCCTTTGGCACAGGCTTTTGCCAGTGCAAGGATGATTTCTGGGCAGGGATGGCTTTCCCAGTCAGAGTGTTGGCTCAGGTTTGGAGAGTCCATTAGGGGAGTTGTTGTAGGTATTGTCTGGCTAAGAACTGGGATTGACAAAGTTCATTTGAATGAAGACTCCAGTCCAGATTTTTAAAGGCTACATTTTGTTTGGTGTTTCAGTAAAGATCAGGCAGGGTTTAAATCTTGTTTTCAGCGGGACAGCCCCAAAAATGGATTTTACTTTTCCCACTGTATCCAAATGGGGAGTTTTGATCACTTTTTAAAACGTAAGATCAGTTACCCCTCCATTCTGTGTTCTTAGATAAACTTGAGTTTTCTGGTACCATCAGTTAGGACAGTGTCTTTTATGTGCTACTGTGCTATCTACTCAAAATCAGGAATTATTCTTTCTTCTTAATGTTGTGGGACAGGTGGCTCACCTGTTGAAAAAATATTAAAAGGGAAAAAAAGCGATCATTCATGTGACTGCACCTAAACTTATATTCCAAAAAAACCCCTCAAAATCCCTGGCTTAGTAAGTACATATATAATGTTTATTACTTTTCAGACCTTGCTTCAATAGTACTGATGTTTTGTACCAAAGACAGCTTTGCAATCAGTTGCATTTGGCTTGTAATAGAGAAAAGAGACATGTTTTTAAATTATAAGCAAGAATAGTTTCATTTTGAAGGGTCTATATTGCAGGTTGTTTGTACTTTATTAAGCTGTTTAAAGAAACCTCAGTAAATTCATCCTCACAGCACATGTGAGATTACTGACTTTTATTCTGGGTGAAGAAATTGAGACAAAAATTTCTTTTTTTTTGTTTGTTTTACTTTGAAGTACAAATAGAAGCCGCTAAATGCTGTATTTTGCTGGTGGTTGAGGGTCTAGTCAAACTTGATGTGTATCGATGGGAATATTCCTGTTGACCTTTGTGAAAAGGGGACCAATTTCTAGGCTGGAGAAGCAGTTGAATGCCCTTTATCATCTCTGCTCCCCCCATGAGGCTGCCCAGCAATCCTGACGTGATTGCCCCAGTCTGTTTTCTGTAGGGAGAGGTAGGTTGGTCAAACTGTGCTGTAGCAGCAGGAGAGGTAATGGCTGCTTCCCTGGCAGCACCTCTGCATTTCACACCTTTTAAATGTACCTGTGTTTGCTCCTTACAGTTGGCAAAAGCTTGACCACAAGCAGCTGGAGGCTGGAGAAGACAGGTTAGAGAGTTCACACTGAGTTCATCAGGCATGGTTTTCATGTCAGAGACCAGATTGCATTGTCCATATGACACTATGAAGAAGTAAAAAAAATCTTGTTTTCTTTTCTCCTGGTGATTACTTTTTCTCTGGATTTTATTTTTATTTTGCCCTACCTCATCCTTCATGATGCTTCAATGGTATCTCTGCTCATACCTCCCTCAGTCCTCTTTCAACATATCATTTTCTGCTCTGTTATCTCACCTATCCAAGTTTATTGAGACAAGAAAGGTTCTTCTCCCATTTTGAGGGAGGAGAGGTGACCCTCTAGAATCACAAAATGGTTTGGGTTGGAAGGGACCTAAAATATTAGATAGTTCCAGCCCTTCTGCCATGGGCTGGGACACCTTCCACCAGAACAGGTTTCTGAGCAGGAGAACCATCAGCTGGCTGAGACAGAAGTGGAGGATCAAGGAAAGATGCTGGCCTTAGTCTGAAGGTTTTTCTTCTCCCAAAAGTTATTTGCTGCATTTGCCATATTTGCTATGTTGTGTATAGCTTTGGAACTCTTCAAAATGTTATTCTGGGACTTTGTATGTTGATACCAAATTGCAACAGTTGGTGGCCCTTAGAATTTGGTTTCCCATTGTATTTGGCCTAGGCTGGTGTCTTGATGTGTTGCTGAATGAATGAGATCATGTCCTGATGTCAGCAGGAGTGATTGAGTCCCAAAATCCAGCCCGAGCTGCAGCATTCCTGGGTCTCTGGTGGTTTGTCAGTTTGGAGAACCTCTGACCTTGTTTGACAGCATACGTTTGACAACAACCTCATGGAATCGGCACCTTTCTTTTTAGTGTGGAATGAATTACTCCTTAAAAGAGCAGAGTTGCACAGCAGGATGGGTGGGTGGATGGGTGGATGGATGGATCATGGATGGATGGATGGATGGAGGACATCTAGTCCTGTGTGCAGGATGTTGGAATGGTTACCAGTGTCAGCATTTCTCTTGGGCTTGGACTTTATTTTCCATACAGGACAAACTATGAAATTCTAGCTACACAGGAACAGATACAATGCCTTGTGCATCTGTTTTAACTCGAGATAAATGAGATACGTTATTTACAAACTACTCAGCATGCAAGTTTGCACCCCGAGCTCATTGGAAATGTGTTATGTGCCCTGCATTAGAACTTCTCTTATTTCCTTTGCATTGGTGTTGATGTGGATCTTCTGATTGAACAACCATGGATTTCTTCTTGGGGAGTTTGGCTTGTAAAAGAAATTTATTAAGCGAGTCCCTCTGAGCTGTTGTACTATGTTCTTACTGCAGCCTCTGCCTGCAAGAGCCCGTGCCCGTGACCTCCAGGCCCTGTGTCATGCCCAAGGACTGCACCACGTCCGAGTGGTCCCCGTGGAGCCCCTGCTCGCTCAGCTGTGGCTGGGGCAGCCCGGCTGCGGGGCTGCGGAGCCGGCGCCGCAGCGTGCGCAGCGTGGCCGTGGGCGCCGGGGAGCCCTGTCCGCAGCTGGAACAGAGGGAAGCGTGCAGCACAGGAGCAAAGGCACAGCTGCAGCCCTGCCCCAGGTATGGCCAGAGCTTCTGGCACAGGTTTTGGAAGTAAAGAAGCCCCTGCAGATCCTCCTTTGCTCGGTTTGTGTGTGGAGAGGGTCGTGTGTGGTGCTGTCTCTGTGTCTGAGAGATCATCGATTTGGTCATTGTTAATTGTGATTAGTGGTATTGTTTATTCTTACTAATACTCTTTTAATTGTTGCTATTTTCGTTATTCCTATTACAATAATTGCAGTTATATATAGAAATAAATTTGAATTACAGTGTACATTTTCATATTTTAAAAACTGCGAGCAGTTGCTCTTGTTCTCGGAAAGGGCTTTTGTACTGATTGCTGTTTCAGAGAATTTCCTCAGCTGCACAGAGACTGGGCAGGTCTCCATGGCTGGGCTTTTATTGGCTTTGAAACTGTAATTTTTACATAAGATTTAATGATTCCTCTTCATCTCTCCATAAAAAAATCCCGGTCTTGCTTGAGGAAAATGGGAACTGCTCAGAGGAAGTAGCTTGGACTTTACTCAGCTTCCCTCTGGGTGCTTCTTGAAATGGGAAACTTTGCAGTCCCTGAGAGCTTGCTTGGTTTGTGACAATCTTTGTTCTGGTAGAAGGAGAGGATCTTGCCTTTCTGGTCTGCAAGCCCATGCCGTCATGCTTGGCCAGGCTAACAGAGGAGGTTGCTAGCGTGCTTTGCAAAGGAAATAAAATATTGCTTGATTTTTCCTGTGGCATATTCTGAGATTGACTGTAAAATGCTTTGGGATTGATAGAATTTTATATGCATGCAGACAAATCTCCCTGTCTGTGTATGAGTGTGTTTAATAGGAGATCTGTTCAGTGCTCAAGTCATGAGTTTCTGGGGCTTTTGCCAGATACTGCCAAAACCTTCTATAAAGCCTTTGCAAGATACATTTCTTAGGAAGGCGTCACCTGTAAAAGTGTCTCTGTATCATTGGGCTCATTCAAAATCAAATGCTGATCTTTTTATGCACCCTGCTAGCAGAAGAGAGGAAGTATAAAAAAAATATTCTGTTGCTTGATTACATCCTACTGAAAGGCTCTTACAGAGTGATTTTTGCTCCTGCCCAAGCGCACATCAATTTCAAAGACAATAGATTAACACATTGTCTTGCTGATTTTGTACAGGAGCATGGGTGCAGGTGACACCTGACTGGGGGAGACTGGCTGGAAGTTAATCAGGGAATGAACAGACGTGGGTCTGTCCCTGGTTTCTCACTTCCCCTTTTTGACATTGCACTGTATTGAAGGGCAAACGGTTGTGTAGAGCCAGGAGAGCCCAAAAGGTGAGAACCTGCATAACACTGATAATTTTTTGGAGGTGCCTCTCTCTCTGTAGAAGTAAATGTGTTGTTCTTTCAGTGTTTTGCTGCTATGCCCAGGTTTTTATGAGCCTGTGAACTCTGAAACTTTCCCCATCCTGCTATGCCTCCCTACCTTGAGGCAACACCTCCAGGGCAGTATCTGCATGAGCGAGGATGAACCGCCTAATGTGCTAGCTCAGAAAAATAATATTAAACTTGCAGGTTAATAGAGCCACTTAATTGAAAATATTAAAAAGTACTACTCTGGTATTTAGTTAATTGTTATTTCTAGGGATGTAATGTCTCAAAATGCAGGTGGTAGGCTATGACCTTCTCACACTGTGCAGAAGAATTTTACAGTAGTGCCTGGTTGCAAGACTTTGATTGATTCACTCAGTATGAAGAACCAAGTGAAAATGAAAATCCATAATATTGCAGTATGTGCTGTGAGTCTACTGGATGTAAGGCTGTGGGGACCAGGGTTTCGTATTAATGAACAGAAGTCAAAAATGTATGTTATTTAGGTTTCAGCAGCTGGTAAAGGATACTATTGGTCCATGTTTCAGTTTGCAGCCTGGTCATTTGGTGTCGGTCCTTGGGAATTGGTGACTGAGTTACTGGAAATAGCTTGGACTGGAAAGCAGCAGCTTTCAGACATAGAGAGATGTAGTGTTAGTCCTGTGAAATAATATAAGAAACTTAGATGCTCCTATTCTCCTTTGACCACATTCTATTTGCAGGGTAATACCTAGAAAGATTATTCTTTTTTTTTTTCCCCTTGAATATATGCCACTTCATCTGTGGTTTGCTGAGGCTTACCAAACAATGATCTTTTCTTTCTTCCCCTTAAAGAAGATGATGACTTTGAGGAGCTTCAGTAGCAGAAATAAAAGGTGCTCTCCTTCATTTGTCTGGTCTCAACACAAACCACTCCTTTTTTTCTGTTGGCCTAATCAGATTAGTTTTAAACTCCTATTTACTTTCTCAGTTCCTAGAAATCTTCGATTCACTATTTTTAGGTTGGTTTGGAAACGAGTGGTCTTTCCTTTAGCTTTATTTTTATGGCAAGAATTTTCCAAGGCATGCTCCAGGCACAACAAAGAAAATGGGCTAGGTCATAGACCAGAACAAGTCACTGAGCAGAAGGAATGGGATTAGGAGGAAATTAATATTATATTTAGAAGGATATTAGGAAGAAATTCTTCATTGTGAGGGTGGTGAGTCACTGGCACAGGTTGCCCAGGAAAGTTGGGGCGGCTCCAATCCTGTAAGTGTCCAAGACCAGATTGGACAGGGCTTGGAGCAACCTGGGATAGTGAAAGGTATCTGTGCCCTTGGCAGGGGGTTGGAATGAGATGATCTTCAAGGTCCTTTCCAACCCAAACCAGTCTGTGATTTTATGGTTTTCTAGAGGCTGCTTTTTAATGCAGGGGCAGAGAGCACCCCGTGACTGAATGAAGGTACATAGTGTGGGCTGCATCCACTGACATAAAAAGGCAGCAGCTAAAGAGGTAGCACTTGCAGACTTTGAGAGAGAGCACTTTGCAGAGTACTCCACAGAGAGTGGTGGGTGAAATTATGTTCCAGTCTCTTAAAAGGATCAAGAGATGACAAAAATGCTTTAAGCCTCGGAACTGCTCTGCGAAGTGTAACCTCTATGCCCATGGCAAAGCTACAAGTTAAAGGTCCCATCACAGGTAGGTGGCAAAGGTGTAAATTTGCTGTTAAATGGGAAGGGCTTTTATTTCTATGACTGAAGTTTACAATGACTTTTATAATCAATAGTTTAAATGCAAGAAAATAAAACACTTTAACTGCGTATAAGACTCCAGAGCTTTGCGCTTTGTTTTACCTTTGGTTATTTGCTCTGAAAGGATTAAGTGCTTAAAAAGCTTAAACACATAGGAGGTGATTCTGCTTTCTTTTATTGTGATATAAATTTGGGATAGTTCAATTAAAGTGAATGGGTATATACAGGTATAAAACTTGTGTAAACACTAAGAGCATAAGTCCTATAGACCAAAGAGACCAAGAGGTTACTATAAATCGGAAAGATATTGAGCCCTTTTTTGTTTCATGACTGTCACCGAGTCATCAGTTTTAAAACATTGTATAATATCTTTTTTATCCTTGATGTGTAGCTTTTGTGTTCGCTGGGAATAGATGGATTTTCCAGAATTATGATTATGTCTTCATATCATTCATTTTGCTTGTGGTTGCTATGTTACGAGACGGGGATATAGCAAGAAACTCTCTTTGCTTTGTTGGAAATTCAAAGCTTTTCAGAAGTTAAATGATGGAAAATGGGAATGTTTTAAGACTTGATTTTTTTTAAAAGGCTTAAGGTTATTGCTGAGATACAGGTGTGCTGGTATCGCTTTGTAAATGAGGTTCATTATGCCCAAATTAAAGACAAGGCATTAGTGTGAAGTGGTAAAGACTGGAGAGGAAATGCAGTGAACTGTGCTCTGGAGTTACACTTTGGGAGTGGAAGGAACACTACCTTGCAGCCCTTTGACCTCCTGGGGCAGTGGGCTTGTTAATGGCTATGAAAATGTGTTCCTTTTAATGCTTGGAGGTCAGGATTTGTGTTTGGAACGTTGGACAGCTGAGGACGTGTGCGGGTAAAAGCAGGACAGGGCTGAGGCTTGGAGCTGGCGGAGCGCCGAGAGCTGTCCTTGCACACTGCTCACACACAAGTTACTCTGGGAGAATATATAAAGGGATTTTTTTTTTTTTTGATTCAAGAGCTGATGAAGTTTAATTATCTCTGTGAGCTCAGATTTAGTTATTTTGCATAATTTTAATCACCGATGGCCTAATTTTCATAGGTGTTAACTCCCGCAGCTCATGCTGAATAGGAGAAGCAGATGCTCACACCTCTGGAAATGAGTCTTTAGGATGCAGAGTTCATAGCTGACTTCCTAAGCCAGATATTGGTAATGAGTTTTGCCTTAGACAGTTTTTGTTTTAAGAAGTACTTCCTTAAAACAACGATTTCCATGGCTGCGGAAAGATGCGTGTGTTCTATATTTAAGATTTTAATTTTGAAAGTGTAGACCTGAAAAACACAATGTTCTGAAGGGATGTGGAGGAGGAATCCTCTACACCCAGAGCTTGATGAAGAGCACTTTTCATTACCTTTATGGTTGCATTTAACACTGCAGGCCCAAGAAATGGGATTAGGAATTCCCAGAAGGAACTAACGAGAAGAAGAATTCATGGCTGTGCTTTATGTTGTGAGAGTTAGACATTTGATACTTGGCATGTGAAAAGTGAGTTCTTTATTATTTTCTCTGGGGGTAATGAACCCTGTGAGTGTTTCCGTATTTGCACGTGATGCTGGGAGTTATTTAAGAGATCATGAGAGCTCATCTGAACACTGCCTGTAAATGCAAGTAATTGACAGTATTCACAAATATTTCCCATGAATACATTACAAAATTTGGAAGTGTTTTGTGGCTAGAAATCATTTTCAAAGGAAGTTAAGAGAACATTGATATCTGCTCAAATTATTGTATTTGTTTTTCATGTAGTTTTGAGATGCATGCTTGCTTGCCATCGCTGTAGTCAGGAACAGATAGTCACTGTGCAGAATACACAGAATTATGATGTGGAAGGCTTTTTCTGCAGAGACACCCCACTGTGTTTGAGTTTACAGTGATCAGTCAGCAGTTAAGGAACATATGTAGTTTTAACAACTGTGGATCTGCTGTAAAAGGAGAGAGCATTTGTCTTGAGAATAAAGGAAGGAAATTATTTTATGTAGTTTACATTACACAAAACCTAAAGATTCTGTGGTAAAAGTAAACCAGGAAATTTAGAGGAGTGGAGGCATAAAGCAGCACAAGTGTGAACAGATTGGTTATAAGAGCAATATTGCCAAAGATTTCCGTTCAGGAAGCTCAGGAAGACTTTGGGCTCTTATTTACTCCCCTCATACTGTGACCTGTGAATCAAAGCGAACTCTGCCTGTGGAAGGAGTTGTGTTAGAAATATGTTCTACATTTTCAGTCATGATGGGGAAATAACTTCTGCTTTCCACGGACACACAGCACTGTTTTCCCTGTGGTTTTAATAAGTTCTTCCTGGCATTTAAGCCGGTACACACCAACAGCTGTTGTCTGTACAACATTCACCTACCTGTGCCCCAAAGATTATAATTCCTTGAAAACCTTTAATGCTCTTTAGGTGTGAATGGAATATAGAATGAAAGTATTTTTTATCTAGAGCTTGTTGTGTATCACAACTTGTGGAAGACGGAATTAACTGAGATGCTTTAGCCAATCCCTTGAAGGAACTGGCAGTACCTTAGGCACTTAGAAAGCTGCCCCCTGTGGAAAAGCTGCAAGTGCTCAGAGCTCCATCAATGTATGCAGGATTTTAGCTGTTAAGTACATTTCAGAGAGAGAGGTTCAGCTCTTGGCCGAGAGGGGTGGTTTAGTACACATGTTTGAAAACTACTGTTCACACTTAATCAAACCTCTTAATCTTTGCTCATTTTTCACACTGTGCTCAAAGGTGTTGTCAGGATGATATAGTGTTTCAGAAGCTTTGGAGATCGGTGCTCTGTCAAAAGTTTTACACAAGTGCTCCAGACAAATAGCACATACTTAACCTATGTAAATTTAGCACTCAAAATGTTTCCAAACATTCCCTGTTCTGGATAGGAAAGTGCTGCTATAAAGATTAAACCAGTTGTATTTTGTCATCTAATAAGGTCCCTCTCCCTCACCTGCAGTCTTTCAAAAACTCATTTTACCTGTTCTCTTTTATTCCCAAAGGTTTGCCTGGAGGACTTCTGAATGGAAAGCTTGCCAAGTGTCTCTGCTCCTTGACCAGCAGGACCCTCACCACCAGAAGCAGGCAGGGCTCTGTGGAGGTGGGATCCAGACCCGGGTGGTCTATTGTGCCCAGATCATCGTGGAGCTGGGGACACAGCGGCTGAAGGAAGGTGTGTGTGCAGGGTCACTGAAGGGCTGGCCTGAGCAGATCTGAGTAGGAGAAACAGAAAGAAAAGAAAAGAAGTAGGTAGCATGGAATCATTGGTAACCTTTGGACTGCTGATGCCCTCCTTGTATCCATGCTCAGGAGGTGCTGCTCAGCACCAGAGGAAGTCCTGAGGAACTGCCGGGAGCCACAACCTTCTGGGATGAATTGCTGCCAGTTCTGTTGTTCACTTGCGTTGGGAGGGTTACAAAGGATGAAGGAACTAAATTTTGCTTGGAGTTGACTTTTCTTCCTCTGTCATATATCAGGAAACCCAGCCCCTTGGTAGCTGAATGCACTTACCTATACTGTAGTCTTAGTTTAGAATATAAAACAGGTTGTCACACACCATTCCGGATATGGCTTTAGTCTCTGCTTCAGATTGATACACAATCTTTCTTGTGATTTGAAAGGGAAAGCAAAAATAATATTGTCACAACTTTTGAGCACACAGATGGGTTTTGGACTCTGGAAGTGAGTTATATTTCTTTTAGAAGAATAATAAGTAGTTAGAGATTCACAATGAATAATTCATCATAGGCGGTTTTATTTACTCGATGTGGTGCTCTTGCAGAATGTGTTTTTGAGCAGAGATGTAAGATAAAAACAACACAATATTGTATCTTAGATTTATTTGCTTGCAGAGGCAAAGCAAGTGTTTCCTGGATGCCCAGTGTGTGTCCCAGCATGCCTCACAGACTCTGAGGTTACAGAAAACCAGAGCTGTTTTAATCTCTATTCAGTCCATGCACAGTGGCTGATTCACCTCTCCCAGACATCTGACACCACTTTGCTCTCCCAACACAACCCCTCTCTCTTGTTCCACACAAGTGTGTGATGCACAGGACTTTGAGAGTTAGAAAAGTGCTGTTGATTAAAGGTGTGTGGCATTTATTGACTTTCTTCATCCTTCTGAGCACTCCTGTGGTCCTTGCAGCCACTGTGAGGCAGGTTGGTGAGCAGAGAGCTTGAACTGACTTCATTCACACTTTATTCTTCGTCAGAATTGTGAATTTCTCAAGAATTCTAGAGGCGTGCCTCTGAATTCCTTAAACACTGGTGACAGGAGTGGTTCTACACGTCAAGTGTGTGACCCACCTGCAGCTTTTTCCCTTGCTCAAAGTTCAGTTCAGCTTAAACGTTGCAAGTGCTCTCCTCAACTAAAAAAACAAACCCTGGGATACCTCTTCCTTGTATTTACACTTCTAACTTTTTCAAAAATAAATAATTTCATATAGGCAACTGAAGAAACCCAAATGTGCAGAGCAATTGTACAAGGTATAAATTATTGCTGTAATTTCAAAGCAGTCGTGCAGATGTACAGTAGTGCTTGGAAAGTGAGAATCCCATCTACTGTCAGCACAGTCACATGCACATGGAAACAGGGAAAGCCCTCCCTATTATCCCTCCTTATCCAGTAATATTCACTGTGTCTCATTTACTAGCTGGCTGATTTCTGTTCTTTGAATAAATAAGGAATGACGTATTTTTTGGCTTTTGTCTTCTGGCAGTCAGAACTGACAGAATACTTTTATTCATCACCAGGGCATCTCATATTTTACTGTACCAATTTTTCAGTGATGAGGAGAAGATGAGGAAGTTAATCCTCTATGTATAAGCAAATATAGTGTCTAATTGCTACCATCAAAAGCACAGTAATTTTTCTTTCTTCACCTCCTGATTGTCCTTAAAGGGATCATTCAGGAATCAAACAAGCGAGTCTAATGGGATATTACCTTCTATCACAGTTGTTATTCTTCTGGTTACTTCCAAAGAGAATTTGGACCTGAGCCCAATGACATATGTGTGAAAGAAGATTTTGTCCCGTGGTCTCTCCAGCAGCATTCTGGGATAAAATGTGTTGAATCCTAGTTGGAGACAGGTACCATCTGTGATGTGTTTATACATACTGCTCAAAGCTCTTTTATCCCCCAAGGATCTCGCTCCCATTTTTTATTTGCTTAGTCTTCCCATCTATTTCTTCTTTTATTAAAATGTGTGTGTTTGGAAAGGGAGCACCTGTTTTCTTGAGTCCCTATATATCAGTTGTTCAGAAGGTTAAGTCTACTGAAATCTTTCTGTGTTTTGGTTATAAGACTCCAACTTGAAGATACTGGAAATGGAAAACTCTCACTCAGATATTACTTTGAGAAATGCATTGATAAGATTTCATCTTTTTCAACCCCAAGAGATGACCTAACTAAGAAATCCTTGTCTTGATCCAAGTGAAGTTATATGTTTTTTAAGCCTTGAGGAGGAAGTCCATGGTTTTAATATGGGTGGTGAGTATTTGCAGGCAGAAGATGTTCTTCAAAGTCCTTGGTAATATTCTTGTATTCTGAGCTGTAACATCTAAATTTACATTGGTAAATGTGTGAAGTGATGTGTAGTTCTGTGTTCACATAGGTACCCTAAGTGAAGAGACTGTGCTGTTTTTATGTTGACTGTTCTGTCCAAGGAGTCCACATCCCTCCTCACTTGTAAGGCTTTTGTTAATTTAGACTGAACTTCAACATAACCACCTTTCAACAGATCCTGGTGTTTTTAAGTATCTCACTGAATTTTAACATGTTTAAATTTATAGTGTTTAATTTTCACAGAGAGGTTCACATCTACTAATTCAAGTTTAGCATTATTCTTTTGCTATCCAGAGATGGAAGTGGCAAACCTGCATGATTGAAATGATGTTGATTTTAATGAGAAGACACATTTTGCACAAAAAATAGCACAGAATATGCAAGTGAGCTGCTTGTGGTACAGCCCTTTCTGCCTTTCAGCTCTGGATACTCCCTGATCCCTGTGCCTGGATATCCTGTTTCTGGAACAAACTGTAGGAATGGTGGTGGCTACCCTTCTTTGTACCTCTTCTTTAAAGTAAATCTGTTCACTCATATGGAAACTTTTAAGCAAAGCAGAAATGCAGATCCTCAACTTATTTTCAAAGCCAGACACTGCTACCATAGGACACTCGTGTGTTCTTCTCTTCTGTAAGTGGACTTACAAAAAGAGATAAGATCTTTGTGACTTTATGAAGTTTTATCTGAAACGTGTTTCTCCATAATAAACTTTAACTGATCTGGGTGAACTAGCCGTCCCCAGTGTAGCAACAAAAAAGACATCTGGAAAAGATAGGGAAGAATATTCTGCAATGATCAGTTCATGAAACCTGTCCTTGTTTGGCACTACATCTCTCCTCTCAATCACAATAAATTATTCCAGTGATATGGGAATGAAAATGCCTCTTAGAATCTGGGACTGGTGTCTGTGTTTATGTTCAAACAGTTATTAAACATATGTAGTTTCTAGATTTAATCTTCTACCTCAGGAATTTTTTACTTTCTTTTGTGAAGACCAGGAGATATCCTTCTGTTTTTTCATTAATTTTGCTTTTTGGATTTATCTAGAATCTGTATTTCTTTATCAGTAGTCTGGGAGATGGCAGTCTTTATAAAATACTCCAGAAGTATTTCCTCTCCTCTCTTTCCTCTGTAACAGACAGTTACCTGCTGTCTCCAGTGTCTGGGATTGCAGCTCTTCCCATATTTTCTGTAATTTTCTAACTAAGGTTCTGTCTACCCTGTCATTTTTTCGTGAAATTTGTGCCTTATATATCTTGACATTTTTCCTTTTTCACTTGTTTGAATGAGATCCAATTTACTTCTCGCTTTCAGAATTTTCTTAAAGTGGTTTTTTGGAGCCTGTCTGCTTAAGTTTTAATTACAGGACTGAAAAGACCTTTGTGAAATGCTGTGCTTCCCTGAATCCTCTTTATTGTTTACTCAGCATAGTAAATTTGGCTAATAAAATGCATCTCTTATTACCTTCTCACCAGAAATCATTGCAGGTTCCTATCTTCTTAATCTTTATTATTTCACATCTGAAAATCCACATAAAATTCTCATACCTGTACAAGTTTCCATAGTTTTGTTTACATTTCTTTTGCTTAATGAGTGTCTCTATCATATTTGTCTCCATATATTTGTTTTTATTTGAGCTTGAATTTCAGTAGCAGGTATTTGACATAGTTGTGCCTTCATTATTTTTGGACAGCTTTTAGTGTAACCCTGCAAAACTATTTCTTACAGAGATTTCTATTATTTTTATGCCCCTCTTTTCTTTGAGGGAGATTCAACCCTCACCTGTTAGTAGACATAATACCTTGACTGATTTACTCCCTCTAGTTCCCCAGCCTATACTAATTTCTGCTTTATTTTTAGGATGCAATTCCACCTGGTTCATTTTACATCAGATTGGTTTTTTATAAACCTGTGTGTCGCCAGCTGTAGCAGCAAAACCTCCTTTAGTCTGTTTGCAACTGAGGACTTGGAAAATACTCAAGTACCCTTTCAGGTCTAATGGTTGCTCTCTGATCCATCCCTGTGTGTATTCCCTTATGTAGTTTTGTCTTACAAGCCCCTTTACTGACAGAATCACAAAATGGTCTGAAGCTGAAACTGGTCCCCTGCACTTTCATCTAAGTCCTACTTCTACGAGTCTCAGAATGATTATTTTATGGCCTTTATACGTTCTTGTTTTCCTCAAAATATTGAGCTTTCTCCCTACTGCTGATAGACAAAAATGTCTATTCCTTTCCTATCTCATGAGTGAATTTGTCAGACTCTTCTTGATTCCCATATGGGAAATATTTTGGCATTGTGATTTGTTTTTCAGAAACTGATGCCTCTTTGGACTTGCACAGAGATTAATTTGAGAAGTCCCTTCATTCCTATTTTGCATTCTTCTCTATTTATTCTCATCCCTTTCTTTCTGCCCTGTTGTCTTTTTTTGTTCCAAAATGTGCTGTTTTACCTCTCTTGCTCTGTTCGCTCTGTTTCCTAATGAGGGTGCCACAATTTTTTCCCTGCAACTTCTTTGTTCTGCTCTGAATCATGACCTTCCAATGTGTGTCTCCTGGGGGATTAGTGTTTCAAATTGCAGCATGTGGCATCTGTTGAGCAAACTATGGAAGTATTTTTGGGAAGAGGACAATGCCAGCGGAACGTTCAATTTGAACGTGCCACCATCCCCTCGGGTGCCAGGGGTCCTGTGAGGCACCAGGTCTGACTCTTTAGGAACTGCAAGTTGGTTGTGCAGGTTGTTGTTGTTTATCCTGCAGATTTATAGGGAAAGGACTGTGTTGATGGAGATAAGCTGTTCCATAGGAGTTGATGCAGGTTATGCACTGTTGGAGTGAAGAGGAGCTCTGTGTGGAGTGTGAGCCCTATATAAAATACACACTTCTTTTCTTTTTTTTTTTTTTTTTATTT